>VYXC01003301.1:0-109135 GCA_013397175.1 Platysteira castanea
GGGGACATCTGGGCCGAGGGGGACCCTGGTGGTGCTGCCGGGGCCCCGGTGCCCCCCGCCCGCCGGCGGAGCCCATTTTGGGGTCCCCTCGCACCCACCTGTCCAGCCGTGCCACTCCCCCTCGCCTTGCGCAGGAAGAGGGACAGGGTGACCTGGGAGATTTCTCCACGATGATTGGAACAGACTTCACGGTGATTTGCCCGGACCAAATGACTCCTGGCACTGGAAGCCAGTGCCGTATCCCACCTCTCTGGCTGCTCATCGTGGCCAACTCGTGCTGACATTTTCGGGCAGTTGGGCTACTCGTGCTCACTTTATGGTTTAGTCTGACAGGAGAGCAAAGAGGCTTTCCTGCCCCTTGACACAACCGTTCTACCCTATTTCAGGTTTGGATGGTGGGTTCTTCCAACTTTGGAACGATCTCAACAGGACTCTGGCTGCTGTGCAACAAGACCTGCACTCAGCTGCCAGTCAGCAGTCGAGATGAGGGTAAGTTACATCCGCATTTTCATCATGGTGAATCACAGGACACTGATGAGCACTGCCAAGACTGAGTCTTGACCTTCTCCAATCTATTCTCTGTGTTTTGACAGCTTCCCTCAAAGCTGTGCAAGCCTTTATGATCCTCTCGATCATTTTCTCCGTTGTGGCGCTCGTCCTGTTCATTATGCAGCTGTTCACCCTGGAAAAAGGCAAACGTTTCTACATGACCGGAGCCGTCATGCTGGTTTGCTGTGAGTATGCACGTGCACGCCCTGCCGTGGCTCCGTGTGCATCCCACTGCCTCTGCCAACACAAGGAGACACTTTTGCCACACACCAGGGAAGATTGTCAGCCAGCTAAATGTTTCCAGTGGCCCAGTTTTTGTTACAAAACAAAGCACTGGGAAATTGGAAAGTGTTGGGTTGGGATTTTTTTTTTGCTGTATATAATGAAAGTATTTCGAGATTTTCATTAGGAAATCCCAGTGGGTTTTGCAAAATACCTTTGAAAGACAACAAAAAGGATTCAAGTGTTTTGGGGGAGCAGGGGAATAAACAGTTAGACAGCTACTGCACATGGGATTCAACACGCAGCACCAAACTGTCGTCAGATCTTATTACTGATTTCTTCCTAACAAAGGTTTATTCCTCTTGGCACCCACTAAACAAGCCCCAAGTGTCTTATGTCATCACAGCTGCAAAAGAAATCCTCCACAAATAAGCCTAATGGGCAGCAGCTCCTCTCTCATACGGCACAAGACATGCATTACAATCTCAGGAGACAACAGTGCTTCAGAAGTCTTGCAGCAGTGCTGGTTTCTGTGCGTTTTCCAACTCTCTTTTCCCTCTTCCTTCCTACAGGGATGTGCATTTTGATTGCAGTCTCCATTTACACAGCTCGGTTCACAGGCACGATGGTGTACTCCACAAATCCTCACCATGGCTACTGCTTCATATTGGCCTGGATCTGCTTTTGCTTCAGTTTCATCATCGGCATCCTCTACCTTGTTCTTAGAAAAAAATAAGGCTGATGGGTGTCCAGGGGACAGGGTTGGCTACTGGGAGTGGGGAAGAATTACTCTGCTGAGAGAACTGTTGGGCCAATAGACAGAAACAGCCACCATCACCACCACTGCCACCACAGAAAAATCACTAACAAAGCTAGAATCCTCAGAAACTCCTTCACCAAAGAGAGGGAGAAACAACTCCTACTGATCTAGCACTTCTGAAGCTAGAAATCTGCAAGGGACCCAGACAGCTCTTCTCCTTTTCTGCAAAGTTGTGCCATACCTTCACAAAGCTTCAAGCTCAGCAGTGATGATTAAAGGGCACCACAAAACTAAGGGCTATATCTTTTTCTCTTCCTACAGCCCTTCTCACTTACATTTGAGTGTGCCTTGTGGGTTGGGCAGTAAGGATTATGACCCCTTTGTCCATTGAAACAAATGGGATGGGCCTTTTGTTACATTTTTTAAATATATATATATATATATATGCACATAAGTGAACCTTAAAGACATTAAATTGAGGAAGAAAACCAATAGAAATCAAATTAATTTTGTATTAAAAGATCTAAAAAAATAAGGCAGCAATTTTTTTTGTTGTTCTGTTTTCTATTTTATATTCCCAAGACTGAATAAGATACAAGTAGGAATGGCAAATATACAGGCATGGATGTTGGGGGGAGAGAGAGAGAGAGAGAGGGAAAGTGTAGGGGTAAAGATATACAGGGGTTCCTAATTACAGAGGATGCAGTTGCTCAGTGGTACACATGCAGGGAGGGAATCATCTGGATGTGTGTCTACACTAAAATAATCTTCTGTTCAACTCCAGAGCAGCACTGCTACATTGCAGATCCTTACTGAGACAAGTCCCTATCTGTAGGCAGGGCTTGTTTTCCCACATTGTCACCTGGTATATGATATTAATTGAGTGCCCCACCTCGTGACAAAGCTCATCTCAGAAGCAGATAATATTTAGCAGAGGAAATGTATTCCCTAATGAGAGATTAGGAGAGATGAAGCAGGGCTTGTGAGTTTTGCTCCTTACTGCACAACCTTAGGCCAGCCACTTAACCTGGTGCTTTTCCATCTGCCAAATTTTTCCATAAAACTAGCTACCTCCCAGGGTTGCTGAGAGATTCTGAGTCCACTCTGTAATACAAGGTCCCCATGTGAAAGGCTGGCATAGGAAAGTTAGGCATTGGTACTGCTGCAACCCACAAATTTCTGTTTAGTTTGAAGAAGCTCAATCACAAGAGGCATTTGCAAGAGACGAGGTCAAATTTTCCTGTGACTCCATTCACAACTAGAAGGTAGAGAGTATAAAAAAACCATGTTAGTGCAGATTGTGCATGGATGCTATTTACCTCTCTCTCTCTTTCTGTTACATTTTCTTCTTATGTAGACTTTATCAATTTGGTGGATATATTCTAGTACTGTATGTTGGTGTTTCATTAACAAAGGTTATTTCATATATAGTCATTGTAAATATTTTGAAATGCATATTTTTAACTTTGTGGGTATAAAAATAAAATCTGATTCCCTTTATAATAAAGAGTTTTGCTCTGGGTTTTTTTTCATTAGTGTTTCAGATATTTGTTAGCAGAAGTATTTGCTGTTCTCACTGAATCACAGCCCACCCCTTTAAGACAATGCAGAACTACCATGTTCTGTTGGATGCCAGTATAGGAGATTTCCTGCTCTGGAGGGAAGGAGGAAGCAGAACAACTCTCAGAGCTCCTGTCTCAGGCAGATAGTGTAAGCAGTGGTATCACTCAGTCTCAGCGCCAGGCTTTGCTTCACACCCAGGGAAGCTGGAAACATACTTTCTCACTCTGGCAGGATCTCATCTGTCCCAAAGCAAAATCACCAAGGTGTTTGTCTGGGTCTTACAGGTTGGTATAGCTGTTGCCTCTTTAGTGTTGTCTGGCCAAACACCTCTGCAGTTCTAGAGCTTGAGCAAAGAGTCCAAATCCGAGGACACCAGCAGATCTCAGAAAACTTGGGGGACAATCCTGGAAGATGTGAGGGAGGTAAGATCTAGCAAGAATCAGCTGTGTAGGAAATTTTTTCTTTATCAATTAATCTACCTCAGGGAGAGCCAAGACATGCTAATTGAGGGTAGAACAGTGACACAAATCTTCAGGAGCTGAAGTTTTACCAGAGGGGGACCTCTTACAGCAGGGTGTGGGAAAGGCTCACAGTGTGTCAGAGGTGGACACTTGTCTTGGTCTCAGGAGGTTCCAAGAGTCACAGAATTACAGAACATGCTGAGTTGGAAGGAACCAATCAGGATCTTCGAGCCCAACTCCTGGCCCTGCACAGGCCATTTCAAGAATCACACCATGTGCCTGAGAGTATTGTCCAAATGCTTCTTGAACTCTGCCAGGCTTGGTGCTGTGAGCACTGCTTAGTGCTGTGGCCACTGAATCCTGCTGTTCCTCATCCTCCTGGCACTCCTAGAAGTGCAGGGTAACCAAAGACCATTTGGCCACTGTGGACAAGGCTAACACTGACAGGTGAGCCACCCACTGAGGTGGGAATACTGAGGGAAGCTAGCCAGCGAGCCTTGCAGGAGCACACCCACTGCTAGGCTGGTGTGTGTGTCCTGTTTCTGGCATGGTCTGGGTGTGACAGTATGATACCTCACAGGATGACAATGCCAGCTTTGCTGGGATGATCAGGACAGGTCATAGGCAATGGTCTCAATTTTTGAACAGTGGTCTACAACAGCATTTGTGTCACCACAAACTGTTGTCATTGATAGCTTAGAAAGGATATGAAGGCTGTTGGACACTCTGGGTAGCTTGGTTTGCCTGAAAAAATCACTTGGGATACTAAAGGATCAGTACCCTAATCTACAGGTGGAAAAAGTCACTGAGTCCCCTGGCATCTGACAAACTGAGTTATCTGGTCCCTGAAGTATAATTCATTCCAAATGAGACAGTCTTTGCTTCACACACAGTGGAGCTCCCACCACCATTCTCTGAATCCTGTTACATTAGGGGCTCACAGGCACAAAATTATATTTGCCACCACCAAGACAAAACACATCAAACAGAAAAGCAGATGACAACAAATATGGATCAATTACAAAACATAAGGAAGCAGAAAGGCATAGGAGCAAATAGCTGTATTGGTTGTGTGATATGACAGATGTTTGCTCAAAAATCATCTTCAGCACAGCCTGAACTGACACTGACCCAGTGCCACATGGACTGTGAGACACACAGGCATGTCATCCCTGCAAGAGCTATTACAGGGATTTCAGGGACCAAGCTGCACGAGGCCCAGGACTGCAGCTGACTCCAGTACTTCACAGCAGAGTCCTTGGACTTGGAAGAGAAGCCTTTGAAAGAGGTGAAACAGAGAGGAGAAATTCCCGTGCCTGAGGTTCAACTGCAGAGCAAAAGGATTCCCCCTCCCTGGTTCTTTCCTGCAGGTCATTGCAAGGAGAAAGGTGTTTTACATAGACAAACAGCTGACTAATTCAGGGTATTTGACTACAGTAAATCAGATGCAGAAAGCGCTAAAAATGAGGGACAGCCGAGGGGGCAAGAGCTTCTTGGACAAGAGACATTCTTGCTCTGACCAGAAAGTCCCACTATGTATGGGCTGGGAAGAAGTAGTCCAATAACTGGGCACATGAAGGGGTTTGAAATTATCTGCAGATATTCATGGGTGTGTTGCAAAAGCCACCGCAGGCACCTTAGGGGAGAGCCCTGCTCTGTGAATGGCAGAAGCCCAAACCAGCCAAGCAAAGTAAGTGACTCCTGGCCTGATCAAAGGGTGATGACAGCACTGTGAACAGAAAGGCAGCAGCACCTGCTGCATTTACAGAATGTGGCTGACTGCCAGCACACCCAAAGCAGAAGAATGGCTTGATTCCCTTGCAGGAAAGACAACAGAAAAACCAAACCACCACTACCAATAACAACATTTAAAAAAAAAAAACACCAAAACAGACAAAACTAAATAAAAACCAAGTGTGCAAGGAACGAAGAGCTCATGGGAGGTATCAAAGAAGATGCCAGGAGTAGTGTAAAAGACTACAGGTTGCTCCGAGCACTAGAATAACTCTTCACTGCTGGCATCCTGGCTGCAACTAGCCCAGGAATCTTTTAACAGAGGAAAGTGAGGTGAAATCAGCATGACGTATTATCCCACTCAAAATATATCCAGTCCAGGGGGCAGCCTAGAAATGTATGCTGTGGTTGTACTAGTTGTAATTAAAAGGCTGCCTAAACTTGTGATTATTTATATTTGCAGCTCTGCCTGCTCAGAGAATAAGAGCAGTCAGGGAACCAGTGGATTGTTGGAGGAACTGGGGAGGAATATTAATCGCAGCCCCTCTGTTCCCGCATTGCACAGTTGGTGAGGTGCATCACTGCAGGCAGCTCGGCTCTCCCAACACTGTCAGCACCATAGTATTGAATTAGATACACTGTGATCTGATGCGTGATGACAAATCTCATGTTGCACAATTCACTCAAAGTATGTGGGTATCTGGTATAAATATACACCTTGTCATCTGTTACAGTACTTAGGAAACCTGATTGCCTTTCTGCTCAGCCTAGCATGGAAGGCTGTAGCTGGCAGCCTTCCTATGTTCCACCCCCTCTCAGGCTTCTTGTGTGAACCAGGTTAGCCAGAGACCAGAGGGGTCAATCCATAGCAGATGCCTCAAGGCAAATTCAGAAAGCATGCTCCTCAGCAGAGATTTATGAGAAGCCAAGATGCTTCAGCTGATCTCTCAGGCTAATTTCAGTATCAGGGTTTGGATGACAGAACTGGATCTCTAAGGGAAGAGGCAGTGCTGTGGAGCTCTGTCCTGTGAATATGGTAACTCTCATACAGATGACCTGGAGAACATAACACAGTCAGAGGTGTTAAGAAGGGGGTTTTGGGGATGCTCCTACCCTTGTCAACCTTCCAGATAAGTGTATAGGTGGACAGAAGACTAGCTTTCGGAGTTCACAGACGGATGGGACTTTTTATGCAGAGTTCTGTGAAGCATCATGGATTATTTCTTTCTCTGGAAGCAACTACCAGCATAAAAGGTTCATTTCATTGATGTGCACACTGCAGAGCTTTTTGGGCCTTGCTCTGATGAAAACATGGAGCTGGAGTAGCTGAGCTGTACTTCGGTGAGTAAGAGTACTTCCCAGGGCTTTGGGAGGATGGGGGAATGTATGGTTGTGAGAGACAGGAGTATCAACTAAACGAGGCACTGTCTTGTTATCAGAATCCAGGAACCATAAATGCACATGCCAGGGCTGCTTAGCCAAGAAAGCAAAGGGTGCTGCTGTGGGCATGGCCTGGGAGGGGTGGGGTCAGCATGTGGCAGAGCGGGGCTGTGAAAGAGGCTTCCATGTGCTTCTCACACTGCAGCCATGGCAGGTTTCCCCCATGCTCCTGGGGAATGCAGGGCTCCCTGGGAATTGCTGACAGCCCATGAGTCCTAATGGTGTCCCTAAAAGCTGAGCCTGCTCAGCATTTTGGAGGTACATTTAGCAGCTCACAGGACTGGTTCCAAAGTTCTCACCATTTTCATTTACATACTTGGAGAAGTAAAAGACAACCTCAATGCAGCCTGTGCATATTTTTTTGGTGGTTCTGTTTCTAAATGGCATTAGAAGCAGGAGATGCTTCATGTGCATCACACAGAAGATGATCCACTATGTGGTACAGCAAGCAGCTTTGTGGCAAAGAAACCAGAACCCCAGCCCTTTGCATCCCAGCTCTGGAAAGGACTTGCAGGCTCTGCAAGAGAGCCAGGGGTGAGGAGGAGATGCAGAGGTCAAAGGCAGAGATGAAGTACTCAGGATCACCGCTGGGTAGACTGGAAGTGATCAGATGCCATGAAGGAATGGGGCGGTAAAAGGAGTGGGATATCAAAATTAGGGACAGGAGGGAGAATGAGATGGACAGGAAGGACAAACACTGTGGAAGATGAAGGCCATCACCGCAATGGTGGGTTGGGGAGGACAAGTAGTTTAGCAGTGAGTTGTATGGAGTTTGGGACATCTGAGACCCACTGCAGTCTTCTACCAAGCAGTCAGACCCTCATCAGTCAGTGGGCTTGCTTCCCCAAGGCAGTACCATAGGCTCAGGTTCACAGTTCTGCCAAAAACTGTGCTGTACTATTGTAAACCATCCTGCACCGACGGGTGGACCCAGACATGCCCTCTCAGCCCACTGGTGGCTGAAGGTCCTGGTCCCCTGTGTTGTCACTAGAGGTCAGTGCAAGCCCAGCAAACGCCTCTGCTGAATTTATGTTTCTGTGTGGCATGGGCATTCCCGGGCAGGGACAGTGCTGATTTATCACAGTGTAATTCAGAACAGGGGGCATGCCCCAGCCCCACTCAGCAGCCTTCAGATGGGCTCCCTGCTGGCCTGTGGCATGCCATGAAGAAGAAAAATGCAGCATCTTGAGCCACTTAAGAGGTGACATCATGGGAGTGCTTCTTGCCAGTGAGAAACCTACAAGGCAAATGGAAATGGAGGAAGAAACTCTATGGGGGAATCAGCAAAAATTTTGGAATCACCAGGCCGGAACAGGTGACCATGGCTCAATTCCCCTTGGCCACTGAGAGCTCTTTTGGGCTCAGAGAGGTAAACGGGTTTGCCCTTTTCTCCCATAGTTAATGCTAACTCCTCTGCTGTGTACAGGCAGAGAAACTGAGGCAAAGAAATAACATTGACCTGGGGGAAGCAGACTGGAAGCAGAGAATGGAGGAGGTGATTGGATGGCCTGCAGATGAAAAGACTTCAGAGCAGGACCTCCACAGTTCCTGCTTCAGCAGGGCACCATTTCTAGCTAACTCCCCTTCACTTCCAGTGGATCTTAAGAAAACAGGGTCTTTCTCAGTTTCGCCAAGAGCAAGCCTTAGGTTCCTAAAGACTGATTGCAGCACATCAGTAGCTAAACCTGTATTAAGGCAACCAGCTTTCAGGGGTTTGGTTTTAATCCTGATGAGTTGCCAGTGAAATCTGTGGAAGCTGCAGAGGCTCGGCAAGGTCCATTAGTTTAAGTATCTCGTTTCAAACACCCAAGACAGAAAAATTGGACACAGGCACCCAGTAGAGACCTTGAAACCCTGCAACAGGGAGACAAAGAGAAGTCTCTTTTTTTTCCTTTTTTTTTTTTTGGCCAAGTGTCTACCAGAAGATTTGCAATGACCTTGATGCAAAAAGGGCAAAGTTTGTATTTGCAGTGCAGTAAATCTAGTGGTCCCTGTTGCATAATTGCTTGCCCGTAGAGAAGCATGACTATAATATATATCACAATGCCACTTAGGCCAACACACATGCTATAGATAAAAGTACTACTTGCTCAGAGAATCCACAATCAGGAAAATGAGCCCATTCTTAACTTTTTGACAATTTCAACTGTGTTGCACATGTATCCAAATATCAGCAAAGCTTTTGTGCCATAGTAGAGTCAGATCTATTTGGAATTCAAGTGGAAAACACTACACAGCCCTGCTTGTGTCATGCCAGATGGAGCTCAGAGAACAAATCCATGTCCCTATGTTGTAAACGTGCTCTTTTCCCCAGAATCACTGATTTGAGTAGGATTCAAGTAAAATGGAGCTCTTCTTTCATCATCTCACAGCTCTCTCTGTGAGAAGGTGCAATGGATAGGAAGCCACAGACCCTGAGCCCTTGTTTCTCCTCTTTCACTGTCTGGAATTTCTGTTTCTAACAGCATTCATCATATGCATGGATTTATCTCAGCTTTCATAGTTCCACATCACCTACTTTACAAAAATGAAAAGCATGGCTGCAAAGTCACCTCCAGCAGGTCTGGAAAGACAGATTTCTAGTATGAGAGAGGGAAATTATACTACCTCTCCTTTCTGGGTCTATGAAAACCTTACGTCTGATGGTTTCCAACAAGCAAAACAAGGCTACTATGTACGTTCCTACTTTCAAGACAGCCAGACGAATAGGCACAAAATACACACTTGACATTATTTAACCAAAAGCACCCTTCTCCCAGTGTGATCCCCGGCCCTTCCAGGGGTGGGCTGACTCACACATGCCCTGTCACACCCCCACCACACTGTTTCCCTGGGGACTGCACTCCTCTTGGTTCCCAGTGCTGCCACCTTCCAGAGCTCCCACTGGTATTCAAAGGGCAAAAGTCCCGCTTTAATGCTCAAAGCCATCAGCAATTACCTTGCATCACGTTTGCCACTTTTCTCTGTCACATGTGCACTCTTAGCTCCCACCAGTGTTGAAAGCTTCCAACAGCCCTTGCCTTTTCAAAGAGCACTGCAGACAGCCATTTACACTTTAAATAGACATTAAAATGAAGCCACCTGCACGCCTTCCAGTTCCCGAACTGCAGAGCAGAGCAATGGATAATGGAAGTGTACCAACACATCAACTGTTTCCACTAGCAACTGCTGCAGAATAGCTCGATACCAACTTCAAATATGGACAGGAAATGGCTTTTGATATCAAATATAAGTTTCCACCCCACAAGAGTCTCTAAAAATAAACATTTTGTTCCTACCCATCCTTGATTTTATTCCAAATGGATTTTGGAAAGGGAGCAACCTCTAGAAACAGAAATAATAATAGAGGTAGAGTTTTAATTAACTGATCCTATATTCTTCCCCTTTCTACTGGACCCCCTGCCTCATTCAGCACACAGAAGTGCTCTGTGGATGAGGCTATCCTCGTTATTCACTCTTGTGGCCGTATCTATCTGCACGCCAGCAGCGCACTGCACAGTGTACGGAACTCTGCTTCCCTTCTGGGCTTTTCAATTCGCCTCATTATTATCATCATCATCAAGCCATTCCCAAACTCAAAAGGACTTTTTTCTTCCAGTCACCCCTACAAAACCAAACCGTTATCACAGATATTTCTTTAGAAAGAGAGGAATTGATTCATAGGCAGATCACAGCTAAAAATCAGCAATGCTGACCATTAATTTTGGCCACCACAGTGGCCTCTACATACAAAACAGTTTGTGGCCACTGCTGAAAAGTTGGGGGTGCGTGATGTCCTCAACATCACATTCAGAGTCCATTGTAAAGGCAGAGAGGGAAGAGTGTATTTCTACAACCCACTGTAATGTTCTCAGCACAGCTAGAGGTATTCGTCTTCTTGCCTGCCTAAAGAGGTTGAAGGAAGATTGCATGCCTCTCCTTAAGCCACTGGTAACTTCGGATCCGGATTCCCAATCTGGGGAACACCAGGAAACCTCTCACCAATGGAAACTCTCTGGATGGGTGACACGAGAACACAAAGACAAATGTCAAAAGGATCGATTAATCTTAGGTACCTCTGTCAAGACACCAAGAGCCCATGTATAAAAATCTCTGTGCAGTCAAAGCACAGCTCCCATAGGTTTCAGCTGCAGTGAGCTCTGCAAAGCAGACCCCAAGGGCTGCCTTCAGCCCCTTTCCTTCCCTGCAATAAGTCATGTCTGCATAGATCTGCTTTAAACAATTGAGCACAAGCTCTGTCTTGGCTAAGGACCAAGTGCTGCACATTTGCATCCCAGCTTTACGCCTTCTTGAGCATTGAGCCCATCCAGATGGCAGGGTGTATTCGAGGCTTAATGATCTGCTTTCCCTCCCCCCAGTATGGGCAAAATAAATCACTGGCAAATCTTCCTGTTGGTCTTTTAGAAGGAAGACAGATCAAACACATATAGTGGGTTTCAAAATACCAAGTCCTCAGGAAAATTATGGTCTGCAATGTTGGTACAGAGCATGGATTCAACTGGATGACTTAAAATGCCTGCAAGTAAGCTTTCCCTGCCAGTCCATCCTTCCCAAGTCCCCATGCCCTGCACTTTCTCCTTCGCCAGGCTAAGATTTTGCCAGACTTGGCTTGCTTGTGCCACTCTTGGTCAGCGCAGTTCCCTGCCTGCTTCAAAGAAACAATCTTTTAGCAACGAAATTCAGACCAAACCTTTTGGAACAATCTCGAGAAGAGAAGCTGGAGTCTGGTCTGTTTGAAGGTTGGGTGCTGCTCACCACAGAGGCTGCTGGAGACCTGGCTTTCAAGGCAGAATTTTACACACCCAAGTCATGACTAGGAGACGTATGTGCTCATGACATGAGACCCAGATCCATCTTCTGCCTACAGAGCACGGCGCAGGACACAGGGATCTGTTTACAGGACCAGACCTTAAACACCAGAGGGAGATCCTAAGGTATCATTATATGTGGCTGCATTATTAAAAGCTTTTCTTGTTTGATGAGAGAGTGAAGTGGCACACACAAACTGTCTCAGCAAATGGCCACAGTAATCTGACTGCCCCCCACAATATCCCACAGAAAGTTGTGGCAGAAGCAGGCATTCCTCTGAATTGTCCTGACAGCATTAAACAGCCCTTATGTGGAGGTACCTCTGTGTCCAGCCTGGGGACCTCTACTTCATTCTCTTCAAACTTTTCAATATCTGCAGGGACTAGGATAAGGCTTTGCACTTTGCAGTACTTATTGCCACTGAGCTCTGACCTCTCCTAAAGCTGCTTCCACTCTGCTTGATGAGTGAGGTTCTGTGTTGAAGCACCATGTGCTCTTGTATTTAAAGATCAGTGAATTGTTTGGGATGCCAAAACAATAATTCAGTTTCACACCAAACGTTATTGTGACATTTCCCAGGTAATCAAGTCTTTTTATCACCAAAAGACTGTTTGCCAGTGTGTAAAGTAGACTTTTAAGAAGAAATTTCCTGCTCTGGAGTTAACTGTGTTTCTGGCCACTTAAACTGGATCTGACAACTTAAATTATTTGTATGCCTTAAGATAACCATCTGCATGGTAGTAAGCATCAGGTATAGCTTACACGTAGTGTACTCCACAAAATACAAATTTATCCACATGTGCATTCAAACAAAATGTCAATGCTATCTCTCAAAGAATATGGGAGCAAAGGCCAGGGGCCAGTGAAATAATTTTCAGCTTTTAAGTGACAGACAATGGAAGTGATCCAGTCTTGCATCTCCTAAGTACTGGCAGACTGGCCGGGATTTGGATGCTAACAAAGAGATTCAGTACATGGGCCTGGTTTCAATTAATAAGCATGTGTCCATATGGCTCTGTGTGTGTATGTGTTTATACTGAATGTTCTTTCCTGTTAATGGGTGTTGCGTAAGTACAAGCATGCATGTGTGTGCCTGTGAAGACAGGTTCAGAGCTAGTTCAGAAATGCCTAGCGGCACAGGCAAAATTTAGTGTTGACAACCAGAACAAAAGGTTTCTTCCCTGGCAGGAAATCAGACCCACGTGGCACCAGTGACAGCACCAAACATGATATGCTGACCATGCAGGACCTGCCACTCTGTTGGGGCCGAGTGGCCACAGCTGATACTGGGACAAACCTCACCCAGGGAGACAGAAGGACCAAATACAACCAAACCTGCTCCTGGCAGACACACCAGCCAGGGTGACCTGCTCCATCTGCCACGCAAGGAGGCAGACTCACAGTGCCTACTGCTTTAAGTGGATGGTAGCATTCTCTTCTCGCAGTGACAGACCCTGCTGTTCTGCTACTCGGGACAGCCTGACTCCCAAGGAAATGTCCTGCTCTGCCCCTGCCTGCAGCTGGCCCACCTGCGTGCAGGTCAGACCACACACATGCTTCAGATTTGTCAGCAAACCACACGTCTGTGCGTCTTGTCCACAGCACTTGCTTCTCCTTTATCTTTTCTTCAAAACACAATGTAGTTTTCAGATCAGTAGCTGTTGACGGGTAGAAGGAGGAAGAGGCAAATGAGATAAAATACTTTGTACATGATAGGAAATTCATACCCAGCAATTTTAAAACAATTTGTGCATCCTTAAGCTTAATTTAATTCTTTATCTCCCCCTTACCATCTCAGTTTCTTAAGTTAGAATTGTTTCTGCAAATGATAGGCTAATTCAAAATTATGATGTACTAATGAGGTTGATGGTGACCATACAGGACCACAGACTACGATAAGGTACTTACCTGTTATTTTAGGTTATCTTGACTTTTCAGCTCTACATTTCTTTCTGCAAGATGCACTAATTTTGCATTGTTCTAACTAATGCTTACGTTAAGCTGGCACACATTCATATGTGTTGCTATCGGTGTTTTAAGTACTCCTTCAAGCCCTTACCTCATTTTATTTCCAACAGCCACATGCACAGGGCTCAGGACCTGACAGTCCTGGCTTATCTGTGGATTCTAAAGAGTAAGATAGTGGCCTGATACCACCAGTTATTTTGGAAAGAGGGTGTTAGGACAAGATATGTCACAGGATCCAGCTGAGTTCAGGGATGGCTCAACTGCTTGGAAACAAACCTGGGCCCAGAGATGCTAACCAGCTGTGGTTAGCTATGTGCAACACATTCATCCTTGCCCTGCCAAACCCTGGCAGCAGTGCAGCCATTGACTAGCCCCCTTTTAATCCTAACCCTCTCTGCAGTAGATTCAACCAGTTTTCTAGCATCAGTTTTCAGCACTATGCATAAGCCATTTACTCCTGCCAATGCTAGCCCTTCTCCATCCTGGATGCAGCTGCAATATGAGCACTTCAGTATGTGCTGCTCAAAACCATAACCTTAGTTGTCACTCATCCTGCATCTGCAGCACATCAAACCATTTTAGACCTTTTATAAGTAGAGACATTCTCCATCTTCTATACTGAACAATTATTTTGGTGCTTTCTTCCAATGCAGACATGATCCCCCGTAAGAGCAATGAAAGGTACAAAGGAATCCACAACCAAATGCTTACTCCAGATTTTAGACAAGCGATTGCAAGTATCTGAGCACCTCAGAAAGACTCTCTGCACTTTGCGTTAATTTTCCTGCCCAACTCCACACCCACTTCATTTCCCTACATGTTTAAATATACCTTGTATTATTATTTTCCCCTCACAGTACTTCTAATTGTATAATTCACCTCTCAACCTCCAACCAGTGCTCAAACACAGCTTTAAGGGTTTTCATAAATCACAGTCTAGAGTATCCTGCAGTGCAATGACAGAGCTAAGTATGAACATAAGATTTTCAGGGGACTGGTGTCTGGGAATGGGTCTACCCTCCCACAACACAACCCCCAGAGGCATTTGTGAGATGAAACCTCAACACCATGACCTTCGCTGGACTGAGGAACCTACTCTGAGGACTCCCAACTGGAAGTAATGAAAAGCAAGGGTTCTCAAGGGTCTCAGAGCCTCTAGGACCCATCGGGCACAGGTAGTCCAATTGACTCAAGCATCAAGGCACTGCCTGGAGCCTCTCAATCCACCAACAAGTCTTTCAGAGCCAGCATCTCCATTCTCTCAACCTCTGTGCAATACCTGGGAGCCTCTGTGCATAATGTGACTCTTCAGTCACAGACAGGATCCTCCCCTGTGAGAGCATTTTCCCTTGAGGGAAAGCGGTCAGCAAGAAAAGCTTGGCAAAGGGGCAACTGCCCACTCCTTCTGTGCACTCCTCTTCTTCCACACTGTGAGTCACACTGACGAGGACGTTGATGACAGGATGGGTTAATTCACCAAGCCTATATGGATAAGGGTAACCAATTCCCATCTCCTCCCCAGGCAATCTGCAAGCGATCAAGAAAAGTATCTTCAAGAGAAGCACTTTTCTCGGAGGCAAGGGACTTGGGAGGCTCCCAGGAGGCAGACTATTTCAGTGGTTGTGGGAGGTCATGGGGCTGAATGGAGAGAAGCCTACCAAGGCAGAAAAGGGCAGGAAAACAGTAGATGTCCAGCCACTCACTCTGCAAAAGAAAACTGTTGTTTGCCAGCTGCCTTTCAACAGGAGCACAGTGACAGCTCACGGAGACCTCCATGTGCAAAAACCACATCACACGCTCCGGAGGTCCCAGCTCTGCTCTGGAGTACTCTGGGCAGTGCACAGCCAGTGACATGAGACATGCTGGCCAAGAAGATAGGAGCAGAATGTTAGGATCTTGGACAAGTGAAGTGAGAAATACCAAGAGATATCTCAGAGCAGCAAAGGCAGAAATAAGACTGGGGACCAGAGCTGAGGAATGGCAAGAGGACTGGAGTGCTTTATGGATGGGGTTAAACTCCAACACTCATTTATTTTAAAAGCCTTTTTATTTCCTTTTGATGATAGGATGCAATTACATGCCAAAATTAATATGCTAAGACAAGAGACAACAGATGGATACCAACCAGGAGGGGAATAAGAAGAGACAATGAAGCAGCTCTGGTCAGTCTGACAGATCATGAACTCAGCAGCCTCCTACCCACCCATATCCATTCATAGGCTCATCAAACTTTGTCCTTTAGGCTCTGGTCTTACTATTTGTAAGAGAATTTAATTACTCACCTTCTTCCTCATCAGCATTTTTACTATGTATTTACTCCAGATCTGTTAAGGACCAATTGCCCAAGGTCCCATGATTGCCAGTAAAGAGGAAGGAAGTTTTGTAGATGAACCAAGGGAGATGTCAGAAAACCAGCTCGGAATTCATAAATAGCTGTGCTCCTGTATCCACAGCAGCCCACACATGGCATGCCAGGCGTGCGGGCTGACCTGCAACTGAATGGGGAATCCACGTGGCATCTAACATAGCCACAGCTGGTTTGAAGCTATAAATTTTCAGATTCCAGTCTGACACCATGCTGGGACTTATCAGGGGAAAAAAAAAGCAAGTAATTCTTCTACTCGGGTGATTCATTCTTCTGTGTCTCAGATATCACAGACATGAAGCCAACCGTACCTTTTCAAGCATTGTTTCCCTCAATTAAATAGAAACCTAGGCACCTACAGCAATGTCTGCTATCCTTTACAAAAGAGCTAACCACAGTAAATGCAAGTTTTCATCCTTGTAAAATCTCTGAGGCCAGTGCCAGGCCATGTGATGGATTTAACTGGAGAGCATGAGGGATTTCAGGTCTGAAAGATAGAAATCACTTAACTGAGTTGAAATCATTATCTTTATGGAAAGTAATGCAAGCTGATAATTTTGGTAAGGATGACAAATTCACCTCTTCCAGTATAATTCATCCTAGAGAACCTGAGTGTACTTTCTGGATGCCAAACAGCAGCTACTATTAAATTTTTGCAAATGTCTTGACAAGCAATTAAAGTTATCACAGCTCTTGGGCATTTCTTCCTCTAAGAGTATGAAATAACCCAAATACGTGGTAGCATCAGTAACTTGCAAAGAGGGCAAGTACCCTCAGAAGAGAAAACTGTGATGCACCTCCACTTGAAACAGCACTCTGCCTTCAAGCTTTTAATGTGAAACCGAGGCACTAATAAAGCCATCCACTCATTTTGCCTCAAATTTCAGTGGGACCAGGGTATCAAGAAAGACATAACAGAAACTGAACTAGGTACAGAGGAGCAAAAACCTAGAGGAGTAAAGAGACTGTGGCATAAAGAGAAATGATAACAATTGTCTTTGCTTAGTTTCAAGAGGCAATAAATAAGTGAGGGCTGTAATAGATAAATATCAAAGGAAGTTGAAGGCAAAACTATCGCCTTGTGCAGGAAATGGAAGGGGATTCAATTACAACAGAGGCAGGTACAGTGAAATCTTTTCCACATGGCATCTAAATAATTTGTGGAACTTCTTGTTGGAAGATGTCATTCGGGTTAAGAATTTAGCAAAATATAGAGCAGGGTTCATGCATCTTGTAATGGATGGGAATTTTTAGGAGCTTTGTGTGTATTGCAGGGTATAAAAGCCAGATTCTAAGTGGCAGGGATTAAGCAGAAATATCCCTCTAGGAAGGTTATCCTTGAACAATGTCTTTTGGGATGCTCCCATTTCCCCTGAATTGCTACACACAAGCCAGAGGTAGCTTACCTCACCCTGATCTCATCTAGAGGATAATTCCAGAGAAGTGTTATCACAGCTGAATGGAGGAATTGCATGCTATTTAATCCAAGCCCATTGCAAATGCCTGGCAGCATCTCAGGCTGCACTGTTAGGAGATCAATTATTACATCAATAAAAGGAATTAAAAGCTTTGTCAGAAAACCATCATAAGTGTGACTGCCCTAAAACATACACAGGCCAAATTCTGTGTTGTTGCTCAGCTGCAAGAGGGCCCTCCCCCCACGCCTGCCCCAGTTCCGTGCCACAGAAGGAGGGAAGCAGATTACAAAGAGCAATTCCTCGCAGTACCCCAGGTGAAAGTAGCACTTTCCCCCAGTTCCAGATATGTCAGTCGAAACGTTCCTCCTGGGCTGATTTGCATTGACCTACAGAGACACATACATGAATGTAGTTAAGTGTTGACCTCAATGTCACACAATAAGAGCAGCAGTCACAGCATAATGGCTCAAGGCTATTGCACAGTTTATTGAACACAGAGAGGCTCTGCCTGCCTGGTGGGAGCCGGGCTGGCAGCACTACAGTTGTTCCAGCAGCCCTTGGCCCCGCAGCAGCTGGGAGAGCAGAGCTAAGGGTGACAGAGATCACTTTGAATATAGGTACCCAGCTTTTCTCATCAGTGTGAGAAAATGAGATCTTGCCTGGCTAAATGGGAAGAGAGGGAGGGAATGGAGCTTTTTTCATGAGTTGGATCCTGAAGTTCTGATTCATGGGAAAGGAACATACATTCTGGGGATGAGGCTACTATCTCCAAATATAAGGCAATTTGCCTTTAGGATGCAACTTACAGTACTTCTGCAGACTCCAGTTGAAAAACCCAGTGGCACACTAGTCCCTAATTCCAGACAACAGTGCTAGAGGACTTGCACAAGCCTCTTCTGCATCTCATGAATTGGCATAGATCATCTCAGTTGCTGCATATTGCTTAACTCAGTGCACTCAGCTCCTGATAGGGGTCTGTAGTGTTTCACTAGCCTTGTTCCTCCCCCTCCTTGCCTGCCTCTCTCACACGTGCGTGCTCATGCTGAGGAGAACAAGTTTCCACCTCTGAGTGAAAGGTGACATCTCTTCTCTTCAGGAGGGTTTTCAGCAAGTCAGCAATTTAATCTAGGCTTTCAGAGTTCTCCTGCTGTCCAATGGCTTGACTTGGCTACCTACGGCTCTGTAGTACTTCAAAGTCCTTTGTTCTGTAGGGATTTGATATTTTATTCTCTCTGAGGAAAAGAAAAAAACTTTTTTTAGCATGTATCAGGGTCTGGCTTAGGACACTAAAAGTGCAAGGTCATCAGTTCAAACCAAGCCATATGATTGTGAAAATGCTAATGAGCCTGTGATGAGTAGGGAACTCTCTTGCTTGATACAAATTATTGGATCACAGAAGGGCCATCAAGTCCATCAGCTTTGCAGTGTGTCACAGACAGGATCCTAATGTCATCTACTGTACCACCCACAGCTCTCCACCAAAGCTAGATCAGGCCCAGATCTGCTTGCCTTGCAATACCTTGCCATCATCAAACTGATTAACTATTCAATTGTCTCAGCAGCCGGGCAGGGCAGGTAATGACTATTATTGCTATTCAATGCAGGAGAGAAATTGTGGCTGAAAAATCACTTAGATTACAATCAAGACAGTGATCTGAGAACAGCCTGGCTCCCAGGTGTCCTCCTAACCCCTACAGCTTTCACTTAGCAACAAGATGAAGACTCAACCCATGTTATAAGGAAATTTATACAAACTATCTGCCAGAGTGAAATTTCATAAATTACCACAATAATTCTTTTACCCACTTATGTGCAAATTGACAGCATTTCAGTAATCAGATTGGGGTGGTGCCTGTCCAGAAAGCAAGCAATCCAAATCTGCTGCAGTTCTCAACATGATGGCGGGAGCATCAGGCTGACCCCAAGTCTGCAGCAAGTTCTCCTCTCTAGCTGCTCCTTGGCTGGCCTTGGACAGGAGGCATCATTCATATTCCATCCTGCAACCACCTAGCAAGGAGCTCACTGCCAGCACCCCGAAGGGACTGCATGGCCACTTTGCCACCAAAGATAAGAAGACCTAAGTTTATCTGAATCTCCCGGGAATAGGTTTTTAAGATCCCCTGGGTGTGTATGCACATGAACACACACACGCTAAAGCGTACTGCAGGTTCAGTACCAAAAAGATCACATATGCCCTCTCAAGCAGTATTTGCTCTTTTCCTCTTGTAAGTCAGACTTTCTTTCCTTCCAAGCTGGCTCTTGCCTCTTCCTCACAAGGGACAGCTGCCTCCTTCCCCAGCTGGGAAAAAAGGAACTCATTGTTTCGTTCCAGATTTCCATTGCTTGTTGTCTTTCACTGTCCAGTCCAGCACACTAATCACAGCCTCACTCATTAAACAGAAGACAGTTTCTTCCAGAGGTTTCTGGGATGTGCTGGGAACACGGAAATGAGAGATCCTGCATGACAGACATCTTGAGGGGAGTGTTTACATCATAATTGTCTGTATTCAATAATTTCTTAAACTAGAGCAGCTCCTGTTCTCCAGATGCATCTACAGAGATGATATCCATTGTGTCTTTTAGACTGT
This sequence comes from Platysteira castanea, assembly GCA_013397175.1. Lineage (NCBI taxonomy): Eukaryota > Metazoa > Chordata > Aves > Passeriformes > Platysteira > Platysteira castanea. The sequence continues at coordinate 19,878 of VYXC01003301.1, forward strand.
GGTTGTGTCAAAGTCTGACAACAACGTGAAGAAGGTTTGGTTTTCAGATGCAAAAAGAGAGGTGCTTCATAACTTGGTGTCATAGGTTATAGTNCCATAACTTGGTATGACAAGGATCAGCATACCAGAAGAGCAAGATGTGAGTCTAACCCAGGGGAACCGACTTCCGATCATGACGTCCTTCAGAGGCATGACACCAGAAGAGATATCCCTCTGGTCTAACCAAGAACAGCCAATTTTTTTTGTTTTCAAGAGTGTGGGGAAACCAGCCAGACAGTGGTGCTGCTACAGCTAAAGTGCATAAGAAGAGAAGGCTGAAGGAAAGGTGACATCTAGAAAATGCAGTAGAACTGCATGGCTCTTCATGAATCCTTACTCTCCCCTTTCACCACTCCCCCTGTTCTACTCCAGAGACTCAGCCACCCTTGGAGAGCTGTTAAAATTTGCTTCTGAGATGGAGGTTTAAAAGGAAGCATTTTGGCAAAGTAAAAGTTTCAGTACTTGATAATTTGAAATTAATTCTAACTCAAAAACACTCCCTGGATTTTCTTTAACTGCACAACAACAGCTTCCACCAGTTTCCACTGCCTGCGGAGTAAATATGGCACTTCTCAGGCCAAGCCAATTTTCCAAGTAAACATTACTGGGCAACTGAACAATACCATTCTTAATAGAAAGAACTGAAGAAAATCTGTGGGAAAACTGTTCTTAGAATGTTACACCAACATTTGCAAAATTCCCCCTTAAAACACACACACACAAAATGAGTCTTACAAATGGCCATATATATTTGGATAAACCTCAAAAAATGTAAACAAAATGTTCAGTGACCACCAGAGGGCTTTGCATATATGTGAGAAATGACCAGCTGAAATTGACTCCTTAATTCATACCAAAATGACTGTGTATGCTGAACACCAGGCAAGTCTCCCCATTCGTTGCATTTCCTCCGGTGCAACTAAACAAACAAACAAACAAACAAGCAAACAAAAAGATGAAAAAACTGTTCTCAATGGTTTTCCTTGGAGAAGATGCCCATGAACGCTGCCCTGGTGGTATGGCTGCTGTCTCCATGCCTTCACAGTCAGGACAAGCCACCTCATCTTCACAGACTGATTATCAGAAAACAAGAGACATTTTAGAAAACATGAAGTGTGGAGGGTGGAGTAGGAGGGAATAAAGCAAATAAAGAGAAAAGAGAATGCTTCCTTGGGAGAGCATCAGTCATGCAACATGCACAGCATTTGTCAACCGTTCTCAAGGGTGCTGTATGTAGACACACTCACTCACCAGCTGGCTGGGGGGTGATTGTGATCATAGACACTCTGAATCTGGGTGAAGACACAGGTCATAGACTCATGGAATCATTTTGGTTGGGAAAAAACTCAAGATCTTTCTCCAGCACGGCAGCATTTAGACCCCATGCTGAATGCCAGCAGCAATAATCTCAGTGCATAGCATACAGTTCCACTGGAGACAGTGGAACTGGGCTGGTGTCAGCAGCACCAACAGAAATGGCTCTTTTCCAAACCCAGGGGACACCTGCACTCTGCTGAAGCGAGTAATGTTGTTTCGGCTGGTTTGGAGTAGCTTTTATTTGACTCTTGCATCTTCCAAGGATACAAATTTACCCCCTGAAAAGCCCAAGGGATGTGTAACTAAATCAACTAATCTGGAGAAATAGAGAGTCATGCAGTACTACATGCTGCTTGGGAACCATGAGAGGATCAATGAGACGCTCCTAAGGGATTATGTCTTTTACCTCTCAGTGATTTTTGTGGTGATTCTGACACTCACTTAGAGAGGTGGCATCTAATCTTTAAACTGCTGACAACTGAGGTCTCAGGGTGAAACTCAGCCACATGCTGAACAGCAAATATCCTTACTGGTGCACATCCTACCAGCCGCTACAGCTGAGGATGGTGAAGAGAGAACAAAACCACCGTGGGAACTGCCACTAACCAGAAGCCTCTACATTATCTGATTAGTGAATGCTTAGTGCTGTGCTTCCTCCCAACTTTTCCAACCAGAGCCATAGCCCTGTATCAGCTGGTAAGTGCCAAAATGTGGAGAAGCCACAGAGAAAGGGGAGTAGTTTGCATTATCATATTACCTTAGGCACACATATCTTTTCTGAATCTGATTTGTATCTAAATTACAGGTGCTGAGCTTTAGATGTCCAGCAGTCCAGAGAAGGTGACATTATTTCCATTCCAAAACCACCATTCATGTAAATTGACTCCACTCTGTCTCAGTCACTACAAACTGTAGTACACTCATCTAGAAATCTTGCCAGAACCCAGCACTGAGCAAGGTTAAGGTACATACAGTGCTACAAGTCTATAACCTGTGGGGCTACATGAATCAGCAGCACAGAGGAGTCTTCCAGTTTGATCTGCTTCAAAGCAAGTGTCTACCTATACTTCCAAGAAAGGATCGAAGAGCCCACAAGGCAATAAACCCAGGAGGCATCTTGCATAGATAGCCAGCAGATTTCTATTCTTAGAAGGATTCTAGCATAAAATGTTTTCCAGTTTGTCTTGCTGATAAAGATAGTTCTTAAAACTGGACATGATGAAAGATGCTATCACAGAAAAAGTGCTATCTAGGATGCCCAAGGGGAGCACAATCAGCGTGTGTGAACACAGCATGTGTCACAGTGTATAAGCAAACAACAGCATTATGCTCATGAGCAATAGCTCACTGAGAAGCCGAGCAGTATCTCCTGAAGTAGCCAAGCTTCCGTTATGCACACTCCAGGGGCAGGGAGACTCAAGAGGTATGGAGCATACTGATGACTGCGTTTACCAGCGAGGACACTTTTGAAAATGTCCAAATTACATAAATATTCCATTCCCTTTTTCAAATTTGAACTAGACCTGTGAGGTAACATTCATCACATTAATATTAGGTCCCTAATAATCAGGCATCTGGGCAAAACTACTCATTTGGGTTCCCTCTATAGCAAAAAAGGGAGAAACAGAAACATCCAGAGGGCAATTCAGTGGGTCTGATCACAAAACAGTCAAGAAGTGGGCAATACTACATGCTCTGTGAGATGGAGGTATATCTCGTTACAGCATGACCTCATGCTGGATCATGCTGTTGATTTATGTTTCTCTCCCTGACTGCAAAAGGACCCCAAATGACAAACTGTGCTTAAATGCTTAACTTTTCCATGAGTAAAGTTGAACAAGTTGAATCCACCTTCCCTTTCTATCAATGTGTTAAAATATTTCGCTATAAAAGAAACAGAAGCAGCTATTCTAGAAAAGAGGTTTCAAGAGATTCTAAGAAAAATCTTCCCTTTAGTGGTTTTGAAAATGAAATGAGAATAATAGATATTTCAACTGTTCTGGCATGAAAAGGTGTTAACAGTATGGCACTTTTAAAGAACTCTGAGATGACAAGACTGATTTTCCAGAAGTAATTCTTCAGTTTCATTTTTGAAAATTCCCTGCAGAGGAAAAATCAGAAATACTGCTTTTTATTCCCACTCACCAGGAAAGATGTTAAGAAGCCCATCAACTTTGGTAAAGCCAGAGCTTTCAAGCCCCAGAAAACTAAAAGCCTACAGCCATTGCTATCACAGCACAAAGGCAGTTCCTTAGGAAGAATTCTTATGCAAAGCCACTGTTGAACTGGGCTGTTTGTTTACATATGAGACATGGCAGACACCTTGCAACAAGCAAAAAGAGACAGTGCTAACTAATTTATCCTAAGGAGGCGAGAGTAGTAGCCAGCAGGCTGAATTCAACCATGGAGGTCTCCAGGAAATCTCCAGGTACTGGAGATGCCACAAGCAACACTAGCGAAACAGAGGCAGACATAGGATGACCATATGTCCAAGCAGAACCAGTCTGCAGCTCCTGAGTGCACCCATCCATCTCCCATAAAACTTTTACAAAATTCTTGCTTTGCCTTCATTTTGCAAGGGAAAAAAAGGCTTCTTGCTGGAAACAGCAAATCTCTAATTATGGTAACTAGAAGCAGGAACAGCTTAAAGAATGGCTGCTTGAAAGACTAAGTGAAAAATGCCTCTCAGCAACAAGCAAGATTTACCCTGGAAGGAAGGGAAGAAACTTGTCCCTGTGGATGCTTTCCCTGCAGCCAAGGCTGCACAGAAAGGGGTTAAAGAAAACAAGTCGTTCTGTGTGTCAGGTACTGCCTCAGGGGCATGGCTGGGAGCTGGAGAGCAGAGGACAGGTGAAGGGGACAGCAGCACAATGCTCCTCTATTGCCACGTGTCCTGACTCCCAACAACCCTATCTGAGGTCTGGGCCAGTCTGCCCTCATGCTCCTGACAGCGAGGCAAAGAGGCACCTAAAGGCAGTGATTCAGTGGGTGTTGAAGTCCACCCCTGACAGCACCACCTCCTGTGTGCTAAGGTTTGGCTCTCTTCAGGGGGATGTATCCACATTTTTGTCACAAGTGTAATAAAATAACGGGAAAAAAGCCTACCAACATCTCATATTATTGTAATGGGAGAAGAGCTTGTAATGGTTATAGCTTCCTTTAATTAGTCCTGGATTTTCTTGTGAATGACATTGGTTTTTAATGAGAAATGGATGCTTACACGACAATTCATACTCTTACCCTTCCACAACACATCCATGTGGATCCATTGTGTCACCCGTCTCCAGTCTAAACCCACATTCCCTTCTGCCCCTGTACAGGCATCATGGCAAACAAATGTGCCAGAAACATGAGGCCCCCTCCTTATGCCCTTTCAAAGGAGCACCTGACCTGAACAGCCAAAGGCTGAAGTTTCCTTTAAATATCCCTCTTCCTAGCAGTGTCCAGAATCTCTCCAGTGTTGTTGCCCAGTCCACCCTACAACACGGAGCAGCTGAGTGTCCTTCAGAGGGGACACAAAGGATGTGTGAAAACACCTTCCTGGTTTCAACAGTTCAGCACCAGAGGTTCCTGCCTGTACCAAAGAGCCAATACCTCTCACTTCTCTCTCTTCCACCTACTTCCTAGAGAAAAACTCCATATGCTACTGCACAGTTAGGACTGATATTGCAAAGAAAGAAGAGTCAGAGGGACAGCACACCTGGCCAAACTCAGGTGCTGCTTCACTCTTCTAACAGAATGAATAAAGCCACTACAGAGCGGCCAGCGTGGCCATGACAGGCATCTCACAGCACAGACCCCGTATCCCAGGTCTTGCTGCAGCACCCTGCTGGCTGGGACAGCGTCTACAGCCCCTGCCGGCGGAGGTGACAACAGGTAGGAAACCACGACAGACTGCCATGTCCCCCTCTCTGTCCCCATTCTCTCCCCCCTGAAATCCAACCTGGTGCATCCTGGGGGAAGCCCCATCTGCTTCTCATTCCAGACCATGTCATGTCATAATTATTCCTAATTATGCCTCATTTAACTTGATAGGTACCAGATTGAGAAGGACGGCCTAGTGAGAGAGAGCATCTTGGACGGCGGCGGCGGCGAGGCGCGGCCAGGGGAAGCGTGAGGCAGAACGGCCCCAAGGGGCGGGAGCGGCANCCTGAGAGCGTTGTCCAAACGCTTCGTGAGCTCTGTCAGGCTGGTGCTGTGACCACCGCCCTGGGGAGCCCAAACACCCTCTGGGTGAAGAACTCTTTTCTAATACTCAGCCTAAACCTCCCCTGACACAACTTCAGGCCATTCCCTCGAGTCCTGTCACTGGTCATCACAGGGAAGAGTTTGCCCCTCCTCTTCCCCTCATGAAGAAGTCTACAATGAGGTCTCCCCTCAGTCTCCTCCAGACTGAGCAGACCAAGTGACCTTAGCCGCTCCTCATACACCTTCCCCTCAAGGCCCATCGCCACCGTCATTACTCTCGTTTGGATGTTCTCTTAGTGCCTTTTTTACTGTTGTGCCCAAAACTGCACATAGCGCTCAAGGTGAGGCTGCCTCAGAGCAGAGCAGGACAATCCCCTCCCTTGCCCAGCTGGCGATGCTGTGCCTGATGCCCCCCAGGACAGGGTTGTCCCTCCTGGCTGCCAGGGCACTGCTGACTCACATTCAACTTGCCGTCAACCAGGACCCCCAGGTCCCTTTCCATGGCACTGCTTTCCAGCATCTCATTCCCCAGTCGGTAGGTACCATACCAGTAGGGTTGCCCCATCCCAAGTGCAGAATCTGTCACCAGTCCTGCACTGCAGGGGGTATTTGCAACTGGTCACTACAAAATTGACACTGCAAAAATAATGTTACCAAGACACCGGTCAGGGTCACAACACGTTGGGACTCAGATGTTCCTCCATCCCCACTGAAGCGCTACACAAGTGCTTTTTAACAACTGTGCGCATGTCATCCTGCAGGAAAGCTCTGCTCCCTGTTTTTCCACACAGCAACATCACCTGTGAACACCTGGATACGGGCAGCACCCTCACTGATGCACCAGAAGACACGCTGAGTGCCAAGCAGCTGATACTCCATGACAGGTACTGGGAATCGCATGTCTCCACCACAGACCCTAGCCACTCTCTTCCTCTTTATGCATCAGCCATAGGTCAAGGTTGACATGTCACCTGCTGACATGTGGGTCCAGCAACAAGTAAAGCACAGGAAGGTACAAAAATGTTGGGAATGTTGACCAGCAGAGGTTGGTTTTCAAGGGGCACTCCCTGTTCCACACCTCTCTGGGGCCGAGCTGCAGTAGTCAGTGAAGAAGCAAAGGAAGCTGTCTAACAATAGTATCACTGTGACCTAGGCAAAAAGACATTTTCACAAAACATTTTTGGTCAGGACGGAATTAGCCAGCACAGAGGCAAAACACGAAGAACTGGCACCTCACATGCACTGCTCGCTTTCTGGAAAAAAAAAAAAAAAACACAACTTTTTGGCTTGGATGTGAGCTCCTGCAGCTAAAATGGCTGTTGGGTGAGCCAGCACTCCCCCATAGTCAGCGGCAAGCTGCATCTCTGAGGTGATGCAGGCGTTGCATCTTCAAAGCCACTAGCCATCCCCTCTGCCTCTTTGCCCTCCTCACGAACCGCCTCCCAAAAAGCCCACCAGTGTGACAGGCCTTCATCCCGCCTGTCTTTCCAGCTTATGGCTGTGCTGCTGCAGGGGGATGGGGTCAAATTCCAGAGGGAGAGAGGGAGGCAAAGCCACCTGCAATGCAATCAAGCGACTCCTGTGGGAAGAAGCCAGGCAGCAAAGGTGGGATGATTTACTGACACAAGCTAAGCCAGTATAAACACTTATGATACAGGTGCCTGTGCTCTCAGATATTACCTGACTTAACTCAATTGTTTTGTAAACTGATTTAGTTAAATCTGTACAAAACTGGTGTTTAAACAAGCCCATACAGTGGTTAAAATGTTGTTAATAAAACATATCACCATTAAAGAAATATATATTACCAAATCTTCCTTTTTGCTTACAGCACATATCCTTTCTTGCTCTATTTCTTTTTCCCTCTGTTCTTTTCTTTAGAGGTTGTACATTCTGCTGTGCCATGGCTGTCTCTTTCTTTCTGTACTGTGCAAAAATAGGGTTGTCTCCATTCAAAAGTCTGCAAGTCCACCTCTAGCATTTCTCACTGTTGTGTAAAGTAGAGCTGCGGAGACATTTATTTATTTTTATATAACCTTCAATAAGATTCAACCCAGAGCAATATTTTTAAGCAGATTTTAAGCAAAGCAGTTTATTCTGGATCCAGACTGACCCCTTTCATTCTTTCCAAACTGACCTATCTTACAGTTTGGAGTTATTTAATCACTCTGAAAAGATGTTCCCATTTTTCTTGTTTTCAGCAAGGTCACTTTTTTTTTAGCTATGTTAGTATTTTTTTTAGTATTTTTAAGTCCTATTCCAACATCACCGAAATCAAAATTTATCTCTGTCCAAAATTAACTGTTTCAAAATACCAGTATCTTCTCTCAAACTTGGCCCAAATGCCCAATTAGTTCGGTCTCCTCCACCAAAACCCTTTCATTTTTTAAACAAATGCATGACAGAGTTATAAAAAAAATAGTAAGACAAAATTACCGTACCCCTAGTAGAAGTCAACAACAATAGGACTAGCGTAAGTCAACTTTTCCCAAGACACATCTCTTTTCGTGGTCTTTGATTCATTCAGAAGAGAAATTTTGGCAAGTGCTTCCAGGATCCAGCTGTTTGCACACCTGCATGATGCACCGGAGCAATCATTCCCTTGGGGAGGCAGGTGAAAAGTGGCTGGAGCAGCCACACTAAGCAGCAGGAATTGTCACTGATGAAATGAAGAAAAAAGGGACACATTTGAAAAAAAGGCAGTGGGGGGACAGGAGACGGCAAACTTCCTGTATCAGGTGGGCAGCTCTGAAGGAGTTAGGAGGGGTATACAGAAGCAAGGTGGGCTGGGGCTGGTCTGTGGAAGGGATAGGAAGCAGCCTCTGGACAAGTAGGGAAGCAGGAACCAGTTAATCTCTGAGACGGTGTGAGAGCTATGGGCTCTCGAATGAAAGGGGCCAGAATGCCAAGTTGGGGTGAGTGGCTGGGGGATGCATCCCTAAGTGAAACTCTAGCTTAGTGGGCCTCCACTGTCTGCTACTACTACAGTCAGATGGCACCCAGAGGCAGCCACCTTCTTGCCCAGAGAGCAGCCTGGCTTTCTACCCCATGCCGCGCAGTTCTGCTGATTTATAGAAGCCAGGCAGCCACGGAGCACAGCTGCACAGCATGTCAGTACCTCAGAGGAGCCCAGCCAAGCCCCCACAGCCTCACATTGCTGCTGTCTGAAGAGCGCAGACCCTCCCCTGAGGAAAATGCTGTGCATACAAAATCTCATGGGAGAGGTTGTCACCCACGCTCTCCCATCTGTCCCAAATTCTTGCTCTTTATGGGTCTCATAGCCCCTTTCCACTGCAAGACAAAGCTGCAGATTGCCTCGGGTGCCAGCACAGAGGTTGGCTCCTAAGAGCTGCGTTAGGAAGGGAACTCTGCTCCAAAGGACACATTCAGAGTAAGCCCTGTGTACATTTGGCAGGGATCATAATCCACAACCACCCAGCCTGGCGACATCGCTGGAGGCCTCAAGAGTAGACAGTCCAAGCCAGGATTTGTGATTGTTTACCTTGACATCCATTTGGATACACTCCAAGTGTAGACAAGGGATTTAGATGCCCAGATTATTTGCCCTCATGGCAGCAATGCACAAACACAACTACTAGGAAGATTAGAGATATTCCATCTGCTTAAATTGCTCCCCTTTTCCTGCCAGCTCTGATAACCATGATGATGGAGATTTAAGCCCCAGTGCTACTAACTGTGACTGGCACCAGTGTGAAGATTGTATTTCCCATGGGACCACCCTCCCAGCTCTGTGCAGTCCATCTCTGCTCATCTCATCACAGCAGTAGTCTCATCTCTGCTGGTAGGGCCCCATTCCTAATTCCTCATCAACAGTCCCCAACAGCTCCTGTGCAAGGCACTAGATAAAACTGTAGCAGAAACATGGCTCTTGCCTTTTTATTTAACTGTTTAACCAAACGGAGATAGTACAGAGCATGAGAAAACACAGCAGACAACAGAAGGAATTAGAGGAATTGTAGATCTTAGTTGCCTTTGCACAATTGCAAGTTCTTATGCTAGTTTTATCCATACTTCGAAATGTCACCTCTTTGGGCTGTGGCCAAAAATATTAAGTCGCAGTCCACAGTGGAAAAATAGGGTCTTCAACTAAAAGTATCTTTACTAAGCTTTAACTAAACCATTTGTTATCAGTAATTGCTACAAAAGAAGAGGCACTGTTCAGCCCTGCATCTTTAGAAGGAAATGCTAGAAGTAATTATGAGTCTAGAGTGCAGTTCATAATGGTTTAATATCAAGTACTTTCCTTGGTGGTAGACAATTCTGTTGTTAAGCTATGAACTCAGACTGTGTTTTAGCACTTTTGTCTCCCTGTGTCATTTGGACCTGGAGAGCAAAGTCTTCCACGACTTCAAGTGCTCAGTGTTGTGGTTCTGCTCCCCAGAAAGAAGACACCTCCCAAAGCATGCCCTTGCCTTATGAACAACATTTTCCATAGACTCGGGGGGAATTTCACCAATTCTGAATCCATAACATTTTCCTAGCACAAGTTAGGGGTCTCCTAAACAAATAAAGAGACAGCTCAACCTGACTCCTATATGAGAGCACAGATAAGGAAACAGCAGACACTAATCTCCCTGGGAGGAAGCCACATGTGTTTACTGTGCTATTGCAATCTTAAGCCTTCCAGCAGTGCACACACTGGGGTCTCATAATCTTCCCCTCTGACCCTCCTCCTGGAGTGGGTCAATTGCAGTAGATTATGTGAAGTTAGTGATGGTGGCTGATGGCTGATTTTTGAGCATGTGTTCCCAAACTACCAAAGAGGAACAATTTGATTCATAGGAACCCCCTCCTTTTACTTTTCTCTTTCTGCAGCAAGCCCAACATTCATTAAGATTGGTTGTTGATTATCTGTACTCATGTCATCCCATCTCGGTATCTCAGATATGAGATGCAGCTCCTCTTCTTTTTCCTGGCAGTCAAATGCAGAAAACCTGCGCATTCTCTCATGCATTTGGGTGTCCTAGCTTATCCTTTTGGAGGGTCAGCAGATACCTTCAGAGCCATTCAAACCCCTGCCGCATTGAAATAAATTGCCTTCTTCTTTTTCTTTTCTTTTTTTTTTATTATCTAGGAGACACTGTTTGCCTTCTAGGGCTGACACTTATTCCCACACACTCAGAAGCAACAAAACACAAACAGACTACATCCTTTGTAGTCAGCTTTAGCACGTAAGGGCAGAAGCACACAAAGCTGTCCTTGTGGAGGGAGAGAATGGAGGGAAGCTGTGACTAGGGAGTCTGCTCATAATAATGTTTCTCTGACATGCAACCCGTGAATTCTGATGGGATGTAACATGATGGCCACCAACATAAGACCTTTTGCTAGTTTTTTCAAAAGGTTTTCACAAGCTACAAGTCACCTGTGGACTGCAAGGGAGGAGCTGCAGTGGGACATACATTGTTTAGAGTGACATGCAGGACGTGCAAGGAAACAGGCAGCTGCACAGCTTAGTGAGGACCATCTCCTCAGAGCCTGACTGCTCCTAGATCTCTTCTTTCATCCATTATGCAATTCAACAACCAAGACTCCAATGGGCTCGTGAAACCTCGCGTTATGCAATGAAGCAAGCAGGCTGTGGTTGTAGGTTTCACAGCAGAGACTGCAAGGCATTCAATCTGCAGAGATGAAAGTCATTGCTGTGAAAGCACATTTCATCACTTTCTTCCCATTAGTGGAAAAGCTTACACCTCCTTCCTTCTCACTCCCAATAACCCAAAAGACATTCAACTGCATTGTGTAACAGGGAAAAACTTCATCTGTGAGGCAGGTCCACGGCAGCAGGACTTCTCCCTTGCTGTTGGGCACAGGCAAAGGTACCTTGTATCACACAAAGCAAATTGCTGATTCGGAGTTAGATTGCCACAGAAAGCCATTAAATGACAGAGACAAGGAATAAGAGGGAAGAATGGCAAAGAGTCCGATTAGATGGAAGAACAGTTTTGTGAGTTGTTTTTTGTTTGGGTTTTGAAGAATAAGAGCATTGCACTTCCAGCATATGATGCACAGTAAATGCTGAAAGGCCAAGCAGAGCAAAAAAAAGGGAAAAGGTGCTGAAGACCTTCAACACATTATTGAAATACGAGAAGGAAAAGGTTTTGTTTCCATGGCAACATATCCTATGGTGCTTCTGCTGGAGCAATCTACGAGAGAAAGAGGACTTTCCCTGTTAGGTATGTCAGTGAAGTGAAAGGTAATTACAGAGACCCCTTTCCTCAACTGGGTGCATTTGTAAATTTTCTACTTGATGTGTGTAAGTGCTCAGATGTTACACAGCCCCTGGAAATGGATGTCTCCATAGCTGACAGAGTGAGCGCCAAGGCAAGTGTAGGTGACTGTTGCAGGCCAAATGTCTGTGAAGGTTTGGGTGCATTGTGGTTTTTTGGCCTTCCACAATGCTGCTTTGCTGTATGAATATGGCCTGAGGTGTCAACAGAAACTTAAGAGTTAAAATCGTTCTTGACTGCAGATTTTGGAATAAGAAGTTGCAGTTTTTCATCCAAGACAACGGTCACCTCCTATTTCTCACATACATATATGTCAAAGCTGAAGTGCTCCATGGTAGCTTTTTTGCCACACAGCAGCATGGCATGAAAGAATTCAAGAGAAAAAAAGAGAATATGAAACAGGAGAGGGAACTGAAGAGGTACAGAAAATCCTGATACAAGAAGAACTGGAACAGGACTCCAAACATAGCTTTCCCCCTCTTGTGAAGAGCATCACTGGATCATCAGGTACTAAAAATGATGAGCTGTAATACTAAAACTATCTGTCTGTGGTATGGTGATGTCCAGGAGCATAAAGAGAGGCAGTTATGCATGTTCCAATCCAAGTGGGTAAGAGAAAGATTTAGGTATCTGTGTTTTGGAGGGGAGGCAAGAATGAATTGCAAAAGGTTAAAATACCTTGTCTAAAAAAGTTTGTGATAGAAGTGGTTGAACCTACAGCTCCTGACCTCCATCCAAATGTCTAATGATATAAATATCTCCAGAGTAATATCTCCAGGTGTTCAGTTGAAGAATTCTGCAGATGCAGCTCAGCTGCCAAGACCCAGCATAATCGTACAGATGGAATAAATATAGGCAGCCCAACAGCTCCATGATCATGGGAACCTGACGGACACTCCTCTGCCCGCCATGGTTTCAGCAGACATTCTCTTCCCTAACTAGAAATAACACTAACTGGAAAAAACAAAAAACAAAAACACCAAAAAAAACCCAACCCAACATCCTTCAGCTATAATAGCCTGTTAGACAGAGGAAGCAGGAGAGCACTTACCAGCTGGAAGGAAGATATCACTGTATTGGAGGATCAGCTCCAATATACTCACTCATGGCAGCAACAACCACCCTGTCCTGTATTTTAAGGAGCAGACTATGAAAGGACATGCTGGGTAAAATTTCTATTGGGCGCGTCTGTCTGGTGTCCTTCCTCCTCATTTTAACTCTGCCTGACTAACTTTTGGGGAAAGAAATATGGAGAGAAGCCAGGTGGAGACCAAAGTGTGCCAATAGTTAGAGAAAATAAGAACCTGTGCTCTCAGGTTCCGATGCCAGGATCGGCAGCAGGGGAACAAGTTACAAAACTGTGCTCCAAGTGAGCAATCTTAGCACCTCTGGATCCTGAAGGAAAAAATGCACATAATTGTAGGCCTGGACAGCAGTACCCTTTCTTCACTTCAGGAAAGGAGCTGGCAGTAAATGCCAATCACAGCCTGAAGCTGGCAAAGCAGTTAAAGAAAGCAGACCAGACAGAGACCGATGGCCATAGACAACATCCTCCCATCACCTTCTGCACTTTCGCCTTGCAATGCTTTCCCTCCTCAGTGCTACAGACTGGCCTCCAGCCCTTCTTTCATCCCACCTACTCCAGTGCCACTGGCAGTGACAACCATAACTGCAAAACTCATGTGGCATTTTGTCCATTGTGTTGTAATGTTCTGCCCCAGTCATCTATCATGGATTTCTCTTGTACACTCTTGGGACACACAGTATTTATATATCTTCATCTGTGCATCTGTGAGGCTCTGGCCTTCTTTAGCCTCATGTCACTAAGGATAACATCACATTAACAAAAAGGTAGATTTCTTTCCTTGATTAGGCTTCAGAAAAGCAGGGTGACCATTTCAGAAGACGGGAATTGGATTTTGAGCCAAGCATGTCTTTTTTACTTCTCTTCCTTGCAGTACTATCCATGCAAAACAAAAAAAAACCCTTCCGCGTTTTTCTACAGGGCTCCTCTGCAGCTCTGCAGAGCTGCCAGAAGGTGGTTCTGGAGAAGCATTTTCAGCAGCCCTTGGAAGGCTACAGGAGGGCTACAATGACAGAGGGACACTCACAACAAGTCAGAGTGCAGGACTCTAGGCATGCAGACTTGACAAGTGTGACAGGATTGAATATCCCACAAGCAGCACAAAGAGCCTGTAAGTGATCAGCCTCACAGCTCACCTCAGATCTCCATGCTTAGGTATAGGTGTCACATCCTCCTGGCTAGGGAGTTCAACATGCGGGCCTTTGGAGGAGCAAAGCAGCAGCTGGAAAAGGTCTGAGGAGAGCTGGTGCACGGCTCCCCTGTGAACACTCCCACAGTATGGAGTCTCTCCCGGCCCAGCACTGAGGGCATCCCAACTGTCTGGCTTCAAGACAACATGGCACGGTAATTCTCATCTATCCAGCACTAAATTACCTCTTTCCATTATTCCCTTTCCCTGCAAAACTTCGAGAAGCATAAGGACCATCTGAATCTGGTGGCTTTATGTAGCTTCTCTGAATACAGAACAGGTTCTCTAGGTCCATCTCATGCTAGAGATGCCCCTTGCACTGGAGAAGCATCAGGAGTGGGAGTTAGTGTACACCCTTGCACACAGCCTGCCCTAGGGGAAATAGCGTTTTCATCAGCTCCTCTTTGCTAGAGGAACTGCACCCAGCCCATAATCATCTCTCCCAGTACAAGCTGGTAAGTGGGCAGAGAGCTCAGTGCCTTCTCCCTGTTGTGAGGACACCCCATCCACAGCTGTGCACCTAGATAAAGTGCCAACAAATTATGGAGGCGAGGCAGAAAATCATTCCTACAGTTCCATTTGCAAGATAAATTATAGCATCTGCTTCTGAATTCAAACGAGAGCAATGCTGCAGCCTTTCTAACCTGCTGCTCTTGCTGCACGGTCATCACCATTTTCTGGCTGTTCGGAGAGCTTCTGTGAAAGGGAAACATTAACAGACCTCAGACAGCTATTAGCAGATGCTTGTCTAGATTGCAATAGAGATCATTACTTGTGCGGTTGCCCACAGCCTCAGAAAAATGGCCAAGGACTGAAATAAGATGACAGAGATGGTAGATCTGCTCTCTCCTAGCAGTGCTGGAAGGATCAGCAGTCAGGTGTAGGAAGCAAAACAAGGAACCATAGTCTCTCCGGTCTCCCATTAGCAAGCATAGTAGAAGTGGTACTAAAGTGCCAGGGAAAAGTGACTCAAATGTGTTTTACCTGTGTCATATCCTCAAGCTGGGAAATCCTCTTTGTGTACCTGCCATGAATTGCTGGAATGCACCAGGCACTTAAGTCCCTTAAATCACAAAATCTTTGTCAAGATTTTGATGTGGGCTGGGATTAGGCTGTGGTTTGCCTATACATGGCTGACAGTCACAGACTAGCATATCTCCTTTGCAGTGTATGTCTGTCTCTTGCTCTTTCTCCTGTACCCTCCTTACCAGTAATACAGCTGCTAACTCACTGTGAAACCTGAGTTTCTCACCTACACCCGGACCCCCGGTTCCTACTGCAAAAAAGTAGGGAACAAGATGCTAATCCCCTTCACAGGGATACTAACCCCCAGGGTGTGTGTCTGATGAGCTGGTCAGCTAGTGTCCCTCAGAAGGTAGATGAGTGGAGGATCAATTCAGGCCTCCCTGGTAAACATACTTTCAGAGTCTGACACCTCTGCTGTGACTTGGATATCTCTAAGAGTAGGGTGAATTGTCCTTTGGAGTTCCCCATGTCTGTGTCTTGGCCTCTAGAGTTACAGAAGATGAGTCCCCCCGCTCCTCAGCAAAAGATTGGATTAACCTCTCTGATGCACAAGGATGGTACAAGAACTGCCATGTGGTTTGAGGCATGTTGTGATAAGTCGTGGTTCACACCAGGCTTTCAGTTGTGCCTGAGCCACTCTGGCAGAGCTGCCCAGTGCTGGTCCTCTCATGGTCAGTGTCTCCTGCCAGGAGGGAGTAGAGAGACAGCAGCCAGCGCTGCCATGCTGCGGGGCACTCCTCGTGGCGCTCCTACTGCCACTGGCCTTCCCTCCAAGAGCCCATCTGCTCATCTTCCCCCCTCCCTCTCATTTTATGCAAAGCAGCTCATTAGGCCGATTAGCAGCCAAGCACCATCTCTGATTGTTCATCAGTGATTCCTTTGTTGCCCTCCATCACTCCTGTTGAGCCTCATTAGTGCTGCTAGGAAGCAGAGGAGCTGTTGGGATATTTATAGGAAGGATGGGGTGTTCTTTACATTTTATTGCTGCCTAATAGCCCTTCTCCACTCACGACCTGTCCTCTTACCCCAGCCCTCCCTCGAAAGCTTTCTCTTAATATGGAGGTTATCCAGGGGGAACACAGAGACAGGAAAGGTCTCGTCTGATGGTTTTGAGTCAGGGAAATGAGAAAGACAAGCTGGAGGTATGCAGAGGCTCAGTCCTGGGTCAGGAGTATACAAACCTACATAGGACAGGGTACCTAGACCGACCAGGGGGTTGAGTCTGTGCCCCTGTGCACACACTCATCAGGTGGGGTATCTGTAGCAGCCCACAAAGGAATGCAAAGGGATCGTCATGTGCACACAGCGTTGTTGGGAGGTACATGCCCCAGCTACAAGCACAGCTTGGGCATGCAGGTACCGTGTCAGGGGTTGGGTGTGAATGCGTTTCCATGCAGGACACCCACTTCTCTGCCTGTAAGCCGATGGAGAGCTGAACCATACTCCCAACAGCTCCAGAAGGAGCAACTGCCTTGGTTACTTATAAAAGTATTCTTTCATGCAGCACTTAATTATGGAGGCAACTAGACAAAGACTAATCATTCATTCTAGTACAGGGGAGAATAATCATCCTGAAGGCAGGAGCTACTTGGCTTCTTTGGGAGGAAAACAGAGTGTGGGGAGGAGGTTGAAGAAAAACCACGGGACAGGGAAAGACGGAGAAAGGAGGAACAAAATCCTAAATCAGTTACCCAGTACAGACATCTTTATGACTTCATAAATGGAATATACTTAGTGTCAGCAATCTTTCCCAGCATCACGAGGACACCTCTCCCTAGTCAAAGCCTGAGGCCCTGATCATGCCAGAAGTCAAATCGGGTGACATTTTAATATCACTTTTCATCTCAAGATTGTATCTTCCTTCCAAAGGGTTCCAAAGTGTTTTTATAACCTTTCCAGGCACACAATTCATGTCTTGTGGCACTGAAATGGAGTATGTTCCTAAGAAATGGAGCCACAGAGGTGGAGCCACCTCCACCACTGTGCAGGAATTTTGGACAGAAAGCAGTAACAGCTTCTGTGTCCCTTTTAAACCATGGGGTGTGCATGTCCATGTGCATGAGGAGAGGGATTTCAAGGCAGCAGAATGCAATTGCAGAGTATGGAAGCTGGCCAGGAGCTCTAGCCAAGTCCTCAGCTAATACGTAGGTTAGCACTGGGGAGCTGTAAGAAATGGCACCGGCAATCCAGAGTGTGACAATCCTCGCTCTGCCTCCCTGGTGGGTCACGCCTCTACGAGTGGTCAGACCTCTGTGTGGCTGGGGATGGCTCTTGAAAGATTGCAAGCCATGGTCCTGACATGGGTATTTCAGTCCTGATCAATCACCAAAAAATATGGTATTAATCCAAGTGTCTTGGACAAAATCCAGGTTGGGGAAATGGCATCACACATTTCTACATTCCCCCTTTTGGGCTTCAAGCAAGTCCAATGACTTTTCTTTTCCCTTCAGGGCAATGCCTTGCTGGGAACAGAGATGGCTCTGTTCCACTCTATTTCTCCCACAGTCCCTGAGTGCCCCATGCCTACAGCTGGCATGGGTGAAATGGATCCCCTGTTCAAGACAGTGTATCTATCAGGCTGTGTTCTGCCCAGTGCTCTTCTGCACTATGGCTGGTGAAACATTGCTCTGTACTGAACACTGTGATGAGTCTTCCTTACTCCCCACCAAGGATGCTGCTAGCTGACAGACACGAGGCAGGGTTGGCCCTCACTCTCTTTGAAGGGCTGCTCTGCTTTGTCCAGAAGACCTCACAGCAAATCAGCATCCTTGACATATTATGAGCAAGAGCCATGTCAGGATTAAACAGAGCCCCCATCCCATAAATCTGTCAGGAACTGACCCTTCCCTTCCTCAGTCAGTGGATTGCTGCAGTGCAGCCCAAAGCTGTTGGGGAACATCTGCACTCATACACAAACAGAGCTGTCTCTCTGGCTCCCTTAGTAGCAGGAACAGAGCTTTCCCTGCCCTCTGCAGCTGCAGGCCATCATGCATACAGTATTAAGTTTGTATATCTCCTCTGCCTTCCTCACTACTCCATCTCTCCAATTTCAGCTAGTTTAATTGACTGCTCTAGCTATGAAGAATCATGGTGTCTAGGCACCAGGAGTAAAACTTAACATGATAACCATTTTCACATCCCAGGGCTGTGCAAACATTAACTAACACTAACTCTAATTAGCTGCAACTCACTGGAAAGTAGGTAAGCTTGATATTAACCCTGTTTTTATAGCTGGTGACACTAAGACTCAGAAGGCTCAAGTTACTTGTCTCTGCTATGGAGGTGAGTTCAGCTGAAGGATCAGGATAAAAATGGGCAAATATGTTTTCCAGGCTGTTTCACCATTCTGAGGAGTATTCTGGCCTCCCAGACAATGTGCATTTGACCCAGACATACCTTAGGAGCTGAGCACAGGATGCCTCAGTCCTGCCATGCCGCAAGTCCCCCCACAAGCACCTGTGCTATGCTCGACCGGCTGAGAACCCCTCCCCTGCCTGGTGGGGCCCTCGGGTGCTGCCATCTCCCCCAGCATCCAACTGGCAAATGCAATGTCACCAGGGCCCAAGGAGGTTTCCCGAAGCCACAGTCTTGCAGCACAGTACAGCAGAGACTTCCCCTTTCTCCTATTTTCCCACCTGAAAGCTGTTGGGTGAAATGGCAGAAGACTGCACTGACAGTGCTAGAAGCTGTATTACGAGTGGAAAATGATGCTCTGAAGTCCTGCCATGGTCCAGTTAGCAAATGCTGGAGAATATATGCAGTTTCTAAATGCTACAATGCTTTCTAAACAGAGTGTAGCCCTTGTGAAGGGACATTTTATTTTTAGATATTTTGTTCTTCTCCACTAAAATCCAAAATTATCTAGAATTAGCATTTCACACTCAGCAAAAGAGTCAGAGAAGTCCTTCCTTCTTCCTCCATTCTTTCTCCTCTGTCTCATAGCAGATCTTTCAGCAAGATCATCAGAAATATTGTCTGATGGAAACTCTGCAAGATTATTTTAGGAGAGGTTCCCCATGAGACCACTGCTAACTCATGCAGTTAGTCTGTCTCAAAATTCCCCCAAGCCACTTCTATTAGCAGTAGCCCTCACCATCACACTTTCTGGTTCACCATACCCTGCTGCTGTATCTTCCTGCCCAGAAGTGGCTGCATATTCCTTGAGGATGCATCCACTCATGCTCCCTTCACTGCATTGCCTGAGCTTTGAGCTGAACTGTCCTCATATTTGCAGCACAAGAAGTTAGGGTCTCTCTCTTATATACACCCTGTGAAAGTTTCCCTGCCTAGTGTTGCATTTATAAGGACAGAAAGGTTGGGAAAATATCACAGCTAAAGTGATTGGTGAAGATAGCTTTGTCCAGCACCAGGAATGGATGGGAAAAGGGGTCAAGGGTAGTGCTGGCTGAAGTCGATGGTTCCCGAGTGGAACAGTGTACAGTCCTCTTCCTTTGTACCATTTTGCTACCATATAAAATTGAGATGCATGCAGCTCTGGGATATGGTAGGCACTTTTGGTCCCTGCTTCCCAGGAGGGCGGTGTGGAGTCAGAGAAGGCATGGAGAAGAGCAACTAAAATGGCCAAGGGTTGGGGCAACTGCTGTGGAAGGAAAGGGCAAAATGGCGGTGTCTTTGCTTTGAGAGGAAGATATTAGGAATTTTTACAGACTCCCCAAGTCTGATAGGTAAGGTGACAACAGAACTGCTGTTCACCAAATGCCATGGTGCTGGTGGTGTACACAGTAAGACACCACTGAGAGCAGTCAGGCTCCCATGCTGTTCCAAAATACCATCTCCTACTGGGACCATAGGGCACTGAGAGCTGAGTTATGGGGATCACTGTTCTGACTCAGTGGGTCATTACATTTTCTGTCACACCTATACCATGTGCAGTGGGTGTGCTTTCATGCCAAGCCCAGCCTATACAGAGGCAGACCACATAAATGAAAACCTGCCAGTGTCCAGTCCCAGTAAACCACCCCCACCTCCAACCCAGTCACACCTCAGTGTACACAGTGGGCAGGCAGCAGAACAGGCAGGATCCAGGCACCCTTCAAGCACTGACTCCTTTATACAGCCACCAAACTGCTCCCATGTTAGCTACAGTTGTAGCCTCACACAAGCAGGACTTGTGCTTGAAGCCAGCAGGGCTGTGGCTTAGCAGGAGGAATAAAGAAGCCATTTAACATTCAGGTGGTGTCCCCACTCTCTCTGTGAAAATGGGGTGGGGGGAAAGGTGAGTAGGGTCTTCAGATACTGTTGTTATCCAGGCACCCTGAGGTGCCTGAGGACAGAAGGAAGGATAAAATTGAAGTCACTTCCAGTGTCCCCGGGAAGATGAGCTTTTGGATCCAGCCAGTAGCCACAACCCAACTGTCAACTGAGATGAAGGCTTTGCTTCTTGTTACTGCACTAGCCCAACCCTTCTTTCCTCACTAAATATATTCAATAAGCAGGGCTCAGTCTGACAGATGTCTTGCAGCTCACACATGAGTTAGAGCCAGGGTTTACAGGGAAACGAAGACAAAGAAGAATTTATAGAATCTGTAGAGTTTCTCTCCATTCATAGCCTGCCTTCTTAATATTCCCTGCACACCTTTGCCTCAGGACTACAGCCCTGCATCAGGGCTTGTTCATTCAGCATAGTATGTATAGTCTTTGATGACAGAAAACATCATATGTGGGAACAGGTGGTAGAGAAAGAAAGAAGCAGAGGAGGAGAGAAAATTATCCCTCCTTCAGTTACATTCTTTATGGAGAGGAAAGCAGTGTCAAATTGAGGAGCTTTAAGAATTAATTTAACCATAGGCTTTGGAGCACCTACCTTGACAAAGCTGCATGTGAATATTCCATATTTCTTTTGCAGAACATCTTTTAGGTTTAGCTCACACAGACTCCTTTGCTAGGGACTGGAGTGCTCTGCTCTTGCACAAATCTCAACTAATGCAGCAGAGTTGAATGAGAGACCTTATCGGGGAGATTATTTTATTCTAAACCCCTGATTTCATTCACACTCATTCTTTCATGTCTGCATCTTTTCAGGCACCAACAGGTGTGTGCCAGTGTGCTCCAGCCAGGACTCCTTCCAAAGGCAGGGGGCACGGGACATGAAATAATGTGTCACCACATCTCTAGAGTTCATCTCAGGCAGGTGGCCAGGCTGGGTTTGGATCTGTCTTTTGTTCACTTTCAGGATTCACAGTGGTTGTGATCTCTTGTCTCCTTACTCAGTTCCACCTTTCAGAATTATTAGGAAAGATTGCCTTTAGTTGCCTTACCTGGATATCTTTAATGGTTCCAGGCTTGTCCTTTATCTTACCTCTTAATGGCTTCCATCTGTCTTCTGCGTCATTCCCAGTCTGGGTGTTTTGCGAAGCTGCAAGATGTGGTGTGATCCTGATGATCTTCTAGCTTAGGTGTGATCAACAGCTGTCATTCCTGTTCTTCTGCCATGTCCTCTGGTGCTGTTTGTGCCAGTCCATTCAACTCTCAGTGTTTCTGTTAGATCTCTACGATATCTCTGGCTGAGGCATAGTCACAGCCCACACACCTTCCATCACTATGCCTGGAAGATCCTATCGTAGAAGACAGACATTTTAAATGCATGGCATATTTAGCTGAAGTAAAGCTGCTTCACTCAGTGGTGATTCTTGTGTCTGTAAGAGGTATGTTCTGACTGCACAGTAACCTGCTACCGAGTTCATCAACATGACTTCAGTTACCAGGAGACATGTGGATGTGTAGAAAACCTGTCCCTTGACTGGCCAGTGTCAAATCTGGACCATAGGCCAGAGTATTAGGAAGAGGGGGAGGGGGGAGGGTTAAATCCATATTTGGGCAAGTGAAAAAAAAAAAATCTGACAGGTTGATTTTTTTTCTGTGTGGACAGTTGGGCTGAGCCCTGGCAGAGTGAGACATCTTGCCAGTGAGGCTCGGAAAGGTTCCTGGTGAGTTCAGCTTCCCAGAACTGCATCATTTTTGCCATTTGCCACTCAGGTCCCCTTGGCTTAATCAAAGCTCTGTTCCCCAGAGTGGTGTCCCACCAGGCATGCAGTAGCTTCTCATTACAGATAAATTCTGGATCATGCTGTGAGGGATTAAACAAGAAAACAGTGCATATTTACTGACGTACTTGGGTGCCTGGGAGTTTCTGAAGATATCAGTAGGACTCTGGCAGGCACCTACATACTGTTGTAAATCTTCTCCCAAGGACTTATCCTGCACACAGTAGAAACTGAGAGCAGGAATGAGATCACTTCAGCTTTTTTCCATCCCTGGACCCTATCCAATAGCTGGAGCTGCCCTGGTAGCCATGGCAGTGCAGAAGTGAGACCACGGACTTCAGGAAAGATGGTTTTATTCCTCCACCCCTTAGGACAGGTGCCTAACAGACCAGGATATCTGGGACAAATTTACTTGTGCTGGATTTGGGTCCTTAAGTAGAGTCTCACCCTGATGTCTGCACCATCTCACCAAAGCCGCCATGTGCTGCACACAGCTCCTCGCCCTGAACACAGAGCTCCCTGTGTTCAGCTCCCAGCACTTCCCAGCAACTCAAAATACAGAACCAGATCTGGACTGAAAACAGTGGTGGTTCTGTGCAAGAGATTTTTATGAAAGTGTGCTATCAAATGGGAATGTGCTGGTTTACCACTTGCAGATGAGATTGCTCATATTTTAGCTGAGAAAAAAGTCAGTGTTTGTGGCAGTGCTTCAAAATTGCATATAATGTAAATGTATTTGTGTTTGGGTTTTTATTATTATTATTTGGGGTTTTTTTCAGATAGCATTACAGATAAGGCTACAGTGTGTATAGGACAGTGAGGTGAAGCAAGTCAGGTCACTGACTCTGCCCGAGCAAGATCTAAATGACCTCCTGAGTTTCTTCCAACCCAAATCTACAGGTTTGACCCCAAAACATAGTGACTGTTTTCAGTTTAGAAGAACTACTCTCTGAACACTGAATTTATCACATGTATGGGAGAGTGATTTCTTTCTTTGCAGTAGCAATCCCTAAAAAAAAAATTTAAGCATCTCACTCAAAATAATGTTTAACCTGGAAGACATGCAGGGGAACACACATGAAAAAAAGAGCTTAGATTTGCAAACAAAAATAAATCAAAACCAGCAGCATCCAGGAACTTAAAGCAGTTTTGAGGCTTTTTATAGAGTTGAGATCAAGTTAGCTCCCTTGAAATCACTAGAATGATAGGAGGTGGCTGGAATGGATTAAATACAGTGCAGCTCTTTTGTAGGCAGTGAGCCTTTACCACTCCACCTACTCTCTCTGGTCAACACCACTGAGAGGAAATATACGGATTTTCTCTAGATAAGGAGGAGGGGTAACATTAGGAAACAGAAAATACGAATAAAAAGGCTGAGATAATTACTTTTACAGCGAAGATCTCCTGGGAAGTATGGCAATGCAGACCTGATCTTATTCTGATTATCCTTACCTCTGTCAGTGAGGAGCTTTAGGCAGGTATCCTGCTCCGTAGAGGAATAAATCAGAGCAGCTGTGGCATTGAGGTTGCTGCCTGGTCATCACAGTCAGTCACAGAAGTGTTGCTCAGTTTAGGGTCTACAGGATGTTTTGCCAAAGTGTTACAAACCTAGGACCCATATTATGCCACCATTGTACTGTGGCATTAGAAGAGGTTAGACAGACCGTAAGTGCTGTCATTGTTGTGGATTTCTGCATTAAAATGTAATTTGTTAAACAAAATTCCCAGGTGATCCTAGGAGGGAGCATCCTTGCTTCCTCAGAGAAGGCCTAAAAAGGGTTCAGACATCTAGCCAGAAAATGAGTGAGTTCAGCAAGTATCTTGAGCCTGTAAGCAGAACACATCAAAGGTACCTGAAGCTCTGCAACTTAGTGATCTGCATCCTATCTTGAGCTACTACTGTCTCCAGAATGTAGAGAAAGATGGAAAAGGAAGAAAATTCAGAAGACAGGAGGAATAAAGCCTTTTTAAGTCCTGACAACCACAGAAACATTGAATATAAGCCTGACACAAGATAAATATAACAGAAACAGAGATTGAGTTCCCTCCCATTTGAAAAGACAATGCAATGGATAGTTAAGTACTCATATTTCAAAGCTATTTCCTCTCTTCAGAAATGTACCTATTTAGTTACGGATATGCTTATCAAGCTTCTAACATAATATACTACTGAGTGGGGTTCAAACATTTCAATGGTGAAAGTAAGACTAGAGATAAAATGAGCTCTGGATCTTGACTGGATACCTTGCCAAAGATCCAGAAGGCTAGACATGTTTTCAACACTTTAAAATCAGAATATTGCATGCAGACATAGCTGCTTTCAGTCACCCCACCTTGGTTACAGATCCCGCCTTGGTTACAGAACATGTCGCCCAGTTGCGGAGAGATGTTACTTTGCTGGCATAGCTTCACATCCACACAAATTAATCGCAAATGCATGTTGCAAATGGTGTCTCCAGCCCTGAAGCAGTGATCGGCAGTGAATGGCAGCAGCACTACACAGACTGTCAGAGTGTTGTGCATTGTAGGACAAAGAGATTCTGGACATTAGAAAGGGAAAACCTCTTCCTGGAACAACAGACACTGTGGGCTCCTCAATATCCACACAGAACAGAGCAGCTCTGCTTTTACACTTCACTTGGAGGGTAGAATACATAACCCGAAAATGGAAGCTGAATGCATCTGAGATTCCAGGAAGAATGATATTTTCCAAAACTATATGTAGCCTGCTATGCTAACTATGGACTTGCTCAGCCTGAACTTGTAATTTAAATATGTGGAAATGGGCTAAGAACTGGAACAGGGGAAGAGAAACGAGGAGACCAGTCTCCAGCTGGTTTTTCCCATCTTCGGACAGCACCCAACACTGAAGGACTCTAACCTGGATTGTTAGACTTTGCTCCCCAGGCCTTTGACCATTACCTTTCTTGGGTAAAAATCCCAAACAACATAGCAATAGCCAAATGCTGCTGCAAAGAAAAGGTTAGATAAGCAGCATGTAACGTCACCTGGAATTTGTCAGAGGAAGCAGAATTAACCTCTACAGCACTGAAAAAAGCATGAGGGTCTCAGTTCACATCTTTTCCAGAACTGCAGTGGCCCAAGCTCAGGTGATCCACTATGTGTGCACCATAGGGTGGCTACCCACTTAGTTTTCCTTGAAATGTCCACATCCATGCATTGATCAGGACAGATCTCCCTCCATTACATACACAAAAACAAGTTAGAAAGGCACATCTCTGTGCCAGAGACACTGGAAGTTTCAAAATATTTGGGGGCACAGATGCGTACAGGGAAAAATGCTGAGAAAGAAAATTTGAGCAAAATATTTGCAGAGTCGATATGATTGGTTTGGGGTAGTGGAGTGGAAAGGATGAAAAGGTACTCCCATATGGAGATTTGTGGTCATCTCAAGGTGTGTAGTGTATGCCAAGGCTGGAATAGAGTGAGGCTTATTGTAGCTCCCATGTGTTTAATGATCAGCTGTGGAGAAAACTTAATGGCACAACAAGGGGATTCTCCTCTGCCTGTGGATTTTGTGATCTCCAAACCTCTGAAAAATGAAAAGAAATAAGCTAAAAGAGATCACCCATCAAAGCTGAGCAGGGAAAGGTTTTTGACTCACATAAAGTGTTAACTCCAGATTTGCACAGCAGCCTGTTGCACTTTTTGAGAGTACCACTGGGCAAGAAGAGAAAATTCTGTTCCAGAGATGATTTAAATATTTCTAATTCTATTGGAGGCAAGGTGTCCAATTTGGAACAAACTCTCAATTTTCACAGGAATATATGTCTTCTTAGCTTCAAGCAGGCCAACCAGTAGGCTGCCAATAGACCAAGGAAGCCTGTCTCTGTACAAGTGAAAGGCGATTTGCTGTTCAGGTGGGCTCAAGAGGAGAACGGGATATCTCCCAGAGAAGCCAGGAACCGGACACCCAACCTGGCAGGCAGCCTCCATGAGGACACCCATTAAGATCAAAACTGCTCTATGGTCCTCCAAACAGAAGGATACTGAAAGTAGAGAAAGCAGTATGACACAGCAGGACTTTTTTGAGTAGTAAGGAGCTGCTGAGTAAGAAAGCCTCATAACCCAGCCTGTTGAAATTTTCTGAAGACCGGCTGGGGCATGAGAAGTCCAATCTGTCTAGGAATAATCTAATGTTCTCTCTGACACAACAAGCTGGTTCAATCCCTTTTCAAATGGCTCAAGCAACTGAACATTCCTGGTTGTCCATTTACGTGACCCATTTTCTAATGGTGGCCAAGGGGTTCTGGCAGCACTATAAACTGCAGTAAAATTTAAAGGCCTCCCTACCCTCAGCGTCTCCATGGCCATAAGCATTCTATAAAATCCTAGATAGATTAAATTAGATAGACAGTATGAAGAACAAGTTAATTGGTGGTGTCACCCAAGCTGGTACATCTCATTGCTTAATTAACCAGTAAGTCACCACAAGCAGCAGACTGTCCCTTATAATATTTGTAATAGATGGGGAAAAGTTGCCTCGAGGGGCTACCAGAGAGCATACACGAGTACTAGCACAGCCCCTCTCCCTCTTGATGTTGCGCTTGCCTCCTACTGCCCTGGGTAGTGACAAGGACAACCCACAGGCCTCTTCTGTGAGCACTGCCTGCACAAGAAGGAGGCCTGGAGACACCACCAAATGAGGCTGGAAGCACTTCCCCATCACAGCAGTAGGGACGCTGGTGCTGCAAAGAGCATGCCAAGGGAGCACAGCAGTGGCCCAGCATTTCTCTCTCCCCGCCTTTCTCATCTGGGTGAGCCATGGTGCTGGGCACCTCTGGCATGGCTGAAGGCCTCAATTCTGTTTTGGGTCACAGGTAGGGTTCTGAGAGCCATAAAGCCTAGAGCTCCAGGGACACTGCTGCAGCAAAAGGCATGCCAAGGGGAGCACAGCACGGCAACTAACACTGCTCCCTCCACACCTTACTCATCTGGGCCACTCACAGTGTTGGTGACCGCAGCCTCAGCCATGGCTGCCAGTGAGTTTCAGGTAAGAAAAACTGGGGATGTTTAGCCTGGAGAAAAGTAGGCTCAGGGAAGACCTTATCACACTCTACAACTATCTGAAAGGAGGTTGAATCCAGGTGGGGCCCAGCCTTTCCTCCCAAGTAACAAGCATTAGGACAAGAAGAAACACCCTCAAGTTTTGACAGAGGATATTTAGGTTGGAATTTTTTTCCTTCTTATATTAGGAGAAATTTCTTCACCAGCAGGGTTGTCAAGCACTCTAATAGCTTGCCCAAGAAAGTGGTGGAGTCACAGTCCGTGGAGGCATTCATAAAACATGTGGATGAGGCACTTAAATTTACGTGTTTAGTGGTGGACTTGGTAGTACTGGGTTAACAGCTGAACTTTATCTAAAAGGTCCTTTCCAATCCGAATGATTCTATGATTCTGTATTCTATGATTCCTAATAGCTTCTCCCCATGTGGCAAGGCAGACCAGCCCCCCTTTCTGCTTTTTCAGGGGCTTTTAACACCTAATTAATTAGTACTCAAGGCAGAGTTTTATGTAAATTTTATTTAAATCCCAATCAGTGCTCTCATTTCCTTTCAGAATTATTTTTACCATAGCGTCAGCACTCAGGTGGGCAAGGAACAAAACTACCTGGGGAGCAGAACTCTATGTGCTCAGCCTGACAAGGAGACTGGGAGCACCAGGACCGGGGGAGAGGCTGCCAGGTGGAACAAAGACAATCCCAGCATGTAAGCCAGTGTTGAGGGGAAGGAGTAGGAGCAGTTGTGGTTTCAGGGCACTGATAAGCTCTGGCAAAAGTTGAAGCAAGCAAGTGTTGACTGTGGAGCTGACCATAAAGTGCTGTCTCCTGAGGACTTAGCACCCCTCCAGTGGGGAGTGGCCTAACACACAGGGATGCTGATGCTACAGCCACCAACGGGATGCTGAAAGCAAATCTAAAAACCAGTCTCAGTCAAGGGGTAATGTTTTTAGCCTATTTGCAAAAGCAGAGAGTGTCACAGCAGAAACCTCAGTGGAGCCTGAGCATCATTGCTGGAGCTGCCAGGTATGGAGCCTGCCAGGATCAGTCCCTCTGCTACCAAAGCTTGGTGGAGATCCAAGGCTGAGGATCGAAGTGTTGCCACGTCGCTCCAGTCTGTGGAGAAAGCAAAGATCCTTTAGCATCTCCCACTAGGCCATTAGACTGAGACAAGATGCTTCAGACCACAAAGAGGAACCAGTCACTAACCTGTGACATAACCTCACACAAGAGGTAGGACAATCTAGCAAGGAAGTCCCAGATTGCTTCGAATTGGGAAAGTGAGCTCATCCAGGTCATCCAGAAGCAGAAAATGAGTTAATGCGGTAGAATCCCCTGTTCAGCAGCACAGGACAGCTGCTTCTTCTTCATGACTGCTGTTTCACAATTTCATTGGGAGTGCTTCCTCTTCATGCTGTTTACATTCCTCTTTTCCCTGAGGCAGCCATGGTTCACTGAGGCCAGAAAACAGTAAAAATCTGGTCTACAGTGCAGTCTGTGGAGTGCAGATTTTCAGCCACCATATATGACCCTCCACAGGGGAGACAGCCTTGGATGTCTTTTTGTCTCCTCTTGTTCTGATTTTCTAGCAGCAGCCAGGAGACTGAGTCAATGCAAGTGGCTGTGCCTCGTGCTGGATAGATTCATGTTGTTAATCCTCTCTGCCAATCCTTCAACAGCTCTCACTGTGCTACTCGACTCTTCCTAAATCTATCGATCTGCTAAAAGATACCTCATCTTTGGTTTCTATCTCACGAATCCTTCTCCTATCTTCAGCCTGGATAATTATAGTTTATTTCTTAGGGGAGATGGGAGGAAAGGATTTGCACTGGAGTCACAGTTAGCATCTACTACCCAGAGAAACAAGGATTCTGCCGCTCATGGCAAAAAGGCTCAAAGGCAACATATACTCTCTCAGTGGGAGAAACAGAAAGCATGCCCACTACTAATTTCTAAACATCCATGGACTGGGGAAACTTGCTCATCACCATCACCGCTGGAATCATTAGAGAGAAGAGGGTGCAATATCAGAGCAAGAACTTCCTATTAATGCTGTCAACCATCAATATATGAGACTTGGAAAAGCCAAAGCAAGTATCTCCTAGACTCCCTTCCAGTCATGGTCCATGCACAGAAAGAGTGTGTGCAACAGCTTTGGGGACAATGGAAGAATTCCAGTATGATATTAGTCAACGTCTAATACTGCTTCATAACCAATTAGGTTTATTAATTTTCCCTGCCACCCAGAGTATTTTGTGTGATGGGAGACAGATGTTCGCCAAGTGTTTGCAGACTGGCTTAGCTAATACTTTTGATAACCTGAACCTGCAGAGCAGATGCATCAACAGATTTTGACATGATGCCATTAGTTTTGCTGTTGATTGCAGGGAGGGATGAGGGGCAAGAAAGAGAAGAACAAATAAATAAATGCTAAAATAGAGAGAAGAAGTAATCTTAATTTATAGGCTGCCTTCTCCCCCCCAGAACATGCAGTCCAGGCTCTGGCAGACAATGTTCCCATCTGTGCCATTCCTAGGGCAAGGGAGCAGATTCCTCAACTGGCTCCATCCTGCCAAAATCTCCTCCTTCCCTCTCCACCTTTACCCCTTCCTTTGAAGTGTGATTGCATAGACTTCCATCTGGCTTCATGAACTCACACACATACTTTGAGACCAGAGCAAGGAGGGTGCTCAAGATACAGAGACAGGGAAAGTGCCTCACAAAAGGCAGATAGTGGGTAATAGAGAAACAGTCCCTTTTCTGTTCCTTCCGATGAGTCAACATGATGAGTCTGTTGTGTAAAACATATGCTACTTGTACGTTTGCGTAAAATGAGGCAGCGAGATCTAGGACCGTTCATGAAGGGGGAATTCAAACCTTATTTTTAATCTCAAGCGTATTTTCTACTCATAATTAGGCCTCCAGTCAGTCATTGAAGCTCTGTGTGCCTTTCCTTACCCGTAAGAGAGGATTAAACCTGCCTAAGGAGTTGTAAAGAACTGATTCTGCATCCATAAAACCTTGTGCTTTACACCGGTGGAGAGATAAATAGTTTACATCTGAGCAAGATCCAAAATAGACACAGTGAGCCGTCCAAAATATGACAAGAAAAAGCCAGCATCAAAAGATCCCTTCACCTTTCCCCCTGGGAGTTAACACCACAGGCAGAGGCAAAACAGGGGAAACAGAAGAGAGTGAACAGCCACCGCCTTTGCCAACACACTGTTGCCATGCTGGAGATGAGTTCAGGAAGCTGGTGACAGCTGCCCTTTTCCCAAAGAAGCTCAACAAATGCAGTAGCCTGGCATCAATTTGCAGCTTTTTTATAACGTCTGGTAACACGTTTTACAAATTAAACTCATGAGATCTATGGATGCGTTACTGGCTCAAACACAACTCCCTTTGGATAAAGTATGACCTCTTCAGCAGGAATATTGTGTAGAAAACTGCAGCATGTCTGCCTATGTGTCATTTGACCAGATGTTCATCACACCAATCAATGTTTCCCTAAGCCCATACACCATCAGATTTCAAATCCATTCTTTTAGAATAATGAGCATTTTTGATGGAAAAGCAGATATTCACTGAAGAGGACAGAGAGATGTCATGGCTCAGCTAGTACTGCTGTTCTCACTCCTTAGGCACACATATTTGCCTCCCCTCCAAGTCAGTGGGGCAGAAATCATCCCTACCAAAACATCTTTTTTCTCCATGGGAAGACTGCACCGTAACCAAAACCAGTACTGGGGTATTGGGTAAGCCTTTGTGAAGGCTTTTTCTTTGCCTTTCATGAGTGTTGCCTGGACCATTTCCCCCCTTCCTGGGAAGTTAAGTTCCCTCATTTATCAAGGGATCATTATTCCCAGCTTGTACAGCTTTGCACAGGCTTTCATGAAAACAGGACGGCAATTTAAGGTACATCTGATTTATACATTATCAAAGAGGAAGTCACTTAGTCAGGAAAATTATGTAAGCCTGCGTGTGTCTAAATACTCCATCTCCATTATACAGAAGTGGCAGGCAGTGTCCTTCCCGGCGAGAGTTCCAGCTGCTCTGGGATTAGCACAGTTTGCCTGTGTAAAACATTACCAGCGCAGCGAGGCGAAAGCAAAGAACTCATGGCTCCAGCCCCCTCTGCCATGCATCAGGCAGCTCGGTTTGTCTGTTTTAAGTTATTCCAGCAGTAATCCTAAAATCAGGGCAACAATTACTTAAGGCAGAGTTCTTTCAGATGCAGGGGAAACTTGCATAGAAAGAGCCTGCATTCCTATAGGCCATGAATCCCAAACCTTCCCTTGTCTAGCATTAATTATACGAAATCACCAATGTTAGAAGATATAATGTAGGGAAACACGAGATTATTCAGAAGGGAATGGCTGATTGCTGATTTATTAGCATCTAGCTTCATGGTGTCAGTCATGCGAGAATGTCAGAGGAGGGGAGCAGAAGGCCATGACCTTGTTCTCGATGCTCATTCAGCCAACTTTGAGGCTTAATGTTCCCAGAAAGAACTATGTTCCTCAAGAAATGTCCCTATAGAGGCTATAAAGACAGGGGCTACAGAGAGCCTCGAGGGTTCTCCTTTTTCATGGAAGCAGGCTGATCTGAAGAAGAGGGGTCTTTGTACAAACTTTTGGAAACATGGTGCATCACAGCTACTGTGGATCAGAGCTCTTGGCTCTAGTCCTCCCCTAATATATTGCACTGGGTCAGTTTGTCTGGCACAGTACAGACATTCTCCTGCCTCTTGGCTCCACATGCCCTGTTATTTCCCTTTTATTCTGCCCCTGGCAGAGACATCACTACAGAGAGAGAGAACAAATTATTTGTTCCTGTACTGGCAAGGATCTGGAGGGAAAAGTGGTGGCAAACAATTGCATCTCCCCAGATGACTAGTCAAAATTCTCTTTCCCAGTCAGGAGTACAAACGCCGTTGTCATCTCCAGGATGGTGTGGGATGTCCCCTGCTACTGCATTGTTCCCTCCAGGATGTGCCACTGATCACCAAGGCACCCTTACAGGACTGGCAGATTGGCCACAGGGCAATCAAGACCTCCTTGATGGTAGCTTGAGAATAATCCAATTTAGAGATTGCAGGAGAGGTAGCTTCCCAGGAAGCACCCCAACATAGTCAACTATTTGTGCAACAAATTGTCAAAAAGCTAGAACAAAAGCTTTAGAGAGCAGTGGAGTTCCAGTGGCCACATGTTGCCCATACCACATCAGGAAGGCAAGTGACCACCATTCTGCGGGGCAAAACCAATTTTATATAGCTATTAAAGCACAAAAAGCAGAGCATCTTGTTCTGCATACTGTGCTGAATAAACAACACTTCTTTTTTTCATGGGTAAACTTAGGCTTTAATTCATCTTATTTATGTGACCTGGTGGGTCTGGGGTCAGACAAGACCAGAGCCACTTGCATTAGCCCCACTTGCAGTTCTCCTGAAATCTGGCTTTCACTTCACCTGGAACTGAGGGCTCAAAGGGTGAAATGGCAGCAGACCTCCTGGGTGGTTCTGCAAGTGTCTGTGTCAGTGCTGCTCTTACACAGAGTATGTCAGAGAGGGTAGGAGGCCAGAGGTACTGAAGCATTAATCTGCTGGCAGTATTTCCCTTGCATGGTACTTGGAAGGAGACAGAAGAGCCTCTGCTGTGATACTTCTCCCCAGGTGTAATGTCTTACAATAAACACCATCAGCAATTCACCCACACAGAAAGCTGTAACTCTGTTCAAACAACCATTTATCTTACCCTCCTACACCACAGGAGAAGAAACACATCTCCCTCCAACCCTTTCAGGATTACAGACACATCTGCACTGCAACATACAGGTGCAACTGCTACCCATGCAGGAACATCCCTACTGACTTAAAACTAGGTTGTGTGGGTGACAGTCTAACCCCAACAGTGAGTCCTATCAACCGGCTGGACTCAAGTGGTGTTTAGACTCTACAGCCTCCAGTTTAGGGCTTGGTGTCACTATCATTAGCTCTAAGAAGCCTCTGCAGAGGTTTGCTTTATCAGTTAGTCATTCTCTGATAGACTTTTTCCACAGTTCAATAATCTTTTTACCAATGAGATCCTTACCTGTGCTAGGATGGTAAAGACCTTCCAAGTTCACAGCTGCTAGCCTCAGGAGTTAACTTTCCTCAGGGAAAACAAGAAATGTGTGACAGGAAGATTCCATAAACCTTAAAATAGCCAATATTTATAATTATGAAAATTGTAGGTTTCACAGTGATTACACACATGACTTTGAAAAGTGATCAGGAGTCACTCAAGGAGAATTAAATCTACCCATTAGGATAAAATCAAACCATACTTATTTTAAAGCTTTTGCAGCCAAGAGATGTTCATCTTGTAACCTCATCCAAACCATACTACTCTTTCAGGCTCCCATGCATTGGGAGGTTTACTGTATTTTTCAGTTTAACCTATACTAAATCAGCATGTGAGGAACCAGCAAAGCACCCCCCAGCCCTGGCATCCAGCAGTCTCTGGCTATCTTCTATGGTCCTCATCTTGATTTGGCAAGAGGAAGGAGTCACATGTCTGTTCTCCAGATAAGTCCAGGTTTTAAAGGGGATCCAGCAGGTTTTTGAAATAAATATTTCCCAGAGCCTCATCAATTGCAGTAAGTACAAAACCAATAAACCTCAGAATTCACAGCTCGCAAAAAACCTGAGCCTTAGGACTATCAGAATTTTTTTTTTTTCTCTTGAGTTATTTGGGCTGCAGCAGGAACTTATTAGTTGATCTTTTAATAGGTGACATTTCTGGGAGCATTTGCTCCAATTTGAGAGGCAATTTGTATCAGCTGTTCTGGTTCCTGTTCCATGACTCTTTTCCCCTCCCCTGCAGCGGGCACCTGAGCCGGCAGCTTTTATATGTATGCTCTGAGATAGCATGAGAGTGAAAAGGGTCACTTTTATGCAGGATGAGAAAAATGTTTAACACAACGGGATCCTGACAATGTCTGTACTTACACCTTTACCAGTGTAAAGAGCCAGACCTGAACACACCTTCTGCAGAAAGGGGTACTGAATTACATCTCCCTTTTCATTCGAAGACTGAAAGAATATTTTAAGCTTGCAACAGTTTAATTGCCAGTGCCCTAAAATGATACTCATTTGGATGGCCTACATCGCTTGTTCTTTGTACCATTTACCTAATGGTTTGCATTTAACAATTTGGATAGCTCTAAGTCCTGCTGCTCCCACTGCTTGCAGTAAACACAAACTGTAATTTGAAAACCCAGGTTAACTTTGGGCATCCAGCAAGAAGCTCTTGCGGGTTTGATTATGCCGAGTGAACATCTTTTCCAGAAGTTTAAAGGATTACATGAAGATACGAAATGTGATTGAAGGAGTTGCTACATCGAGATGCTCCCTACATCCCCTCCCTTGCGCTGAGTTGCTACCCAAGACCCAGCCCAAACTGCCTTCCTGTCAGGTTCCTACTGGAGCCCACACAGCTTCAATGGCCAGAGTGACCCACGTCACCTTCAGCTGAGCATCTGTTGGAAAGTTAGGCCTGAAGAGACTTCTCATAGCATGAATCAGACTGGAGCCTACGGATAAATTGCACCTGAGGGCATCACAGACGTATTTTATGTATGAGAGTTGTAGGATCCACTTAAATTGGGGAGCATAATGTTCCCAAAGGACTCAAGAGTCAGCTTGGTGCAACTCCTTCCTGAGCAAGTCTCGCAGGTCTGACCTCAATATTCTCTGCTCAGGAGAGCAGCCAAGAGCTTCCTGTAGATGTCAGAGTGACCTTACAGCAGCGAGCCGGTGCCCAGATGCAGGACCAGCTCCTTGTGAGGTTTGGTCCCACACTCATCTGCTTTCCCTGGCCCCAACCATGAGGGAAACAGCACTGCATTATCAGGCTCCATTTAGAAGGAAAAAACCAGCAGTAATAGCCCATGGCTTAGAGATTTAGACAAAACAAAAGCTAGGCTCCTTCTTGCTCTGTCAAGCAGTCTGTCTTGCCCAAGATTATTTTCATGCCAAACATTTATTTAAATCCATTTAAAATCAATCTAGAAGTCAGTAGAGGAAGAGCTTGTGCTAGTGAAATGCCCTTTTTTGAGGTAAGGATGTGGATTCAGGGTTTGCACTCAGATTTGTAGTGAAGCCACAGCAGGTTTTTGACATCTAAGAGATGTATGGATTTCCTGTGTATAGGATCACTGGATGAATCACTGTAGTCGACAGAGATGACCCATACATCACCTGCATATCCCAGCAGTATTCACACTTAAGAAAATCCTAAAATTCCTTTGAACTTAATATTTTCTCCCTTTAGGTCTTTAATCTGGGTCAACTCAGCTTTTGTTACCAGTACAGCTGGGCCACAGCATGTCCACCTGCTAAATAGCCACACACTCCCCTAGTTTCTCGTGTGCAAGTTTTGCCACTCATGACGAGGGCTGAGCACTCACATATAGCAGCAGCAGCCTCACCCAGACAAATCTGTGTGCCCCTAAATGGAGTTAAGCCACAGTTACTCCCACAGGCACCCAAAGGCAGCACCTGGACACACTTTTATGGGTACAGTTCAGGGACACAAAGAAATCACCATGCTCCAGACCTGGCAGGAGAGCAGCATCATTGGCACTCCCTAGCACAGCTCTGCAAATGCAAACCAGCTTAGATAAATATTCCCAAACAACCCAAGATGTGTTTCCCCAACCCAGGACCAGGCTAGGCAGCCAGCATGCACACAGTTACAGCACCAAATCAGAGGGCTTGGGAGGAACAGCCAGTAGCCACCAATAACAGTTTCTCCAGCCACCAAATGCCCAGTAGCAGCCTTCCTCTCTTCTCTGCTTCCCAAACCCTGAGCAACAGTTTGCACAGCCCGGAGCAGTCTCCCAGTGCCAAACACAGCTCCCGAGGCAGCAGTTAACCCCAGGGCATGGGGATGTAGGAGACTACAGTGACGAAAAAAACCCAGAACAAGATGATTTCAGAAGGACATCAGTTGAAGGGTCCCCTACTGCTTCCCTTTATACCTGCCACCTCTCTGAGGTGGTTAATACCCCCACCCACACTATTTCTACAAAGAAACTCCCAGGGAGAACCACATAAAGGGAGAAACAATGAGGCTTTGTCTCACCTGTGAATCAGTTATATCTTTCATGGCCTGAAAAGGGCTGGAAGGACTTTAGATGATCATGTGATTTTAATGCCTTTCACCAGCAGGACAAATGTCTTCTGTAGTTGTTGCCGTGATGATAAAGAATCCCAGGAGGGGTTTTGTATATTCTGTGGGTTGTACAGTTGGTATTGAAAAGTTAACAGCATTAAGTGTGATGGATTATTTGAGTATGAAATATTCTTAGTCATAGTCAGAAGAAGAGCTGAGCAAACATTTGCCATGAAAAAATATAAGGGTTTGGTGTTTTCTTGTTTTTTCTTTCCCTTCCCCCATCTCTGTGAAATTTGCCTGTTTGGCAGCCAGGAATAGTTTTTTATCAGAGTTTAGATGTGAGGTGAGCGGCTCTGTGTGTGTGTGTGTGCATGAAGAAAGGAAACATGAGGAAGAGCTGCCTGCAGCATAGCTAAGCTCTGCTACTAGCTGTCACCTTGGTCTGCTCCAGTGATGCAGAGCCCTGAATTTGGGTCCGTTCCCAGACACCTGGGTCCAACTCTGAGGACTGCCACAGACTTCCTGAGAGACCTTACAAGAGACAAGCATATCCACTAATGGTGCTAAGCAGGTGTGCAAGCGCTTGTTCAAAGCAAGTGCTGGGGAAAGAGGCTGCAGCATATGGGCTCAGTGAGAAAAGCTTGCTCCTGAGTTATGCCGGTTGTGGATTTACTGGGAGGCAGGGGAGGTTCGCCCACTCCAGCCCCGCTGCTAAGTGTCCATGTGCACCCAGGAATGTTTGCAGGTTGTGTTGGTGCTCCGTGGAGGTCAGAACTGTCTGTGCCTGTGTCTGTTGCTGGGAATTGCTAAAGCAAAGCTGTAGCCTAGAAGGTTGAATGTACAGCAGCCCACAGTAAAATATGCCAAATCAGATGCATATAACTGATAATAAGTTATGCAGGCAATGTGCCAGAAGTACTTTAAAACCTGCATCTTGCATGGACATAAACATTTCAATAACTAGACCTATGGGTGAAAATGGAGATTGGAACACCTTTGCTAGGGGATGTTAAAGTGTTCTGCAAATAAATTGTTCTGCACCACACCAAGAACAAGACAGGCAGATAGAGCTGCATGTTTTGTTAGGTCATTTATCAATCAAGTAAAGTGTACCAAAATGTACCTCATGAGTCTATTTTCCTGAGAAGAATCCATGTTTTCTTCAAAGGTCTGTTTTCCCTCCTCCTTGTTTCTATAACAGTTACGATGCAGACTAGCTAATTTTGTCCTGTTAGTGGCTGTTCAGCTGTCCCACCTCCAGCTAATTTGTGGGGTTTGTTGCACAATTCACTATGTATAAAGGTCTCTTTATTCTTGTCTAAGGTGATCTCATTCTTATGCAAATGGATCAGCTTGAGGCAGAATGATATCTTTCTTCAATTAATTTAGAAATTAAATTTGTCACCACAAATCGATATTTGCTACTTATGGCCAACTTCAAGATATATGGACTAAAGGCCTTTCATCTGTTTAGCATCTCTGATGATGCAGAGCCAGTGTGGTGCTCTGAGCCACATAGCTCTGTGCCTGGGAGAGAATTGCTATGCAGAATGCCATTATCTAATATCATCGTAATACAGCCTCACATAACACCCTTGTATCACATAACACTCTTGTATCTTCACCACAGTCCACTGTGGGACAGAACACGTGTATCTGCTTGCTCATTGCAGCCAGCAGCCTCTCCTCTCGTGGCTGGAGACACTATCTACCATGGGTAAAAACTGCACCAGGCTGGAATGCTCTCAAGTAGCTTAGACTTGGGAGGCTTCTCCCAAAACTGCACAAAGGGAGTAATTAAAAGACCTGGTTCAGACAAGTAATTTCTGGGCTGGCAGAATCTGGACATTAAGAAAAAGGAAGATCTGCTGAGCTCGACAAATCTGTTCTTACTCACGATGTTTTTTCACTGTCAGCCTGAAATGAGAAGAGCAATTCCTCTCTGGACCTGGCATAGTAAAGGAAAATCACTCATTTTCCCTGCTTATACTGGGGGTGTCCAGCTGTGGCTATCATGAGCAAAAACCAGTGTCTTCTTTTGGTTCTGTTTTAGCAAATCATGTTTAATGTTCCAAACTGGTTAATTTCTTCAGTGAGGCTTTAAAAAATCCACAAAAAGTACAAGCACACTAAAAAATAAATTAAAAAAAAAACCGTCAAACATCCCAGTGGGAAGACACATGGGTGAACTCTGGACAGGGCTTTTCCCTCCCACATACCACCTGGCTGGGCAACAGCACCCTTCACTCCCTGTGACACACACAGCCACTTTCAAGTGCTTTGGCACCTTGCAAAGGGACCAGATTTGTCAGTGAGGGTTCCTACGTGGACCAGTGGTGTCTCTTAGGTGCTGGGCTCTGATAGAAACAGGAGAATATAAACTCTGCAGGCACAAGGGGGCTCTTAGGTATGCCCATCAGTTTCTAGTAGAGATCAAAGCTATGCATGGGCCCTGACAGCCTTTTCCTTGTGGTTGGGGCTGTGACCCCACTCTGTCGTTTTTTACTTCTTTAAGTATCAGGTCATGCCAATAGCAGTGACTGGAGGAATGCATCCTGGCCCGGGTATATCTATCTAATCCAGACTGAGACAGTGTGTCTCTTCATTGGAGACAGGCCCAGAGCAAGGCAGGATTACTAAAGATTTTAGTGTGCTCTTTCACCCAAGGGATGTTATTGCTAGGAGCAGTGCATTTCTTATTGCAAGATCTTAAAGCTTTTATTTTTTTTTTTTTTAAATCACATCTCATGAAATTTCCATCACCCACCCCTCTGTGTGAAGATGAAAAGTGTTATTGTCCCCATTTCAGAGCTGGGGAAACTCAGGCACAAAGGACTAAGCATAAAGTAACCTTTCTAAATGGATACAGGAGGCTTTGGCAAAGTCCTGCAAAGAGCCTGGCTCTCTGGCTTTTCAACTTTAGCCTAAGACCATTTTTTCCTCTCCTCTACAGAGCCCTGAGAGTCCTGCGAGTACTCTTATCTAAATACAAGTTGTAGCTGTTGATAAATCACTGTAAATCAGTAGCTGACATCAAAAGCATAAAACTGCTGCTTCTTTCCTAATGAATGGGCATTTCATACACCTGGGAGTGCTGAGAATCACACTTCCCTGTAAGCCTGCTTCCATCCATTGCTCAGTGTAACCAGAGGCAGTGCTGCCCCATCTCTGCATCCAGCCATGCAAGCAGTGCTCAGTCCTGCTGCAGAGAAATATCCTTTCAAAAGCTGCTCCTTCCCATTCACCTATCTCAGATGCATCGCAGAAAAAAGGGCTTTACTGTATTGCATCCATCCATCCACTCATCAAAATCTGATCTCAGCCCTACTGCAGGATGAAACCCTTTGCTCACATCCCTCCACCCCTTCCACTGGTCCACTGGTGCATCTCCCTTTGCATCAGTCCTATATCCTGCAGGTTCACCGCTGGGCTGCTCAGGCCCTGTCTGCGTGGGCAAGGAGGGAGAGAGGCAAACCAGGGTTAGCCACCTTGGCAGCCAAAGCACAGACAGTCCAGTGTTGCCTTTCCAGCAGCACGCCTCTGAGCCAGAACCAGCTAAACACAAAGGGAAGCCTCTCCTAACCTGAAGGCACTCTGGATTAGGGCCCACCATCAGATACATCAGTGACCAGCAACTGCAACAACAAAAGTCAAAACGGTTGCCAGTAGTCAACATCAGATTTTTTAATGCTACCCATGGATGAGTGGGCGATCCCAGGGACCATCCAGAATTTCCCATCATGGCACCCTGGGTCTTTGCAGGGCTTGCAAGTTCTGCTGCTCCTCTCACCCCTGTAGTGCTCCAGCATGGAGCAGTGCTTGCTGGGGAAGCCAGCATCCTCACAAAGCAATACCTCATTCATATTGCACAACAATCCCTTGGGCTCAGAAAGGTGATTGTCTCCAACCAGCTGTGCTGATATTTCAGTCCAGAAACCTTGGCAGCACTGACTGAAAGGGTGAGTAGCTGGTGCGAAACCTTCCTGAACCTGTGCCGAATTCAGAGCCTGCTCCTCAGCAAGGGGCAAGGAGGGGCAGAGCAGGGGGAACACGTCATACACAGCCTGGGAGAAAATACAGCGCAAGTCCCAGGCAGCTGGGTTGCCATGGCTGAATAAGCTAAATCTGGACTATGGTGTGTGGTGAGAATAAATGCGTCAGTACCCAGTGGAATAGGAAAGCTGTCCAGGTAGATTTCTACTCCTTTTTCAGGCTGCACTACGTGGCTTTGCTCCATTGACTTGCAGGACAGAAATCTTTGATTTTGGAAGCTGATTATCTGGCTAAGAGATGACAGGGAAGAGAAGAACAGTAGCTTTCAGCCCCCAGTAACCTATCTAGGGAGTGAATGAAAGTGACAAAAACCTGCCAGCACACTGCCTACACATGAAGAAATTCTGTTTCCAGTCCCCCGGGGGAGACTTCTCCTGAAAATCCCTTTCCTGGGAGAAAAAAAAAAATTAAAAATCACTCCATGTGTGTGTCTGTATGTGATTTTTCCGCTTGACTTAGACCTATACAAACAACAACACTATGACAGTCATCACATTTGTGTCAAAAGAATGGGGCAGCCTTGCAGCTCTGGGCTGTGACAGACTGGTACCTGGGATGACCCTGGTGCAGGGCGGTACCTGCAGCAGCGACCGCCCCACACGCTGTGGGCGCGATGAGAGATGACAGCTTTAATTGGTAACTGCAGAAACAGGGAGCATGGAGGCAGAGGTGCAAAGGAAATGCAGGAGGAGGCTATGCGTGGGATCTCCCCATCCGCACACGACCTATCCCTGCCTCCTTTCCTAGACTGAGAGAGGAGCCCACAGGGAGTGGAAAATGCAACGGGAGGAGGATGGCATGTATTTCTCCTTGAGACACACTCCCCCTTGCAGCACTAGGTGCAATTTACATATGAATGCTGCGGTGTTCTTCAGAAGCAAGAATTAAGAGAACAAAAGAGTGCAGGAAGTGAGGGCAAGGGAAAAGAAAAAAAGACAAGACAGAAACTGGAGGTGGTGACAGGCACCCAGAGGCAAGGTTACAACTCAGAGTTATTCAGTGTTGTCCCTGCTGACATGCACTCCAAGGGTATAATTTAAGAAAGAGTTATCTTCCTATGCTTTGTCCCCATCCTGCCTGGCCCCTTGATCTGTTCTGCCCTGATTTCTAATACACTCGTGCAGCATCCAGACCATCTTTCTAGGATGGACAGTTGAGGGTGGACAGTTTCTAGGGTAGCAAGTTGAGCTTTTGCAACCCAAGGAGAACTTCTCTTAGTGCTGCAGCCCTCCCTCCTCTGTATTACGTGCTTTTTTGCGTGTGACTGACAGCCACATGTACACTCCGCGATGGAAAAATTAAAGGGATGTGGAGAAACAAATTCAAATGGTGCCTAAACATTGGGGATATCCAAGGTCAAGGCTGGCAAGCACACAGGCTAAGGTCAAAAATCCCAGTGAGGCACACACAGATCACTGTACATAAATTCAGAATCTTATTTGATGGAAAGTAAAAAAAAACATGATTGTGCAAGTGTATACATTTGGTTAGAGAGTTCCTTAAAAGTAGTTACTGGTAAAACAAGATTTCTACATTAACGGAAAATCATATCTTTATTCAATCTCTTGTTAATTTACTCAACATCCTCAAATTGCTCAACTCTCAATTTCAATAAATAGAGGTTACATCCCCAGGAATTCTTCTGACGAAGGGGTCCCTCAAAATCCAGAAGACTATCCAGTCATAATTTTAAGAATGTTGCAGCCAGAATTACTGAGTAAAGACAGGAGTGGTAGGAAAATAAAGTGTCAGAGCGTGTATGAAAGACGGGTAGCTTCACTTTCTCACAGGGGGAGTGAGGAGAACTATACCTGTCTTTAGGTTTTGTGGCAGCTGGAGCTGAGGTTCCTGCTGCTGGGTTTGGACCAGCTTGCTTTCTTGTCAATCTCCTTTTCTTCTCCTTCTCTCTTTCTATTTTGCTATGTGCAGGCCTTGTATTTTTATGGAAAACTTCTTATGGAGTCTTTTTAGATTTGTATGCATCAACAAGGAGGTTAAGAGTTTTGCCCAGGGCATTACTGGCAGAGAATAAAAGGCTGCTGTTATTCCTGGGCTGAGTCAGATGCAGCGGTAAATAGATTTTTCTCTTGGGGACACAGAGGAGGTGTCAGGGAGCCATTACCTTGAAATCCCAGCCAGAGCAGGTTCACCAAGTGCTAACAGCCCTTCCAAACTCTCTCTGTGTACTGGGAATTGTCCAGAGAAGGTGATTGTACTATCAAGCCTGGAAGAAGAACTGCATGATAATGCATTTCCATCCCGTGCCCATAGGAGGTATTGAAATCCCTGGGTTGCAAAGAGAGAATGTCCAATTCATTTGGAAGCATTTGAGTGCAGATCAAGCCCATCTACTCTTTATTGCTAACAGCTCCTTCCCGACTCACCCTTGGGCATGGCTGGGCAAACCCTACTGTTAAACCCTTGCACCATCAGATCAGACCTTCTGGTGTGGACAACACGGCCGTGAGCCAGTGAGCCTGGACGAAAGCTGGGAGCTCGGCAATGCACATGGTCCTGGGCTCCCTCTGCGTTTGCCTGAGCTCTGCCTCACGCAAGGTGTGTCTGCAAGGTGATGCAAGTCTGAAGGCTGCAGAACCAAAGAAAGCATGGCAAAAATTATCAGCTGGAAACATTAATTTCAATTATAAAACCAATTTGCTTGTTAGTACCCGACCTATGGTCATTTTCATAAGGTTTCTAGGACATGAGTTCAGTCGTGAGTGTGTTTGCAGAACCAGCAACGTTTAAATGAGTCCTAACGGAGATGTGCTAAGAGAGATTTCAGACCCTCTATAGTCATGATTTACATGAGAAACTTGATTCCAGGAATTACACACATCCAACAAGAGAACAAAGACCTATTATGTGACCTACCTGTCCAGTCTAATCAGTGCAAATGCAGAATGAAATTAATTACAACAATTAGAAATTGAAATGAATATGCCAGTGTTTCTCAAGAAATAGAATTTAGTAATGTCTCAATTACTTAAACGTTTCAAAATTATGTTTTCAGTTCTCATATTTCTTTTCAATTTAATTTTCCAATTTTGTTACTTTTTGGAGCTTTTAAATAAGTTCTGAAGATGTCAGCATGTATAATCTTCACATCATAAAATAATGTGAAAAAAAGTAGTGAAGAAGGATCTCTAACAAAAAAATATATTTTCAGATGCAATTCCGGCATTTTCTGAAAATAGGTTTTTTTCATATGTAAGTTTTCTTATCTCACATTCTCCAAAAAGGAACTTTACAAGATTATTTCAACTTTTATCCAGGAAATAACAAAACAACAAAGAAACAAGCCCCACAGCCGTTGAAATGAAGAAGTTTTCAGTGAGACACTTCTGCCTAGGCTTGCTAACCGCAGTGTCTTTCTGGATGAGTGACAGGCCACAAATTATCTATGGAAATCACCTGCCAGATCATTTCAAATTAAGCGTGCGAGGAAACCGCGATGTGCTCCCGAGCGATTCGCAGAGTGACCTCTGCCGTGCGCGGCCCGTGGCGGCCCGGCCGCGGCGAGGGAGCCGCCAGCCCGCACCGAGCCTCGCTGCGCCGGCACACGCGGGCTGAAGCCTCGGGAGGGACGGGAAGGCTCTGACGGGCGGAGGGCAGAAATCCCAGCCTCGCCTGCCTCCTTCCTCACGTCCCCGTGTCCTCCCACCAGCCAGTGCCGTGGGTTTCCAAGAAAGTCGTTCAGTCCATTGCAGTCAATTAATCAGAGCGAGTCGCACGCCCCGTCTGCTGTCAGAAGCCATTGGGAAGAGTTTCTGTAATCCTGCCTTTGAACTCCGCGGTTATTGCCGTTTACAATGGGTTTATTAGAGGCTTAATTGAATCGGTCCTGCTCGCACTGCTCATTCCTAACGCGACGGCCATTAGCGGCTGCTAATGAGGGAATCCAGAGGATTACTGCATCAATTATCAGGTTGGGTTGGGACCGGAGGGGCAGCCCACAGCGAGCTCCCGTGAATTCAGCTGGCAAGTGTGACACAGCGAGCATGCGGAAAGCCGATGGGCTCAGCGGCTCCGCCAGCGCGGAGAAGCATCCAGTGCGGCATCCCTATGTGCTGAGCCCCAGCCATCCGGCCTGCCGTGCTCATCCCGCGGCGGGGGTGCTGGAGAGGGAAGGA
This sequence comes from Platysteira castanea, assembly GCA_013397175.1. NCBI lineage: Eukaryota > Metazoa > Chordata > Aves > Passeriformes > Platysteira > Platysteira castanea. Next base: position 64,337 of record VYXC01003301.1, read on the forward strand.
CCAGCACACCCCGCTGCCACCAGACGAAGAAACACCTGCTTAGAGGGAAACAACCAAGAGAAAGTATTCAAAGTCATGGAAAAAGAAGTAAAATGACCATATTCTTTCAAAAATAGACTCACTGTTTGCTAGAAATGGCTGGTGGGGCCTTAATTGCAACAACCAGAGAGTCAGGAAAGTCGGTGTGTATCCTGAGTAGGAGAGAATATTGCACGTGAAACAACACCATGTGCACTGCAGTGTGCAGATCCTTACAGGTACTTCAGACAGGTAAACATCCCCATCTTTGGAGAAAGGGGGGAACCCTCCCCTAGGAGAGACGGGCTGTGTTGGGAGGAGAGGGAGGGAGGGAGGGAGTAAAGATCTCCCACATTAGGAGAAGGGTGCTACATGCAGCCAGGACCTCACAGCAGGAAGGAGGCATCAGTTACAAGCTGCCTCGCTGAGCATCAGCGCTCTCCAAACCCCGAAGGGGAGCAGAGGGCCTGACCCTGCCTGGCTGTGAACAAGTGCTGGGGATGCAGCACGGGTCGGCTGGTCTGTGCCTGCCAGGACGACGGGATGCTGGCTGCCCATCTGCTGCCTTGCTACGCTGCCAAACAAAAGCAGGGAGAGAGATTTTTTTCCCTTTTTTTCTTCATTTTTTCCCTCTCCCGTCTCCCTTTCCCACAGCTCATTTTTCTTCTGTGTTTCAGATAAGAGAGTGTTCATGAGCAGAGTTAATTATGTTCTGTGGAGGTGAATATCAGGCTTTTGGGTTGCAGCAGACGCTCTTGTGCCTGAGGCAGCTCCTCTGCTGCTCCTCCATGCTGATGTGCAGCCCAAGGAAACCCTGCGCACGGACCTGCTGTGGAGCTGGAGGCAGGCTGCAGAGTGCCTGTGCCCCAGACGATGATCTGCCATGCCGTGGGAGCCATGGATACTGCAGAAAGCAGGTCCAGCAGCATAATGGGGAAGGGCTGTGAGGAAAAGGAAGGGAAGAAGAGACTAGTGAGGGAAAAAGCAAGGAGGTGATAATGAGATGGGAAGAAGATAGCACTAGAGGGATAAAGTGTTCCTTTTGGGGAGCCCTAGAGAAACTGAGAAACTGGTGGTCCTTTTTGCATTAGGCATTTTCAAATGCTGTGACGGTTACCTTGTTAAAAAATTATGATGGGAAAAGTCAAGCTCTTCTCCTCCAGCACCACAAACTCATTCCCTTCTCTTTCCCTGGCTTGCAGTTGTAGCAGACCTCTTTTGTAAGGTTGCCCGAGTGGGAGAGATTAACACACAAACACCTCATCTCCATGCTCCTGAGCTGGAGGAATACAGTAACTGGGACTGCCAAACAATTTCTGGCTGGGAGACAAAAATGCAGTGAAGAGGATGACCGACCAACCAACCACCAATAAAAAGAACCACCTTCAACCAGTTGTGCCAGTGAAGGGAAGACCCGAGTAAAAAGATGGGGGAGTGAATTTCCAGGTGATTTCTTGTTTCTTCACGCAACCCTGAGGAGTCGCAATGTGAAGGGAGTAAATTGTGTTTCTGCTTTGAGGGATGCCAAAGCTAAGCAAACCCTGAGAGGCAGGAGGGAGAAAGTGGGGGTCACTGAATAGAGGAGCTTGCTGGCAGCGGGAAGGACAAGAAATCATCAAATCTGGATCAAAATGACACTGGGAGAAAGGGAAAAAAACCTCTTGCTGAGGTGGAGTAGACTTATCATTAGCTCTCCCGAGTGGTGGAGGGGAGGGAGTCTGCCGAAGGAACCTGTGGGACGATTACTTGGGGACCTGAGGAGCTAACGAGAGCAGCTATTTCCATTTCAAATGGAAAGGCGAGGGGAGATCAAACACATTTCACAGTAATGATCCGGAGCCTTTCCCTGAACACTGAGCCACACAAACGCTCAGGGTAATTGAAACCACATGTAGCTGAGATGGAGAAGCTGAAATCTGCTCAAGGGGACTGGGGGGGAAAACACCCACAAAGCAAACAAACATAAAATCCCAACCTGCAACAAACAAACAGCTCTGCACTGAGGTCCCCACTCTCCAATTTGCCTACCATATATGATCCACACGCATCAAGTGCTCTGAAAAATGACACCACCCAACTCTTCCTGCAGCTCCCCAGAATCCATGGACACCTATTCCCAACCCTATGGATGAATGAGCCAGTGAAAAAAACTAAAAACTGGTAGTAAATGAATACTTCTGTTAAACCTCGGTTTCAGATAATTATGGGAAAAGAATGTCAGTAGAGCACAAGATGGGCTTGAGATCTTTTTGCTTATTCATCCATTTTCTAAAAAGACTAAGGTGACTTCTATTTAGAACTAGTGAGGAATACTGATCAACTGCTCATTGCTTTTCAGTCCCTGATCTCTTGCTGAGACTGCATTTAGGTACCAAATGGTAGTTTGATATGGTCCTGTTCTTCCTACCTGGATACCAGACTGAGATCCACCAGCCTGTTTCAGAGGGAGACATCTGTTGGTGCTGTCATCATTACCCCAGGGTTAAAAAACCTGTCAGTCCCAAGGTCTTAAACACTGATTACCTTACCAGCCCCAGATTTATGAATGCCCATCTAAGAGCAAATCTGAGTCCCCATCCCATTCTAGCAGTCCAAAAACCCTTAGACAAGGGAGAAGTGTTTCTATGTTGCAGAAAGTATGAAGGTCACATTTATTTAACGTAAAGCGTAGTGTGTTTATTTATTCAGTTAATCCAATTTTAGTTAAAAACGTGTGCCCCAGGTTAGAAACAATTGCCTTACGGACAAGAGCATCCACAATGGTATCCAGCACCCCAAAAACTCTAAGCCCGTCCTTCTCCTCCACAGTCACCTTGGCCAAGCTATGGCAGAAAACTAGGACTGTTCACTCTGAGAGCAGAGCCAGGAGCACCTTTATAGAGTGCGATAAGGCCACTCTGCAGAGCACTGGGTCTTTTCTCCAGTTGGAGGCAGAAGCCTGCCTTCTTCCTGCTGTACCCATCACTTAACTAATGCACAGCAGTAGGAAGAAGAGGAAAAGCAGTTTCTAAGGTAACCAGCACCCAGCGCTTTGGGCTGTGCAGAAGTCAGCCAGCTGCTGCAAACAGCTGGGAGGCACTGGGCAGCCTGCAGGTGAGCGCTGTCCCTGGCAAGAAGCCCCACGCAGCACTGGGAAAGCATGATGTCACACCGAGCCAGCTGAAGGAAAGGCCCTGTGTGGGCCATGCGCAAGTAACCCCATCCTGTGGGGACCCAGAGGTGGGTCAGTGAGTTAGCCGGGCTCCCTGCATGCAGGTGGAAGGACTCTCTCTTGGAGCATGCCAGGGGGGAGGCTCACTGCATATCCCACAATGTGTCCTCCCTCCCTCAACCAGGTTCTGAAGGCTGCTCATCATCCCAGCTGTCTGTCTCCTTCCCCACAGTCCCACACAGAATATTTCCCCCTCAAGAGATACCTTTAACCCTTATAGCCTGTCCTTTGCAATGCAGATCATCAGCATCAGCAATCCTGGCTGGAAGAGTCTCCTTTAGCATCTGCAGCATACAGACATGTGTGCATGTGTGCAGGCTAGACCCAAGTGTGAACCCTGTGTGTGCATTCAGGTAGATAAAGGTACACAACACACATGGGCTCTGTGGCAGTGACTGAAAGCCCAGACACTTATTTCTGAGCCCATTTTGTAAAATACAGGCAACAGAGCCTCTGCCTGTGCAGTACATGGGAGCACCTCAGCCAGCTGGCAGCCCCACCTTGTGCTGCAGCCAGCACCAACGCAGTCTTGCTTGATATTGAAACCATTATTCTTCACCATTCCCTCACCCTATGCTGCCTCTTCATCCCCCAAGAAGCTTGGAGCTAAAATTATATACCTGAATAATTATTCTGTGGCTTGAAAACAATCTTCCTCCCTCACCACCCTTTCCTTTGACATGTGTGTTTAATATCAAATTATTTATAACCCAGCCTCGCGGTCAAGCTTTTAATAAAAGAGCTGCCAGAGACTTTTAAAAGCATCGTATTCACTCGACTAGCCACATTATGCTGAGTAAGGGCTGCAGGGCTTTAGCAGAAGGAGCCTTGCTGCTGAAAATCCCCCCAGTCCATGTGTGCACGTGTTTTACTCACTCACACTGTCTCTCGTTCTCTCCATGTCGTTTATTCTGTCTCTCCTTCTCCCTTCACCTATCCAGATCTGCAGTCTCTGCCTGGCTATCACGAAATACTGCCAGGACTGATGTCTACAAATAAAAGAGTGATTAAGAAGGGATTCTTCAATGACACATAGATTTTTCCTTCCCTAGGATTACACATAACCAAAGAGAGGTCAAAAAATTAAGGAATGGATCCTTTAAACCTCCCTCCTTCCTTCCTCAGCTTTATCTGCTTCTTTTCACTGCACTAACCTTTTCCTTCTCTAAGAGTATATATCCACATATACATATTCCTCTCCCCCTTCTGCATGAAATATTGATGAATTCTGCTCCCCTAAATGAAGGTTTGTTGGAGAAGAAGCCTGCAGTTCATCTTCAGCAGGAGGAATGCAAATGTGTTGAAATCCTAGGAGGGATAGGACAGCAAAATACAAGGGCTGCTGCAGCAGCTGCCAGATCATGTTTGATTCTGTGCACGGGCACAGACGGTAGCAGGGCAGGAAAGCTGCCCCGAGCAGTGCCGACCCTCCTAGTTCCCCAAGCAAGAGGCAAAAACATGCTGCCCAAGTAGGAAGCTTATTTACACAGAATTTATGCCTTGAATTATAGGGGAGGGCCAAGCTACTGTTAGCACAGATGTAAATCTGTGGCTAGTGAAACTAAAAGGGAGTTATTCCAGATTTACACTCCCATCAGGGGGGGTTTATACATGTAGTTTTCCACAGTGTCTTCTGCCATCCCAGGCACCACTGCACATGTCCAACTTCCATGGGCTCTGGCAGGAATAAAGCACGCATAACAACTTGGTAATCAGTCCCCTCCGGGTCTGATGTAAAAGACTTGCCCCCAGGGGATCTGAGCACTTGGAAGAAGAAAACCAACAACAACGCATAACATTTAGGGAGCTGTGCTTTTCTTTGCATCCTCCGAGGAACAAAGCGATGATGCCTGTTAGTCTCTGTATGTAATTGGACTCCGAGTGCTAAGTGAGGAACATCAAAGAGGTAAGGATTGCTAACAGACCTCCAAGTGAAGCGCTGTGGCCGTTCCTGAGCATTTGGCATTCAGGTAGGAAGAGATGGAGATAGAAGGCCTCTACCATCACAGCATACAGAGCTCCCAAACCACAGCCCTTTCCCGAAAGAGCTACTGACCCCTTTTTAAATGCTCTATCAACTCCCGCATCTGAGAAAGCAGCCTCTATTCTCCAGTAGGGGGAGAGTGGTCCAGGTCGGGCAAGATGACAGTGAGGAAAGACACAGGTGGGAAGGGGTCAGGTGCCAAGAGTCTTTTCCCAGTCTTCCAAGTCACTGAAACATCCTGTTTTTCCCCGGGTCATAAAGTCATAGGATGGTTTGTGTTGGAAGAGTTGGCTTGAAGATCATCTCGTTCCAACTCCCTGCCGTGAGCAGGGACACATTCCACTAGACCAGGTTGCTCAAAGTTCCATCCAGCTTGGCCCTGAACACTTCCAGGGATGTGAAACATGGAGATATGAAAGCTTCTCCTGCTACAGAGAGGAGCATAGTAAGAATTTCCCAAGCTCTAATGCTGGAAATCAGTGCTGCACTGGCACCTCTAAACCTCACTGTCGTCTACACTATCTTCATTTTGAAGTGATTAAAGACCTTGGAAAATCCCCTCTGAAAGTCCCTCAGCCGGAAGCCAAACCCAGTGAAGCCAAACACGAGCAACAGCAGCAGACCTGATGCTTGCTCCATGCTTGCTGCGTGCCTCAAACTCACACTACCTGCCCTGAGAGCCACAGCTTCTCTGCTGGCCTTACAGACCCTTGCTGAAGCCAGACGTACTGGGGGATTTATGAGGGTTCTCAGGAGTTCTTCTCAGCATCACACACTCCCTGGCCACAGCCAGCCCAGGGACAGAACCATAAATCCCATTTCACAGATGAGAGGAGTGATGCACAGAGAGGTGGACTATTCCACAGTCAAATCTCCTATCCAGATCCCTACTACCTTGTTTCCCTGGCCCTTCCCAAATCCTTTTGAGCAGCCCAGACCCTTTACAATGTGCTGCTCCCACACTACGACTTGTGGTGACGGTGATGGAGGGTGCCCATTGCTCCCCCTCCTTCTCCTCCGTGTACTGGCAGCTGAATGTGTTATTTTTGTCCCCGGTTCAGAGGCAGTTTCATGCATCCCACTGTGTGGCTTATCTTCTGCAATTAGCACTTTCCGCCATATCTGATAGGAGAGAAGGACTCAGCTGCCCCTGATTAATTGCCAAGTATTTGCTTTCTTTTCCACTTCTGTGGCCTGGAATTAATTAGTTTATCCCTCTTATTCCTTTCATGGGCCAGAGCGTTCTCCTTTTTTGTGCAATTATATATAATAGCAACGCTTCAAATCCCCTGGGGAACAGTTGAGAGAGGCTCTCAATGGGGAGGAAAGGAGCCTGAAAGCAAGGAGATTACTAAAGGTCATATGTCCTACAGCTTCCCTGCGGTCTTAAAATATATATTATCCCCTGACTCCAGCACAAATTCCTTCCCTGCACCACCTACCTTGCTGCCTTCTCCAGGGTTTTCAGTTAGTTAATGTCTGAACAGCAGGAAAAGCTTGCAGACCTAAATCCCAAGTGTGAACAAGAGATGTAAAAGAACGGCCCCCCCTTGGCTGGACGCCTTCAGGTGTTGCAGAAAACACAGACCTCATAGCCCAGCAGGGACAACCTCGCAATGCTTGCCTGGCCCCTATGAGGTTCGTGGCAATAGGAACAGTGGCTCTAATTTGGAGGAGACACTACGGTTTAGATGCAGCAGCTAAACAGTCTCTGGCTGAGGAGGATGACTCCTGTGGCTCACTCAAAAGCCAACCAACAGCACACTGCTGACTTGGGGGAAAGGAGGACAGGAGACGCTCCTGAGCAAGAAGACCATATCCAGTTCCTCCCTTGCAAGTGCAGGTGACACTAGCACCACTGTTCGCATCCCAGTTTTGTTTTCCTGAACAGTAAATCAGGAGTAAATGAGTACGAAAGCAGTGTTACTGAAAGCAAACCTCGATCCTTTGGCCAAAAGGGGAAGAGTGGTTTTTGATATTTTTTAACTGATATCCCCAAGCCGGGTCTTGTCTAGACACTACAGCCCCTGGGGAACAGCATGTGGGGCAGTCCTCTACCCGGCATGAGGAAAAATCAAGGCGTCTGGGAAGGAGCGAGGCAGAACTTCATCTAATTCCTGAACTGTTGGCAGTAGATCCATCTAAGCTCTTATTTACTGAGGTTTTTAGACCCATAATTGTTATCTTCCTTCTTATCTCATTCACACCCATTATTAGGCAATTTTGTCTTTACAGTTCACTGCATGTGAGCCACCTCACTTACTGCATTTCTTTCTAAGCTGGTGTCAGATGGCTGCATTTGACCCAACACAGCCTGAGCTTCAGAGGGTGTCAAGATTCCTGTGCTTAAAATTTCCATGCTACCTCACTTGAAGGTAAGGAACCATGACACAGCCAAGATGCTGCCCCCAGTTCTCAGGCTGTCAGGATGACTGTGGTCTCATCCAGGGGGGGAGGGATGGATCCCGAGACAGCCAAAAATTAGGCAAGCAGTTGTTTTCCCACCACAATACCTGCAGAGCTAAAGCTGTTCAGCTTTGAGTCAGAGAACAGACAGCAAGTTGGCTCTTGTGGGTGCAAAAGAGATGGGATGACTGGCCAAGACAGTGTGCCTAAGACCCTGGCACCCTGCTCTTTGGATTGACATTTCCTTCTGCCAGCTTCCCTGCCTCTTGTCTCTACCTTCATTTGGCTGTCTTAATTATTAGCAGTGACCTGTTGTCTCCCCTACAATCCTTTTGGGCAGACTAGAGGTGATAAACCTGTGGAAGGTGAAGCCTGTACATTGCCTGCAAACTAAGAAGTGGCTGAGGACTGCAGCCGCGTGGCTCAGCATCTCCCGCAGCTTTCCTCCCCTCCCTTTCTCTCCTTTTCCCTCTCCTGACTTACGGCTCTGCCAGTTCTGCATCATGGAGCCCTCTGAACTCGCTCTGCGGGCAGGGTGTGAGCGGAGCACGGGCATGCCTGGGAATCTGTAACTGCGCGGAGATACCTGCGTGTGTCGGGCAGGGGGAGATGGGTCAGGGGCTGGCCACGCACACCGCGCGGAGCTGGGAAAGGCACGCACGCCGGGGATATTACACACACACTTACACCCCTACCACTGAATCATGGTCTGCACCCTTCAGTATACACTGCATGCTCCAGAGAGCATCTGCTGAGCAAAAGGCATTAACATATAAAACGGAAGGAGCTTGCTTTAAGGCAGCTGTATATATCCATCCAGAATGTGTGCCGCAGTCAGTGAGTCGTTTCGGGGGAAATGGTTGCACCTTTCTCCTTGGGAAGGCGCCTCGGTGAGCACTGCTGGGCTCTCCCTCAATTCAGCATGGTGTTGGGGCAGGAGCCATTTCCTTGCTCTCAGATTCAAAAGGACAAAAAGCACCCACAGCTGTTTCTCATCCATTTTTTCTGGAGAGGACAAGGTGGGGTAGTTTTTTGCCTTACTCTAGAGGGAGTTCTTCCTTGTCCTGATGCTGTGGGGCAGAGCTGGAGAAGATGAGTCTGTATTTGAGGAGCACAAGCTGTGCCAGTGGTCTGTGGAGGGGTCTAACACAGCCTGTGTTCCACAGTGACCTCTGCGCAGTCTCCAGCAGCAGGCACAGAGGAGACCCTTTTGCCTCCCTACATGAATTCCCATTTATATGTGAAAATCTTAGATTTGTGTTCTGGTTCTGTTCCTTCAACACCTGCATCCCCCAGCCAAGCTCTGCTGGTGTAAAACGGTCAGTCTGCCTTTACTTGGGCAGTCCTACAGTCGTTTTACACCTCCCAAACCTCTAAAGCTCTTTCCTTCATAGTTAGGGCTGTAACTGACCTCTCATAAAGAGCTCTTAAGTGGCAGGAATGCAAAACGGAGAAGGCTCTTCATCCCCCCAACTCTCCCCCACCCACTGCAGCACCTGCAATGCAATTCATGCACATGCACCAAGCAACATTCTTTATTTTGCCTTACAGTAATCTACAGCTTTACTAAGGTGGCGCTCACAGAAGCGACTTGAAAGCAAACCCATAAACGTCTCTCTTAATTACCTGGTAAAACATTTAATTTTCTACCTTTTTGTTTCACAGTTGTGAGTAACAGCAGACAGGGAAGATATGCAACATACTGGCTTTGAATGACGTGGGAAGCCAAGTGCCTGCTCATGACAGCTCATTCAGGTTTGCAGAAGCAGAGCACAGAGGCACACGCATTCCTGACTGCCCAGTTCTGAAACGGCATTTGCAATTGCTGAGTGCCTGCACAAACCAAGCATTTTACAGGAGCAAACCTTTTTTCAGCCTCATTTGTATGCAAAGCTGCCGTCATTACACACATAAAGTAAGCATGCAATATCCTCACAAGACCCCCAGTGGTGACAGAGTTCATTCCCCAACTTCCTAACAGCAAAGTCCTGTGATTTCAGTGTCAAGCACTGCTCAAAAAGAAGGTTAGAATCTCACTGGATCCTAGTTTGTCACTGCACACTGTCTACCTCAGGTTCGCCCTACTGACTTCCATACAGACTGTTGTTTTTGCTTACTTCTATACGTCTTTGCTGGGTTTCCAGACATTATTAAGCATCTGACACAATCCATCCCAGAGGTAGCTGCATTTAGTTGTGGCTGAATGATTGCTGAATGTATGTAGTCTGCAAAGCAGTGAGTGATTCTTCAAGATGTCAGTCATCTTCATTAACATAAATAAGATATGTTTCATTTTAGTCACTCTAAAATCATTGAGTCATTTATTGATGTCTCCGTAATTTATGAGCTCTGTAGCTTGGCTAGAAACCTACCAGTGTGACTGGTTGCAGGAAGAAATGGGCACAGTACAGAGATAGATTTCTGTCTAGCTGAAGTTCAACTATTTCTTCCCTGAGTAAAGGATAAAACAGACTGGGGTGACAATGCTTGGGAGCCTTTCACCTGCAGCTCATACAGTTAGTGACAAAATGTGACTGTAGTGCCCAGTGAGAAATGCGATGGTCATCTCATGTTCCTGTTGGTGCTGTCACTTATCAGGGGCGTCCAAAAACTGAATCCAATTCCCCTTTTTGCTGGCAACTTTAGCCCCGAAGGCAAAGGACTCACTAGAACAGAGAATGAACTTCCTTCCTGTTCTGAGAAATGGTCAGCCAGGAGAGGTGCACATTATCTCTGCTGCAGCTGGAGCTTTTATCTGAAGGGGTGATGAAAGGGAAACATGAGTTTCCCGGGGTGTCAGTCAAGCACTCTCATCAGTCTAATTTCAGAAGGAAATTTTATCAGGCAAGAGAACTGAGTGGGTTCAGATGAGCTCTGGAGAGGCATCCAGATCCTCTGCTGATAAGACAAATCAAAATGGGTTGCCAGCTTGTCACAGTTCAGAGAGAAGAGGAGCCCTGCATCCTCAACATCACTTCAACAGCCCTCAGCTCAGTGGTGGGATGGAGTATTTGTCAAAAAAATAGGTCCAGGTTCAGCATCTCTCACACTGGCCTCCCCTTCTGCCATGTTTCACATCTTCTCTACTCGGAAATACCCAGCAAGTGCGACTATGAAGCCAAGGAGGAGAGGGGTGGAGAAGTCATGGCCCATATGAGCATTAGCCAAGTTAAGGGTGATGCTGGGTATGCACAGAGTCACTTCAGCTCTGGCCATGGGTTTTTCCTCAGACAGGAGAAGGAGAGCACGACAGATGCCCAGAGCCCACACTGACTTTCTCCCTTCCCCATAGTCTCACCTCTTTGTCACCTCATTGCTGAGAGAGACACAACTTCAAAAAGAGGTTTTATCAGCCCACCAAGGGGGAAAAGGACCCTAAAGTGTAAATAAATTTGTGTGCCTTAGTTTTCTTATCGCACCCCTATTTGTTCCCTGTCCCTTCTGTTTCTATCATGTTTTCTTCTCTCCTCCCTCTCTTATTTTCCCTCTCATCCCTTTCTGCCTCTTCCAGCCTTCTTCCTCATGCTTTCTCCTTGGAATTCCCACAGGGATCCTGCTCTGTTCACAGGCCCACAAAAACATCTGTCTCCTTTAAACTCTACTTTTACACAGGTGTCAGCAGTGTTTCAGTGACCAGTCAGAGGTACTCTGGCATCACTGCTTTGCCACCGGGCTTCTCTGTGCCATACTATCTCTTCCACACAGCCCACGGAAGCTGGGAGCACCACCCAGGGATCCCTGGCCCTGGAGCAGAGCGAGGAGATGGCCCTGCCCTCACTGCAGAATTGCATCACAGCTGGGGATGATGCGTTTTGGAAAACAGCCTTAAGGGCCAGTGACACCAGGTGGTCCTTGGTTCCCTCTAGAACTGTGCCTGTGTGGATGACCCATGTGCGGGCTACAGGTGCTCAGGTGCTGCCCAATCTTGTAACTGGAAACCATCAGAAGCCCTGACTTTCCATAGAGGGGGTTATACCCCAAAACTTAAAGACCTTGCTCCCACTTGAATGTCACCTCTTGGGATGCAAAACCAAGGCTTGAGGCTGGAATTTGTCAATTCTGCATTTGTTGACTTGTCACCCGGGAATGGTTAATGATCTTCCTGCACGGCCCACAGCCTTCAGAGGTAAAATAGCTCATGTGGAACATTAGGACTTCCATTGATTTATTTTTACTGCTTCCAGGCAGTAAAGTTCTCTTGGTTTTAACCAGTTAATTGTATTTTCCAAAGGGATTTTATCTACCTATCTGTTATATGCCAGTGGGATGCTGATGCTGTAGCTGGGTGGGCTCACACAGGTGGAAAGACAGGTGGACTGGTAAACATCAGTGTTTAGACAGGCTGTGGAGGAAGCCACATGACTACAACAACCAGCAGAATTTTGCGTGCGGTTCAGGCGTGCAGCACAGTGGGTCTGGGTGACGGCAGCAGATCGCTCTGCAGAAGTCCAGCCGCCAGGAGAGCCACCCATGGCTTCTGAATGAATGCCCTTTTGCGAGCTACCTGCACTGCTAACCCGAGTGGAAACACAGTTATACCTGGTGGCACTGGGGCAACAGCCCAGCAAGCCTGGCTGTATCGAGCTCCTCTGGCTGGTGGAAAAGCTGTGCAGATGCATTTTCATGGTGATGATAACTGAGATGTTTTATCTCCCATCTGTCACGAGCTATTAGCATCCACACAATTAGTTATTACAGCCCAGCGATCAGCAGTAACAGAAGATGCTGCAGTATCTCTACTGCCATTAATATCTGCCCTTTGTCAAATAAAGCAACCCCTCTGCGTCAAAATCATGTATGATATATCACACTGCCAGATGAGTTTTCACAGGCATCTGAAAGGCAGAAATGCAAGCACGCAGAGAGCCCAGCACAGGAACACTAAATTGTTAAAGGCATGTCTAAACTTGTCACATGGGACACTTCCCCGAACCCAGGCATTATTGCTTTCTGAATATCTTNGCGGATCACTGCAGAAGTCCAGCCACCAGGAGAGCCACCCATGGCTTCTGAATGAATGCCCTTTTGCGAGCTACCTGCACTGCTAACCCGAGTGGAAACACAGTTATACCTGGTGGCACTGGGGCAACAGCCCAGCAAGCCTGGCTGTATCGAGCTCCTCTGGCTGGTGGAAAAGCTGTGCAGATGCATTTTCATGGTGATGATAACTGAGATGTTTTATCTCCCATCTGTCACGAGCTATTAGCATCCACACAATTAGTTATTACAGCCCAGCGATCAGCAGTAACAGAAGATGCTGCAGTATCTCTACTGCCATTAATATCTGCCCTTTGTCAAATAAAGCAACCCCTCTGCGTCAAAATAATGTATGATATATCACACTGCCAGATGAGTTTTCACAGGCATCTGAAAGGCAGAAATGCAAGCACGCAGAGAGCCCAGCACAGGAACACTAAATTGTTAAAGGCATGTCTAAACTTGTCACATGGGACACTTCCCCGAACCCAGGCATTATTGCTTTCTGAATATCTTCCCTCCTCACAAGATGTACTGAAACTCTTTCTCACTGAGGACAATACAGGAGTCAGAGCTGACATTTGAAAGCTGAGGCAGTTGTCTAAATGCAAAAGACAATAAATCTATACCAGGTCAAAAGACCAGAACCATCTTAGGATAGCTGGAAAAGGGTATCTCTAGGCCAGTCTCCAGATGGGAATCCAGACCGATCCCTGCTGAGCTGCTACCATAGCTGTTTGATACTCTGAACATTTTGTTTTGATTTTTTTAATTTGCTCTTAGTGTAATTTTTTAATTACCCCTTTGGATGCCTTGAAACAGATTCCACTGAGACTCTCCAGATTTCCTGACACATTTAGGAGTCCACCCTCAGCTCACAGAGTAAAAAAGATGTCTGTCAGAGCTACCTGGGCTTCAGGAGGAGGTTGGTGACTGCACCCAGGTCTCATGCTATGCCCAGTATCCAGCATCAGGGTCTCTTGCAAACGTGCCACTTACAAAGATAAAGTGTCTGGCCTCAGGACTGTGGCTTCTTCCCTTCTTCTGCCAATATGTTTGGAGGTGGAGAGGAGAGAAACCACTGCCATCCATGTTAACAGTGACTCAATGTGTTATTTCTGGCAGTTATTCCACAAGATTTCTTTTTCTGCATTAAAATTCAAGAGCCCAGGAAGGCAGCTCAGGGCTAGACTGCAGGATGCTAAATCCTGTAACTCAGAGAAATACACAAATGTATAATAAAACATAGATAGAAAAATAAAAAGCCTACACAATTCTTATTGTGAAAACCTTTTGAGGGTCCAGGATATTGTTTAAAAACAGAAACACAATAACCCAGATCTCCAAGGACTATGCCGTCTTGTGCTGCACCGGTGCACCTTGCTAGGACTGGCCTTTCAAGCTGCCTCCCTGCGACTGTCGCTGCTGCACTGCGTGCGTGTCCTGGCACAGAGGATGGGCACCCATGTCCTGGCACAGAGGATGGGCACCCATGTCCTGGCACAGAGGATGGGCATCCATGTCCTGGCACAGAGGATGGGCACCCATGTCCTGGCACAGAGGATGGGCACCCATGTCCCGGCCCCCTGGGGCTGGGCTGCACCACAGCAACTCAGCTGCCTGCCCCTGGAGTGGGTGCTGAGGATGGCGAGCACCTCTCTGAGTCACAGCCCTGCCCCAGGGTGACTCAGCCGAGGGGACACAAGCCTTTCCTTTTCTGTTTGTTCGTTTTTTCTCAGCCGCTTCCCAGGTGAGCCACTCAGCCCCTGAAAAGCTACAGAGGATGCAAAACTCACACCAGTCATTCAAAGCCTGGGGTGTAGTGGGAGACTGTAGGGCCAGCATTGCACTTGGTTCAAGATATGAGATGAGCCCCTGATGGCCGACAAGGGCGTTGTGGAGCACAGTGTTAAGTACTTCCCCTGACATTCCTGGGCATGCAAGGCACCATGGAAATGCGAGGCACCCTTGGTCCTATTTCTCCACAGGCTGGTCACTCCATCCCTTCTTTAGAGCTTGCAAAGGGAACATCCCTCTGCCGCTTTTACTGACCCCTCTGCCCTGGCAGCCACCTTGCAGAGTTTAGCCTGTAAATGCATTTTACCCTTGACCCCCAGGCAGTCAATCACCTTCTCCATACCTCTCCCAGCTGCCCTCAGCATGTGCCAGCACATCCCTGGGGGTCCCCTCGGGTGACTACTGCCCTCGACATGGAGATGTCTCCTGTTTTCCAGCTTTCCTGCCTCTGTCTGCTCCTCCCTGGCACCACAAACTGGCCTCTGCAGGGCCTCCCCAAGGCCTGGGAGGGGTGGCTGGTTTTGTGGAAAGCACACAGGTGGGTGGCTGCGGAGGACAAGGGTTGAGAGAGACACACAGATAGAAAACAAAGATCCTGGAAGAGATATGAGATAAAAAGGGAACCCGTCCCACAGGTTTGTGGAAGGTGGGAGGTGCCAGCAAGATGGGGAAAACCTTGAAGAAGAAGCGGTAATGGTTTGCTGTTGTTGCCCAGCCACCTTACACAGACACACCATTTGCACAGGAGGTCACGTGCAGGAGGAAGCATTGCTGTAGGCAAAGCAAGGTCTGCACACGAAGAGCGAGACTTCAGGAGATCTAGTTTGGGGCTCAGCCTCAAGGCTTTGGTGCTTTACAGTGTGACTCACAGCTGCAAGCTCTTCTGGTTGCTTGTTTCGTGCCTGAGTTTTTCTCCCTTCTTTCCCTCTCTCTTACTTTCCTGCTTTTCTGTTCAAGTCGGAGCTCCATCGTGGGTTGGCCAGGGCTGGAGCTCCAGCTGAGACCACAGGGCCAAGGAGCAGAGAGCACGGTGGTGGAGACAGGTGGTGGCTCCAGATGGTGGAGAAGGGACTTTGTAGCCGGGGCAAGGGTAGGGAAAAGGAAAAGCTGGAGGGAAGGAGAGGATGAAGAGTAGGAGCGGAACAAGTTGAATGAGAAATCACAGAAGAAGGAGACGTGGCCATTCAGCTGGGCACCACACAGTTTACACTGCAAGAGGCTCTGCTATGTCTGAAATGTTTTGGTTAATGCTTAGGGAATAAAATATGTGGAAGCTTTTTTTTTTTTTTTTTTTGTTAATAACCGTCATCTATTTATAGGCTGTAAATTATACACCATGAACGTTACTCAGAGACAAGACATTATTTTGCTGCCAACAGGGAAAAGGGAAGGAAAGGGGGAAAAAAGCAGATGGAGAGAAGGGAGAGAGAGGGGGAAAGACACACAGAGAGAAAGCGAGGAAGCTGTGAGCTTCTGACCCCCCCTGCACCCCATGCATCTACAGAAGAGGGCATGTCGTGTGCAACAGGGATGACACTGAAAAGAAGAAGAGAAGCGTGTGGAGCCAGCTGTGGAAGCCCAATTCTTCTCGTTCCTTCCTGTCGTAGAGGAAACATGTGGGACCATTTCAGAATGAGTTGGATCATTTTCTAGGGCTTCTTTTGTGTGCCAGAATAAAGCACCATGAAAAATGTTGCACGGGAGCTGATGGCCTGTGGAATCTGGCACCCTCCTCTCTGTTGCAGACACAAGTGCATGGGCCACTTTCCAGGCTTTCCTGGCCCCTTGACAGCAATTTGAGCACCTCAGAAAAACACTTTGCCATCCCCCCTTTCTTTTCAGCCTCTTCTGGTTTCCCCCCCAAACCCTCTCCCTCCTTTTGCAATCCCATGTGCACAGATTCATCTGCCAGAGTTAGAAACCAAATCACGCTGCCTCCCTTTGCAGTCAATAGAAATATGGAGAGAGGGTAATTTGCCTACTTGATCTCCCCATTAGTTATGAGATGGCCCCACAATATTTAATTCAGTATAATATTTAAGTATCTAACACTAGGTGAGACAAGTTTAGGCTTTATGAGAAACCCAACAAATTGTTTCCATCAAGCTTGCTGTGTACAGGATGAAAACATTCAGGAGTAATTCCGAACCATGATAGAATAAGAAAGATTTATTTTTAATACAACTGCTGATAAACTTTTTCATGAAAACTTGGGCTTCAGAAAGCATCACAGCAAATCTAACACAACTTCCTCCTTTTCTAAAGCTTACTGACCTTTTTCTTTGGTTCCCTAAGCTTCATCACTTAATTGTTCCTTTTCTTCCATTTCCTTCTTTCTCATCTAGATTTCATACTATTTTTATTACTCCATTCCTTTTGGTTTTATACACTGGAAAAAGAATAAGAGGTTTTGACCCAGCTTGCCTATAGGATTAAAAGAACTTTTTAATCTCTGAGGTTTCCCAGTATCTACCCTGTATGATCAAAAGCAAAACCTGTAATGTGAAACCCACTCATTTTACAGCCCCACCACAGAAAGAGCCATATATGCACCCTGCTGGCACTAAAAACATATCCTTGGGTGGCAACCCACTGCAAAGCATCTGGGACATCCGCTGAGGGATGTCACAGTCCAGGTATGGACCAGAATCAGACACTACTCCCTACGTGGCCTTGAACGCAAGGAGCACATGTGTGGAGGCATGCAACACTAGAGACACAGACTCAATTCACCTCTTTTCTCTGGTACTCAGTAACTGACGGCTCGTGGTCAGCCACGTTATGCAGCCAGGGCTCCCCTGTGTTTCAGTGAGGTCAACATGGAGAACTGGAAATAAAGATTTGTTTGACAACCTACTGAATCATGAACAGTTGAGCAATGGGTGGCTGAGTAACTGGTGGGATGTTGCTTGGCATTGTTTCAAACCACATGTTGCTCACAAGCAAGGAGCAATTTAAGCCAGTAATCCTCAGGGTAGAGCAAAAGTGAGACCATAAATTTGGATCTGAGCTTGCAAAGCAAAAACCTCAAAGTGGTTCTCTAAGCTGCTGGTTAGGAGGGATGGCACACACGTGTGAGATGCTCAGTGCCAGGTAATGAATCTGTGACCTCCCTGGAAGCTTCAGCAAATGGGAGCAACAACATTACAGTGCTTGGCATTGAGAGCTGCC
This sequence comes from Platysteira castanea, assembly GCA_013397175.1. Lineage (NCBI taxonomy): Eukaryota > Metazoa > Chordata > Aves > Passeriformes > Platysteira > Platysteira castanea. The sequence continues at coordinate 81,901 of VYXC01003301.1, forward strand.
ATTGCAAGCCACCCTAGAATACTGTCCTACAGAGCAATCCTTTTCATGATGAGTGCCTGTTTGGTGACCTGTGCGCAAAAGAATTTCCCAGTTCCACTTAAAAGGAGACAGGAAAAACATCCTAAATGAATCCAAGGGTAACTCTTGTGCAGTCTAGTACAGAGTTATCTAAGCAGACACTCAGCAAAATGTTACATCATACAGAGCCCCATAAATGTGTTCAGAGGTTTGCCTTTTGCCCTGAGGATATAATGTGATATAGACCATTCAACTGAAATATCATGTCACCAAATTGCCTTTTCATCCCAGCAGTGGGTCTTTCCACAGCTAGGAGAAGACATCCATGATGGCAGTGATGTGTGGGCAGGGAACCTGCAAAGCAAGTGCTGTTGCCAAATAAATTGAAACTCAGATCTCCAGAGTTTCCAGTTTGGCCTGGAGGACAAGTCAACCAGCAGAATGTATCAGCGTAGATACTCCTCATCTGAGCCCCAGGGAACATCTTTACCTCAGCAGAGTGCACCCTTACCCCTCAAGCTCTGATCTTGCCGGAGCTCAAATACAAGCAACATGAAAGAATATCCCATGGTTGCTGATGAATTAGAACATGCTGCCTTCTCTCCAAGTCAGTGCTAAAGCTAAATCTGTCTGCATCACATTAAAGAGCTATGCTCCCTCCCCAAACCCTGACATGTGAAGCCTCACCTCATTTCTATGCCCTGAAGCTCAGAACTGATCCTGGGCCAGTGCTCCAAGCAAGGAGACTGGCACCCTGTACCCTTGTCAGGGTCTCGCAGCCAACCTGTGCTTTCACCGGTGCAGCAAATCAGAACTGAGCCGTCTCCTGATCTGAGCTTTGCAGGGCAGAGCAGTCTCCAGAGCTACTGTCTGTCTGTAGCCTCTGCTCTCATGCCCTTCCCATGCCAGAAGTGCCTCTTGTCTCTGTGCCACACAGCCAAGCCGCAGCTGCCACTCCAATGGCAGATACCTGCCAGGCAGACCCAGCAGGGCTCAAGTTCTGCCGAATCACATCTGCTTCTTTGTCCTGGTTTCCCCCAGCTCATCTGTGATTTCATTTAACTGAAATCACGACAGCTATTCCAGTCCTACGTAGGCAGGACAGATTCCTTCACTTTTTTTTTTTTTCCCCCCTAAATGAGTATTATTTTGGGGTGTAGGTGGAGGGGATGGTGCTTAAATGAAAAAGTCTGAATCTGTAGCACAAAATCTCATCTCAGCCTAAAAGAAGAAGATGGCAGATTGATGGGAAGCATCACCATAATGTGAAAGAACAAATAGGGTGAAGATGCTGCCAGATAGGAAAGTGAATCCTCCCTGGCTCTATGAGTATGGATATCATCAGTGGTGTACGTACCCACTGGCACATTCTGCAAGTAAACTTTAATCTTAGCTCTAGCTACCACCAAATTATGCCGTGGTCTATAAGAAGCAGCAAAATACTGTACCCAACTGATCTGGGGGCTTGGAAAATCCCTTGCTTGTCTCACTCAGCAGATCCCAGATGAACATCTCTGTCCTTACACCAGAGCCTTTAGCAGCATGACGAGTAAAGGGGACTGGAAGGCTATTTCTCCCTTGTGCACCCCATTTCCACCCCTCTAACAGCTGGAACCTTCTTGCAGGGAGACAACTGGGAGCAGTGGCTCTTTCCAGAAGGCAAGGTGGTTTCTACGTGGGTGAGATTGTTGTTGTGAGGGCTCTAAAGAAGGAGAAAAATCTCCTCTGTTACTAAGCAGGGATCTGAAGGCCATTGTCAGGGGAGAAGCAGAAGAATTTCCATAAAAGGAAGAATTATTCTGCCTGCAGCCAAACCACCTGGACTCTGATCTTGTCAGATCTCACAGCAGTATCAGGACTGGTCAGCAAGGGGAGACAGGGTGTTGCAGTGATGCAGGGAAGAAGGGAGGGAACTTCTCATCCTGTGCAGACAGTAAATGCATTTTCCCTGTGGATTTTAATTTTTTTTCTCTCGTGACCAAAAGAAGAAAAGTCTTTTATGTTTCAGAGGGTGAAGTGTGCATCACATGATGTCTAATCTGACTTTCTCATCTAATTCCAACAGGAGCATTTAGATTATGCTGGATTACTTTTCCTCTTTCCATTTCCTTTCATCATTCACCTAAGCTGCTCTAACTGGTTGCCAGCACCAGAACTATTTGAATAACTGTGTATGAAAAATTTCCTTCTGTTGCAAGCAACGTAAGGCCCCTGGAAATCAAGTGACCCTTTGCCTGATCAGCAAGAGGGGTCCCAGGACATTCAAGCAGAAATGGACATGACAGAGGAGAAGGCACTTAGAATACAGGGTCTCTGTCCATCAGTCCAACACCAGAGCCAACACGGACCACTGTGGACTGCAAGGAAAAAGAGGCACCCCCAGATCCCAGCCTCTTTTTCTGCATTGCCCAGGGATTACCTCAGGCAGGTTGTCTCCTTGCTTTGTCCCCGAACCGTGCCCAGCAGAGATGGCAAAGCTGCAGAGGCTGACACAGCGGAGGCCCCCTCCAATGTCCTTGAACTCCCCAGGACAGAGCTAACATCTGGGTTAAGTGCACCCACAGCAACTTTCCCTTGGCTCAACCAAGTCGGTGTTGAATTCTCTCCACATGATGGCTGCTTAAATTCACTGTAAGACAAGTAGAAGGAAAAGAATGGATCAGGAGAAGGCAATAACCAACTCTTGTCCTGCTGCTCTTTGGCCAGTAAAGTGATAAAGCAGAAAAGAGAGAGGAGGCTTTTCCCCTGCTGTCTTAAGAAGCTGAAAATTGAAGAGCAAATGAGGAGTATATTTGAAGATAGCACAAATCCTCGATAAAGCCTCTCTGAAACTTGATGAAAAATTTCAATGTGCATTAGGAAAGTTGGGATTTGCTAAAGGATAAATCCATCAAACAGGACAAACTGAGGAGAAGAGACTGACATAGATGGTTTTTTTGGGCTCCCTGGAGTGGGGTGGGGGATGCAGAATGATCATTGACCTCTGTTGGCCTGTTGGTCAGGGATGGAGCACTAGCATGGAGGTCAAGCATGCAGGATCTTCAGTCTCTGCTAAGCCTTTTGTGTCATTTCAGGAGCCAGCCCCAGCATGCTGGCACCACAGATGCAGAGGCTTCTGGGGAAATCATGAGCTTGGCATGGTCCCCCTCTTGCCTTGCTCTCTGTCCGCTTCCCTGACACAGGGACAAGCTGTGGACAGCACAGGCAAGTAGCACACTTGATGGCTCCCTACCTCACCAGGAAAGCAGGATAGCATGAGCTGCTCTGGGCCACAAAAATCCAGAGTAGTTTCAGATGTGGTGATGAGGTCTTTGGGAGGAGATGTAGATGCAGTCACTAATCTCAGTCTTGGTTTTCTGCAGTGTCTCCTATAGGAGAACAAGCAGAAGCACTCTGCCTAGCTTTCCAGATCTGCACTAATACTATCTACCCAAACAGGAAAAGATTTGGCCTAAATTTCTTATCTGCTCTTCAAAGATTTCTCTTACCCCCTTTGCATTTCCAACAAATTAATTCCCTTGGAACAGGCCTGTAATTAAGAAACTGTACAGGGAACTTTGTCATCAGGTAAATACAGAAGATGGTGTCTGGAGACAGAAATTCTTTCAATGAAGATTAATTAAGCAGAGCTCCTGTCCCAGTCTATCTGGCAGTGGGGAGAACAGGGTTTGAAAATGGGAGAGAAGGGTCAGTGCTCCCCCCAACTCCACACATCTGGCACCATCCACACAAAGCATCGTTCAGGGAAGCCTTCAGAGGATACAAATGGTTTCTCTGTTCTCAGGCTTTTTGTTTAGGCAGAGCTGTTACTAAGACTGGTTCTGCATCCACAGGGAAAAAGGGCAGAGAAAACATGCTTATTCTTAATCAGAAAGAACCATATCTATTTGCCTCATGTGCATCTGCTTCCCAGAGGGGACACGGACAGGAACTGATGTTTGCAATCCACACAGTGTTTAGTGGGAAGGCAGGTCCAAGAGAGGCAGGAGGACACAGCTATGCCTCTTCCTGGCAGATCATCCTGGTAACAGATGTTTTGCCTTAGGAGTTTGTGCTCTTCAGTGCCCACCAGGCAGCAGCAACCTGACTGCAAAGGCCTGAGTCAGTGAAGGGAGCAGGGAAGAATAAAGAGAAAAAGCAGCTTTGCTTTACATGTTGAGTGGAAAAAGAAAATATCCCACACGAGGACAAAAAAGCCCACAGAGGTCACAGCACACAAAGCAAAGGAGTGGGAAGAGAGGTGATCCAAAACACATTCCAGAAACTCTGTTAAAGCAGCAAGAAGAAAAAAGGCTAAGGAAAGACGTACCAAGTATCCTGCACTAGAATCAATTAAATGTAGCCAAAGAAGGAAAAAGCTCAGGAAAAGATAGGCAAGAGAACAGTAGATCCTGGTGGGGAGTGAGATTTGGAGACAGTGCTCACCCTTTAACCAGGAGACTTACGTGCATAGCTCCTGTTAAAGGGCAGATGTGGACGGGAGCACATCTGCACAAACAGGGGGGCTCCTGTGCCTCCATCTTGCACAGCCACATATGAGCTGTTCCCGCAGATTTCATGGGAACCACACCAGAATTTCTTTCATCAAGTCAGCCAGCAGCACTGGCAAAGGCGAGTAAAACAACCTGTGTATTCACACTGATCCCTTCCCCACCACCACTCACTGGAAAGTCAAATGGGCTTTGTGGCTCTCAGCAGCAGATTTTAAACAGAGAGGGGAAGGATCAGGCGCACTGGCCATGTCTGATCATCCAGCCCTTCCCACAGGCAGCAAATAAGCTCTTGAGCACACAGCTCTTGAGAACAATCTTAGAAAAGCTCCTGCTTATGCATAGTAACTTGTTCTTTTAATAACAGGAACAATACCTGCACTTCCTGTAAGAAGTTCAGCCCCTGGAACATCTAATGACAGAATTCCAGAAAGCTGGATCACCTGGCTGGGAGGGCATGGGCACTTCAGGGAACACCAGGTCTCATCTGGGATACAAATGGCTTCAAGTAAGCTCTCGGCCCAAGGTGGTGACTGGAATGCTGCTGACATTCCCAGGAAGGAAAGAAGAAAAAAAAATATTGTGAAAAGGTGAGGAAAGCCTTTGATGCTCAGTTTATTGAGAGGCATAATGTGATATATGAGAGATTTAGCCAGCATTATCAAGTACTGGAGGAGACTGTCAAGTCCTTCAGAAGAGTGGTGCAGAGCTGTTCGGGACACTTCCAGAGAGTTTATAAGAGGAATCATCATTGCAGGCCTAAGAGACAGGGATCACTGGGCTACTTCCACCTTGAACACACACTGACCTTGGCAAAGCACAAAAAAGGCTACAAGAGCAGAAAAGAAACACGAAGATTTGGAGGGCAGGGTATGCAGAGGAGGAAGAAACAGATCGTTTGACCCAGCCCCAGGCAAGTGAAAAGGACCAGACACACCAAAAAAAACCTCCAACCCAACTCCAGGGACAAAGAAAGAAGCAAGAGAAATTGTTCTGAATATCTCTAGGAATTCAGGCCCTGTATTTTCCTGCACAAAGCAAGGTTTCAGGAGATCAAAAGAAAGCAGGGTCTCTGTTTGACAAGCAAGGACATAATTAAGAGAAGCTGCATTTGGCATCAAAAGCCTCTGAGGTGTGCAGAGGCAGGGTAATCCCTCACACCACAGAGACCTTAATACGCAGGACTTCTGATGTCACAGTGAAACCCTGAAGGCAATTGTAATTTGGATTGCCAGGGGGTCCCAGAGACAAGCAAAAATCCCCTAGAGCCCACAGCCCCAAGGCTGGCCCAGTCTTCCATAAAAACTGTCAACAGGGGCAGGGTAAGAGAATTTTTTCCCTGCCAAATGTTCATTTGTGGTCAGTATCTCCATGCTCTGTACCACTTGCAGCTTGGCAGGGCATATTTTGCCTGCAAAGCTTTCCTTAGGAGGCAAAGGCTCTCATTTGAAAATGAGAGCAACAGAAGTGGCAGAAGATGCACCTCTGATGTGAGGAAGGAGCTAGATGCCCAGGTGTGATTAATGCCATGTAATTTTTGGCATCTAAGCACAGATAAAAGCATAACATAGAAAATGGAGCTAGAATTGCTTGCAGTCAAAGGAGAGACAGCTACTTTTACACTGTGATTCTTTGATCTATATAAGATAGGTACATAAGGATGAGATAAATCATACCCTTCCTCTCCCATGGATATAAGGGGAGCCTGGCACTGTGGTAGTCATTTTTCGTAAAAGAGAGAAACTTGCCCCCCACAGCTAGAGAGCTTTTAAAGGCTTCAGTTACCCACAAAAATGTACAGCTGACCTGGCGATAAAAGCCAGCGAGGACACAGTGACACAAACCCTGTGCTAAAGCCCCTATATCTGGGAAGATACTATGCTTGCTGCAGGTGCAGGACCACTGCCACCCTGGGGGAAGACCATGGGGCTTCCTTGGCCTTCACTCAAGAGATCAAGATTTTGCTCAAAAGCCCAAGTGCTCCCCTCTCAAGGCCCAGCATGGCCCCAGCAAACGGCCAGCTGTGGAAAGCAGAGGATCACCACCCACACACCCTGTAGACAAAGCCCCAGAGTCTCACAACCACCAGAACCTTCAGTGGAAGAGGCAAGAAACGAGCAGTTATCATTTCCTTTACAAGACAAACGAGTTTGTCTATCCCATCACTTAAGGCAGCCTCCATGCCAAGTAGGAGCTAATGCTCTGTGCTGCCCAGCCCCATTTTCTCATTTCTCTGTTTTCTCAGGTCTGCTAGCGTTGGCCCGGGAAGGTCATGGCAGCCTCTGTAGCTGGGAATAAGGCCCAACAGCACAGCCTGGAGGGCACTTACAGTGATCATCTGCCTTTTCTCTGTTCGATGGGCAGCTACCTGCGGGGTAGGGGAGCTGTGCCACAGACCGTGCCCAAGAAGTACTTCACAGAGAAATTAAGAAGACACTCCTAAAAAAAAAAAAATATCCCATTCTGGAGGGACCCAAAGAGGTCTTTCTTTAACAGGCAAGTGAACAGTGGCAACTCAGGAGCCCCTGTCCTCCTCTACATAGGAATGATTATTGCTGGTTTCCAGGTGCGGGTATTTGTGTCTGGATAGTCAGAATGAAATCCTGTTTGGGGAGAAGTACAGAGCAGCCTTCTCCCCCTAGTGCTTCAGCATTGCTGTCTGAGGGAAGCCAGACTGCTCCACCTCTGGCATCTCCTCAGACATTTCCAAGAGGAACACAGTTAGTTCCAGTTGCAGAAGGCCACTAGTTTTGTATGTGCATAAGCACGTGTGCTGACCATGTGAGAATGAGCTTACAGAGCTGGAAAACAATAATTTCCCTATTTGCATAACTTTCTTCTTCATCTCCTATGCAGACATAAGAGCCTGGGTAGTGGACACAAGCAAGAGAATCTAGTCAGAACCTGGAGAGCTCCAAAGAGGTCCATTGCGGTTGAAGGAATATTCTACTGCTAGGCGAGGGGGGGGGGGTGTGCAATCTTGTCTCTCAGGAGGAGAGATATAAGCTAGGTGTCTTTGCATAAAGGCATCCCTGGGGATTCTCCACAAATGGCACGCACTGGACAATTCTGGACATGCCAGCCTGATTTATTGCATCTCAGATCCCCTTCCAGCTCACGTACGCTCACTTGTGCAGGGACGTACATGTGATAGGGGTAATCGTAGGTGCTCTGTTCCTGCCCCTAGAGCATTCAGGACACAGTCATGGTCCTGTGTGGTTTACACTGTAACCTCAACAGCTACACACTGAACCAAGGCAGATTGGGGCTGTTCATTGAGGATGTGCTTAGGGAAGTTTTCCTTCTTTTGCAGTCACCAAATCTAATTTCTTATGTTCTAAACACCACTGGAGATTTCATGAGATCAGAAGAGTCCAAGCCTGGCACTTAAAAAAGCAAAGCAAGGAAACTTCATCAGTCTCTGGGGTTACTGGTAGCTGTAACATCCTAGTTGCAGTCTCTAACTTCTACCTCAAATAAATTATAAAAGCAAGCACTCTGCAAAATAAACACAGAGCAAATGAGGCTGTTTACCATCTATGCTTCTCACACTGCTTCATTGCTCTGACCCATGATCTTTGAGCTGTTGGCTTCTGTAAGAAGAAGATATCTTTGGAGGCACCTCACTCACAGCATCTGGATTAAGAGCACAACCACAACACAAGCACTTCAATCTGTCCTTACAAACCAGCTACATCCACTAAAGTGACTGAAGGAGATGGCAGCAGAGATATAAATCATGACTGATGTTAAACACTTTATGAAGTTCCAGGGGCTGGTATTCAGAGCAGAGGAATAAGGGAGTTTAGTTTGGAAGTAGGAGACAGAAGACACAGCACCAGGTAGGCTGAAGGATGTTAAGTACATTCATCTTTTCCACAGATGAATGAAATATTATCAGTACATCCAGAGAAAACAATTTGACTTCTCCCTCTCTCTCATTCACTTCAGTTCAAGGCGAGAAAAAGAAATCCTTCACTAGTTCTATCAATAAACTTCAGTTCCATTTTTGTTCCCCAGGGCCTAAGAGTTAGGACATACCAACACGTCCCTTGTGCACAGGAGAGGTTCAGGATGAAGCAGAGGGAGCAGTGGAGGAGCAGAGCTGGCAGAGGGTTGAGCCTATTTGAGCTCACAGTAACAAATGGATTTTGCTGGAACAGATTGCGGGAAACCCAAGAGAGAGAAATGGAACTGCTGTGCTCACTGAGGAGCCTGTGCATGGAAAGGCTGGACAAAGAGTTGCGCAGTGGACCTGAGAGTCAGGGGTCCTCACAGTCAAGCAGCTCCTTTCATGCCAAGTCTTCCAGCACTGGAGACACACCCGCAATGTTCTGCAAAAGCACAGCACTGAGGGCTGCATCCCTCCAGAACAGCACAGAAACCAGGCCGCTGTTGTGACTGGTCATTGCAGGACCATTTCAAGTCCCTTTCCAAGAGGTTGTCCACTCAACACTAAAAGGAACATACACACTCCAAAACACCAAAAAACTGGGTGCATGCAGTGAAATGATGAGCCTGTTATGGGAGTGAAGAGCAAGGGGACAGAAGGACTCTGACAATGGCCAGACACAGAGGGCATTGCACGTGCCTCAAGGGCCTGGCAACCATGACTCTTCCACCTCTTCCCTTCCTCTTGCAGCAAACCTGACAACAACACAGCTTCTTTCCTACGTCCCAGCTTCGCCTCACATCTACCCCCATCCTGGGACCTCCTGTGCCTGACACAGCTAATTACATGGTCTGAGACGTGTCATGAGAATCCACGAATCAAGAGAAAGGCTCCTAAGCTGTGCTGGGGCAAAAGGACCCCCTGACTCTTTCAAGTTCCAGTTATTGCCTTTGCAAGTCCGGGATGTGGTGGTGATTCTGAGTGCTGGAGGAGTTGTTCCTCAATTGGCTGGTGAAGCACTCTGCATGAGCTTAGCACAATGAACCTGCAGCAAAGTCCAGACCAGGGAAGCTGGAGGAGGATGCAGATTCTCTCTTAGCTGTAGATACCCCTAAGTTGTGGTGCACTATTGTTCTGACCTGAAAAACATAAGGCAGGAACTCCATCTGTGCGGGTCCTGGTCAGACCTCAACATGCTCTGGTAAAAGTTTTACTCTGAAAGTATGGCTTTGTTTTATTTTTCTGGTTTTTGGGAGGGTAATGAAATTGCAAAATGCGAGGAAAGAGTGGGAAAACATGTTCAGCAAGAACAGTACAAGCATTGCATGAGTGTGTCCCAGGAGCACTAGGGGAGAGGAAAGCAGAACGTGACACATCATCTGTTCCATCAAGATCCAACACACTGTCCCTCCAGTGCCAGCACTGAACATAAAATCCACTTTTCCTCCAAAAAGCAGCCTAATTGATGCACAGGAGTGTGAGCACATTACCATGGGGGAAGCGCTGCGGGTCTGTGTGTGTACAGGCAGGAAGGTAGCGCTGTGGAAATGGGGGCAAGAGGTGGTGGGCAGTGGGCAGGGATCAGTGTCCTCCAGCAGGGCACGGGAGGGGAGCAGGGGTCAGTGGCGTTGGCACAGGGGCTGTAGAGAGAGGCGTCTGCAAGGCACTGCACAACTGTCTGAGCACTCAAGTTTCTGAGTGCTCAACATCCAAAGCACTTGATGGGAGCTGTTATTTAAACAATCCAGTTGTTAATAAGTGGAACCTTTTAGTCCTAATTGATGAAGAACCACAAGCCTGGAAGCCTCCCAGAGCTCTTCAATTATAGATACTGCCCCAGAACTGCTGGGAATGACTGAGCTGGTTCGTGAGCTGCCACAGAGCTGCTCGTGTCCATCATTTCGTGCAGCTCTGACAGCGCCCTGGTTTGTCAGTGCTGCCATGACACATCTTCCTTTATATACTCCGCAGAGGCAGATTCACCTACAGCCAGTCAAAGGCTCTGAACTCTGAAGAATAAGAGCTTTTGGTGCAGCTGTTTGCACTAACTCTGTACTTTGTCCACTGCAGGCTTCCACCCCACCTCCCACCCGTCAGCTCACTGGCTCTGATGGAGCCTGTCTAACACGGTCTTTGTAGCCAAACTACCATCAAGTGTTTCCAGTTTGTTTCCTACATCTCCCTTAACTTCACCAGTCTTTTCCAACGTGTGGAGTGCTTACAAGCCCAGGAATGCTTTGTTTCCACACCCAAGCTTAGCCAGGTCAGCATGGTCAGAGCCTAGGCACTCACTGCCTTTAGCCAGGCTAAGGAAGCTTTTCTCCCTTGATTTTTCTCTCTGCTGGAAGACACCATCACTGTTAGCTACCTTCCTTGGTGTAGCCATGAACTAAAAGCACGCAGACAGGGACCACTGAGAGATGTGAGTGAATCCTTCCCACCTTGCAATATATTTCAGAGTCAGCACACAGTTAGGTATGCGAATTCATCTAAGAGGCACCAACATCTGCTGAAGACTCTGAAATCCTCTGGTTCACCATTTGGAAAACCTCTGGCTCTGCCAAATGAAACATTCAGAATGTTTCCTTCCAACTCAAACCATTCCGTGATTCTGTGAAAAAGGCTAAGGGATAACTACCCTTCGGATACCAAAAAACAAACAAAAAAAGGTTTCCTAGCCTGGCTAAAACTCCTGGACTCAACGGCAGGAGGCTGGAAGCCAAAGTGAGGGGCAACACAGCAGCCAATTACTTTTCTAAACAAATATTTAACATGCCTGAATCCCATCCATGGATTTATCCAATTGGGTACACTCCTGCCAAACAACAGAGCCTCATGAATCAGATTTCTAACAGAAACACAGTGTCAAAAAAAATTCTTTATAAAGCCCCAAATCCCTGCACATTCTCAGAGAGCCTACAATGCAAGCAAAGTCTCAAGGGTGGAAATCATCTCATGGTTTTAAATCCATGACTTGGACCCTCTTCTTTCTTCATAAGGAATTAAGTTTTCTGTCTTCTGGTACAGCTGTGTGCCTTCATTTTCAGAGCTCTCATTTGTAACCCATGAAGATAAAAGAAGGATTAGAGGGAAGAGAGAACTCTGAGGTGGTAAAACAGAGTCTGGGCTGCTTCTTCACAGGCAGCCTATTCATTCTGTTGCCAGTGTCTTGCAAGGACTTCAGCTGTCTGCTCCTGAAGCCACCTAGACATTAATAAGCAGTGGGGAAGGAAATGCTACTTATTTGTGCTTTGTTATGTATTTCTAGACTCAAAAGTAAGCCACACTCTGAGTGGGAGCCAAAATCCCTGTTCCAGAGCAATCTCCATGTGCATGAGCTGCCAGCCCAGCCGGAGTGGCCAGACCCCCCAAGGTAAAGGCATTTCAAGGCGTGCTGGCAAGGGACATCCTACAACCACTGCGTGGGGAGGGCTGAGCTCTGCAGGTCACAGCTGCTGCAGGTATGGGAGGCAGAGGGATGCTGCATGCAGGTGGTCACCTCTGTTCCTGCTCCTCAGAGATTATGAGATAAACTCACCTCTGAGACGTTCAAAGGGCACATGGGCACACACATGACCCTTTCTCTGCTAGTGTCAGACCTTTTTCTCCACAGCCACAACTGTTCCTCCAGCCTGTTCGGAACTCTTCAATGAAATGTTCTTCTCTCCTGCAGACCCTTTTCCTCCTGGGTTTGAGCTCTCTTCCCTGACTTTAGAGGTTTTCTTTCTGTGAGAACTGTTCAGGATAGCTCTTCTGCCAGGGCAGCGGGGATGTTAGTGGCTTCAACAGACTTAATCAATCACTAACAGTATTCAGGGCAGATTGTAAAAATACTTCCGCACATTTTCATGCCAGGGCCTTCCTGTTGTTTCCATATGCAAGGAATATGCCATTACATCCTCTTACTGCCACAGTGGCAGAGTATAGTGAATGAAATCCACACACATCCTCCCATGCTCTGGGGTTTATGTCTTGGGTCTTGCTGCACTGTGCTGTCCCAGTTCCCCTCATGTTCGTAGGCCAAGGGAATACCAGGCTGGAAAACACAGTGATACATCTCCTTCTATAAACAGGTTTCCTCCAGCATAATGTCCATCAGGTTTGGCTTCTCCACACCTGCATCTTCCTAACCAGGAATCAGCCTCTATAGCAAGCAATTTTGAAAAATGAAACAAGAAAAACAGAAAAATACTCACAACATGGTAGTCCTATGTAACACTTATTTTGTTTTTAATGAGGAAGCCTTTGAGGCAGCTTTGAAGCAGTTGTGCCAGAAGACTGTGTGCTGAAGCTCTTTGCCCTTGGGCCGTCACCTTACCAAATCTCCAGAGAAAGCAGGAAAAATGGGGTTAGGGCTCGGAGAGGAGACTGTACAGAAAACCTTGAGTGCTGCAGCAGGCAGGAGGCTGGGGTCAAAGTTATAGATCTGCCTTACATGGCTCTTCCACAGCTTAGTCCCTTGAAGATTTGCCTCATACTTACTGCTGTGGGGTCTTTCTGCAGCAGCAGCAGGGTAAAATGGGTGAAGTAAAGTCCAGCTCCCCAGATTGTGTGGGTGAGGGAGAGCTGCAAAAGCCACTAGATGGTACCTGTAAAAGCATGACTGCTAGAGGCCAGGAGCATGTCCATCCTCAAAAGCCCTTTGTTCAAAGAACTCTGTTGATGGAGACAGATAGCACAGGCACTGTGGCAGCAGAGGGCTGGTGGCACCACAGTAGGGTGCTTAGGGAAGCCCCAGAACTGTGGTGTTTGGGTAAAGGCTCCAGAAACCCATGTCTGACCACTACACACACTTTGCTCCTCAGCCGCTACAGAGATGGTTCCTCCTGCCTGGGATTTTCACTATTCACCCTGACAGCATTCCCCTTCCTGACAAGAGACCATACATTTTTTCTTCTTAGCACATGAGCTCTCTTTTTTTGTTGTGTATAGGGTGGGGATTTGTACCTTTTTTTAACTTTCTTCACCACAACAGCACAAACTCCTTCCTGCAAGTAGCACTGACCTGATCAGCAGGACCAGTCCTTCCTTGCAGGGACGAGGCAACCATGGTATGAAGAGAACCTGAGGTTTAAGTGGACTTTGTGTTCCTGCCATCAGTCCAGCCTACATAAGAGCCTCTGCAGCCCTGCACCACCTCCACCAGCACTGAACCCCTGCTCTCACATGCCAGCATATACAATAATACAAGCAGGCAGGTCACCTAGGGACTTGGTCCTTTTGAGACTGCATTTGTTCTCACACTATTCACCTTGCTCAGGGATCAGCTGCCCTGGTGCCCCGAGCCTCTGGCACTTGCTCACACTGCTGCTGGTAGAGCTGAGGGCTGTCACACAGCACAGCAGCCGTGTCCCAAGCTTGTTCACGCCACCGCAGCGTGCAAAGCTGCAGACAGCAGAGCTGCCCTTACTTGATGCTTTGCGGCTGTGAAATCCACCAGCAGAGGAGATCTGTGTGATGTCGCAGCCACAGCAGCCTTTTTTGCAAGCAGATAATTAGATCCTGCATTCTCTATCTCTGGGTCCTGCAGCCAGCTGCAGAAGCTACAGCCCACAAACTGCCCTGAGGACCTACACAGAGTGGAAAGACACTCAGCTCTGAGGAGGATGGAGGTCCACATGGGTACTGAAGGGCTCTGAAGTTGGCAAGGTCACTTGTGGCCAGGAAAGAGCTGTGCTTTTAGATGGTTTGGACTGCGTGGGGGTGTTGATTCGGCAGCAGTGATAGCGGTGTGTCAGCTGGGTGCAGGGCCGGGTCAGAGCCTGTGAGGCACACGGCGGTGAGGCAGAAAGAGAAAGAATTGAAGTGTGCACCTGGGGAACTCCAGATGCTTGTGAGGTATGGGGAGGGAAGGGAGAAGGTGTAGAGGCTGTGTGTGCAGGGGTAGGTCCAGCTCTCCACATAGCCAATCACTCACTGTGCTCCAAAAGCCACACAGCAGAGCTTTCTTTTGACCTAGGAAGAGAGTGGTGAGTGATTCCCCATGCCCAGACAGCTTTTGGGAGAGGCAGAGGTAGGTCACTGTCTTCTGCCTCTGTCACAAACATTAACTTCCTTGAGAAAAGTTAGACACTTTAGAGATTTATAATGATCGTGTGCCTTGAAAATTTGCAATTGTGTTTTGGGTGTCTGAAGCTTGCTCAAGATACTCAGCAGGCATGTCAGTGATATGAGACCCGGGACTGTAACATACAATGAAATAAATCAATGTTCAACAAGGGATATGTGAAGCTGCCAAAAGAGGAAACTGATCTCTGGTCTTGCAAATGGAGTTAGCACATTTGTATCCCCAATTCCTATCACACAACAGGGACCATTTCGAAACGGGCAGACTATGACACAGAGGAGCTCTCGTCGTTGCAGTGCCACATGGAGGAGAGGTCACATGAATTTCTTTTCCTGGAAGAGAGAACAGGTGGAGGAGAAGGCGTAAACCTCTGGCAAGTTAGGGATCACGGTGTCTTCATGTGACTTTGCAGAGGACACCACATATTACAGCGTACTGCAACCCTCCTGCTCGCGAAAGCCATTCTGGAGGGCTCACATTTGATCCTCACAGGGTTGGTAACGATAGCAAAGTTGTCCCATTTCCAGTTTCAGTTTGTGTCGTGGAGATGTCATGTGCAGCTACACAACAGAGGTGAGATCTGGCAGGTTGAGAGGCAGTGGAGGCCTGCAGTACAGATCTTGCCTAAAAATGCACAGGAACTGAAAAACACTGCAAGCTATCTATCAATGCCAGCATGTGCATGTCAGCAGGATTGCCATTCAGCTGTGAGTGCAAACAGCAAGGCAAAAGTTGTTAGAGGATTTTCTGCTCTGGATGAGAATGCCACTTGGGAAAGGTGCCCTGTTTCTGCCATAAACTAGCTAGCAGACTACAACATTGATGATCCCATTAGAGAGTGTAGTAGGGAAATACAACAGTATTGTACAAATCTGAAGTATTTTAAAATTTTAAAAAGTGGGCTGTCTGAAATATTATTAATGCTCAAAAATAGCTGAAGGGGACTTGACCACTTGACCTTGGAATCACCGTAAGTACTTGTAATGGCAGCGAGGACTGTGCTTCTGATGGGCAGAATCAGCTGACTTCTGGGCCTGAGCTGGCTTGTGTTTTAACATCAAGTCTCGGCTGAGGTGTGTCTGTAGCAGTGGCCACAACAGCACAGCACTTGTGAGAAATAAATGTTTTAACACTCTAGCTGACAACTGCTTAAGGTTAGTTACTGCCCAGACTGTAGCACAAGCTAACTCTGCAGGAACAAATACACACCTAATTAAAAAAGCCGTGGTAAATAGGGCAGGGACACAGCGGTGGCTGGACCGGCTTGCACTAAAGCAGAGACAAGCTCAGCACAGCAGAGCAGCGTCCAGGCACAACGGCTCTGCGCCGTGCATGCTAGAAAACGTTGGAGAGAAATGTTGCTCTCAGCAGAAAGAAATGTAAAATGAGTTAACTAAATGTCTCTGAAGGACAAAGCCCTGCTGACGATTTAAATAGCTGTTTTGAAACCAGCCTTTACCACAAACTGGTTTGTGATTGACAGAAAGAAAGAAACAAAGAAGCAAAGGAAACATGACAGATCAAGCCAAGCACATCTACATCACAGCAAGCACTTCTTTTGATAAAAATAATTTTCTGAAATGGCCTCCCAGGGGGTCTATGTAGCAAAACTAAGCCTAACATCTTTGCCTTTACCAAGACCAATTACAGAACTAGAGTTTGCAGTAGACAGCCTCACCTGGGCGTACTTTACAGAGTGAGTTGCCAGTGAAGACATTAGTGCTTGACCTGGGATGTTACACAGAGAAAAAAAGCTGCCTTTGGCACCCACCAGAAGGATTATGGCTGTGTTTTCTTAAAATTCCTTCTTTCCTTTTTTTTTAATCAACAGAACTTTATGCATTTTTCTCTGCTGCATGCCAAGATAAGACTGTTTAATGGCGCATAAACAAACAAATGAATAAGATTATTTAAAAAGAACTTCTGTGAAAAAAACAGTTAAAAATCCTGAAAGATGTTAGTAATGGGAAAAAAAATCTGCTAAAATGAAGGACTTTAAATAATGGGTAAAGTAATACTTACACAAGATCTCTCTGCTTTGTTGCAGCTGAGTTGCTGCAACTGAGCTCCTTATATAAACAAAGGCTGAGAGCACTGTGACTGTTCACCCTGCAGAAGAGAAGGCTCAGGGCCATCTGGTCACTGTGCCCAAATGGCTGAAAGGGGAGAGCAAAGAGGATGGAGCCAGGCTCTTCTCAGTGATGCAGATTGACCAGAGGCAATGGGCGCAAACTGAAGCACAGGACGTGTCCTCTGAACACCAGGAGACACTTCTTCACCTTGAGGGCAACTGAGCATTGGCACGGGTTTCCCGGAGAGGCTGCAGCATCTTCATCCTTGAAGGTACTCAAAAGCCACCTGGGTATTGTCCAGAACAACTGGCTCAAGGTGGCCCTTGGCACTGCTTGATCAGTGAGGCTGGACAAGATAACCTCTGAGGTCCCTTCCTACCTCAGACATTCTGTCCTTCTGTGAACCTAACTGGCAAGAGGAAAAGCCTTGGACAAGTAAAAGAAGATGCCAGAGATTACTCTCCAAAGATTGACAGTCCAAGGCGTCAGCTAGTGTGAGATCACAGAGAAGGGGCTGTTGGAAAGGCTGTCAATCTGTGGCATCAACAAAAATCCTACAGACAAATTGGCAAAGGATCCATGATGTTCCTGGAGGTTACTGATTGTCCGTGGTCCAGACACTGTTCAGACTTAATGAAATGGGAAAAAACTGTTCTCGTTCTATGAAGCAAGCTTTGCACAACAATGAATGAGGGTTAATAAAAGTAAAAAAATGCAGGGGCTTTGTACCAAGTTTTGAGTGCATTCCTAATAAGCAGTGATTCATTTGTGTGTTCCTCTTTGATGTGTCATTCCAAGCACACCATCAACGCAGAGTTAAATTGAGTAAACGAGAAATCCATACAAATGACACGAGCGCTGGACAGATGAAGTCCTATTCGATTCAAGTGATCTATCTTAGCATAGAACAAAATATCTGACAGCACATTATGAGATTCCCCGTTTCAAAGATTCTTGAACAGGAATTCTGCCATCATCTAAAAAGTTTTTGAATCCAAGGTTAATTAATACTGAAGCTGCTACAAAATAAACCCATGTGCCAGAAGACACAGAAGACCTCTCTAAAAAGAGGGTCAAACTGTTACTTGCTAGAGAAATGAGAAAGAATTAGATGTGTCATAACCACTAAATGAGACCATGCGGCAAAAGTGACCATGACATGTTTGTATAAAGACAAATTACATCAACAGAGTTCGAAGTAGAAGGCTGTGCATGAGTCTGGGTTAAAACACAGCCTGCCGGTGATCGAGGCACAGCATGATCGAAGGTCCAAGGGCAGGGCAAATAGATTTTGAAAGAAATGAGAAAGGCTGACTGGTAAAACACCTCTGCCACCCACATCTAGGTTGTGTGTCTGTGGTGTCCCTCAGAGGTACTCCTCTAAGAGAAACAGAAGATTACACCTCCTTTCCCAGGACTCATACAATGTCAGTAATGCTGCTCTGTGTCTGCAGAACTAATTCAGTCCTTCACGGCATGAAATAAGGTTCTCCACCTACTGGAAACAACCCAGTGGCCAAAGTACCAAGAAGGGACAAGTTTGGTAAACCAGGAATGGTTTGCTGATCTGAATAATCTCCTTTTCCCACTGTCTGACTTTTGTTTGCTGGATTGAAATTATCTCTAGTAGTATTTTTGATTACAGGCTTGGTATGCTCTTTGGTGTTTTAATAAAATAACAAAATGTCACATTAACAAAGAGGAACCAGAATGTGTGTCACTGAGGAGTCACTTATACTCCCATATTACCGTGTGAAAACAGTCTGGTGAAAACAGAGAGATTTTTCAGGCACACAGGTATTTCCTTGTGTTTGAAAGCAGCAAGGTTGAAAGGCTTATATGTCTCAAGGCCCCTTTGCACCCCCTGTACAGGATTAAGAAAAGCTAAGACTTCTCTCTCTATCAGTTCTGCCTCCTGCGCATCCACAGACCCCGCACTTTTACAGCTGAGTGACTGGATCACCTGTGTACGTGGCAGATACAAATGGTCATCGGGCCGGGTCTGTTTGCACCGTCCCTGCTGCAGGTCTCCTTGAGCAGACACTCAAAACCTGCTTCCCCATCCCTGCAGCCACAAGGACACAGGAGAGCTTTGAACTGGCTCATGTTTCCTCTATGCCTGCCACAAGATGAGCAGTGCCAGGGGACTTCATGCCAGGTGTCAGTTCCCTTTGGAATATTCTTCCCTTACAGTATTTCCATTCAGGACCCCTCAGCATTTAACAAAACAAAGCAAAGCAGCTGAAGTCTAGGTGTAAGAACAGTACAGGAGTGCAAGCAAAATGTCTAAATCCATCCAAATAGGAAAAGCAACTCCAGCACTTACCAGCTGATCACATATATACCCTGCCAGGAGGAGAGATTCGATGTTACTCCCAAGAGTAAGAAATTCCCATGCAGAGCTGCCTCTAGTTGCTAACCCGCTCCACAAGTTTGCTTTTGTTTTGGGATTAATTTCCAAGAGTGCCCATGTGGTTTTGTATGGCTGTTTGTTTCTAAAAACATTTAGCCTACCCTTTTGAGTTCTGCTTTCCTTCCACTGGAAGATAAAAGCCTCACTAGGGGCTGAGTCCCCACTGAAGTACTTACAAATGGGATGTAGGTGGCTAAAACATATTGTTTTATTTCAAGAGGTTCGCACTGTGTTTGTTCTGTGGCACACCTTTGGACACAGCCTTAGCAGGGAGCAAAGTCCCCACCTGCTCCTGCACAAACACAGACGAGAGCTCATCCCTGCCATATGAGTCCTGCACACCAGACATGGTGAAAAGCTGCTGGCACAGCAAGACTGCCAGAGGAGGCATAGCCCACCAGCTGGGGAAGAGGCAGGACAGCCAGCATAGGGACCCAGAGTAGAGATCCCCTTCCCAAGCCTTGCACTGTGCCCTGGCAGCTGCTCTGCTTTCCTGACCACTCAGCAGCAGGATAATCTGTGGTCATGGCACACCCACTGCCTAGCCCCTCTCAAGGACTTGTTTAACTATCACAGGAAGAGAAGTCTGAGCCTACAGAGACCCTTAGAGTAAAACGGAGGAGAGAAGGAGCAGATACGCTCCTCTGCTCCAGCTACCTTTCCTCCCTCTTCATGGCTTACATAACCATGGAGGGTCCTTGCTGGGTGGTCCAGCACCAAAGGGTGCCTACAGCATCCTCTTGTTAGTGTCAACGGTGACAGAATCACATCGCAGACATCGATGGTCTCCACTTGAGGATTTATGGTGAAAAAGCAATAACACAGGTGCTGTTCATGTTGTGTGCAGGTACCAAGAGTCAGCATGCTTTAGGTGACGGCTTTAGACTCATTCTCCTCATCTCAATGCACCCGAGTGATCCCTCAGAGAGGAGACCCTCCTTCTTCTGCATTTCTGCAACTTGTCTTTCCTGTGGCCTAAGACACACCAACAGGAGAGGTAGTAGTTTTTCATCCCTACCTGAGCTCTACACTATCTATAACGGTATAATCTTCTAATGTCTTCCTCTCTCTACTGCAGATTAATTTATGCTTCTAATTTTGCTCTTGGTAAATTTCAGCCAAGTTCTTGTTGGGGCAAAATACTCCTACATTAATGTCTAATCTATAAATTTACTACTCCTTGTGCTGTACTGTGACAATGGTTTTGGTCTGGACAGGTGGGAATTGATGAATTTGTTCCTCTCTTGAGGGATGTTTTGAGCCATAAGAACTCCAGCCAGCTGGAGTGATCTGGAAAAGAGCTGCAAGTCTCTCTAAGGTCATTGCCCAGGAGCCTTGCTGTTGATAAATACCTGCCTGGCTTTCCTCAAAATCTGTTACATTATATATATTTGATGTATGCAAAAAGAACAAATCCTGGGGACTGATTAATTGAAGGGTGAGAAATGTGAGTGCCTTTAATCTATAAAGAGAAAAGCATGTAGCCTTTAGGACTTCCTCTCTTGTACCAGGCTGACTTGGAGTGTCTGTTGGCCTGTTCTTGATCATTCATCATGCACCTGTTTATTACCTACACTTCAGTCTCCAGCATCCCTAGTCTCACCATGCATCAGCTCCTTGCTCATCCTGTGACAGCTCCCCAGCCCCTCTTCCTTTGGATCATTTGAATTGCCCTTCACCGGACCTCTATGATTTCTGCACTCCTCATTAATTACACCGTTCCTTTCTTCCCTCCTATGTTTATTCTTCTGTTTGTATTGGCACACCTCTGCTTGTTTTACAACCACCTGGCAACACATGATGACAGGGTGTTGAAACAGCTTAGTTGGTAAGGGCTGAATAGCCGTCAAAATGCCATGTTAGTTACACAGGCACTGCTGACTGAGGAATTGGCTCAGACACGCAGTCACCTAGTACAGCACACGCTCACATTGCCTTTTGACTGAGCTGAGGGAGGGGAGAGGCCTGCCTGGCCACAAACATCACCGCCACATATCTGTATGGGTGTGAGCAGAGCAGCAGAAACATTGGGCAGGTGAAGAGAAAAGCTGCAGCCTCCTTCCCGATGTGATGCACACAGAGGAGACAGGGCTTGGGAGAGGTGCTTGAAGCTGTTTGTTCCCAGCACCAGCAGTGACATCACTGTCAAGCTTGTTCTCAACACTGTCCACAGGCTAAAGAAGCCGGCCGTGGACACTATTTCTGCACTCTTCAGCCATACTGAATAACCCTCCCTTGCACATCTGCCCAGTGGTGGGGTCT
The DNA here is from genome assembly GCA_013397175.1 of Platysteira castanea. Lineage (NCBI taxonomy): Eukaryota > Metazoa > Chordata > Aves > Passeriformes > Platysteira > Platysteira castanea. The sequence goes on from VYXC01003301.1 coordinate 103,115, forward strand.
GCTGTGCCACTGGTAACACCCTCCACAAGCTGAACATCAAGTCCAAGTACCAGCTGGGCTTGCAAAAGGGTCACTGGCAATTCTGCCAGCTCAAACTCATATCCTGCGCAAGAGGACATACATGCAGAAACCATTTTACTCACCACTAGCATACAGCCACCTCCCACAGTCACTGCTACCCAGGTCGTCACAACCTGGCATCAGAGGTGAAGAGAAGGATGTACAGAAGGACACATCTAATTGCGTTGGGAGAGCACCCTTACACCTCAACCAAACACCACTTTCTGGGCATATGTCACTTGCAGTCAAACAGAGCGTCTCCTCACTAGGAGATGTTTAACACTATCACTCACACAGCAACTATGATAATGTAAACAGTTTCAGTGTTGGCTACATTAACCACACAGAACATTGCTGAATGGAGCAGGGCAGAGCACCTTTGCCATGCCCGAGCTGCTGTGTTCCTCCACTCCTGTGAATGGGTTAAAGTAGGCAGCTCCCTATGGCAGAGTTCAAGTAAGAAAATGTGCACACCAGCCCTTCAGTCAGGCACTAAAACAAGGATTTTTGGTAATTTCGAGACAGTCATTCTCCTCCACATTATTGACTAAAGAATATTTCTGCAAAGAATAGGTATCATCTCAGAGAATAATCTTTTTCTGGTTGCATCTCCTGAGCTCAGACACATCCAAATGCATATGCAGTGCTGAGTATATGTCTGATTACTGAATAAAGAGCAGGATTCAGATAGCTGGTGCAAGGAACACTGTGCAGTAATAAGCAGTGAGTCTTTGGGAGATTTGGATAGTGCAGGGTGTTTTCAATATATGGATGCTCAATCTTTCTTTTTTTGTTTTCTTGGCAGGATAATATTGCATGTAGCTCCATATAGCACATCACACGATCACGCAATAATTTAAGCAAAGTGAATTACAGCTTTGGTTGGCGGAGCAACACCAAAGATAAAAAAAGGGATGTAAATATGCATGCATACATGTATATAAAAGAGACACAAAGTATTTAAGAAGTCACAGGAGGAAAAAAAAAAAAGAAGTTGGTTGTTTGAAGCTGTAGTTGGGAAAATATTAAAAAGTCCATCCACACTTATTCAAAATTACAGGTAGAATTTTTAGATAAGGAGAAATTAATTATACAAGCTGGAACTTGGCCAGGACACTGTCCTTTTCTATACTACACAACGTTATCATGTTTGAACATGCTTGTAGCAAATCGAGTCACAGGACACAAAGCTGAGCACAACTTTCCTCTGAGAGCAGGAGCAAGCCAGCACAGCCCCCTCCGGGTCACCCTGGTCCTATCGTCATGGGACATCATGCTTTTGAATGCTGTTTTTCTAGGGCCCTGCTAAATCAGTCAGGATCCAATCTCTGACTGAACACAGCATTCAAGTACGAGGCATCACTGTCCTTCATGCTCTTGTAGCCATTTGTGCTAATGTTACACCAGCTGAGAAGAGGGCTCACCAGGATTTAGCTACAGAAAACATCCCTGTGCAGCTGACACCATGGAGCAATTCTCAGGAACCTGTAAGCTCTCTACTTGTACAGTGCTTTATTTACAACTCACGTGGCAGAAAATGGGGGAACGAGAGGGGAAACACAACATTGCAGCTGACTGACAACCTCATTCTTCTTTTTCACTCGTGACTGAAAGCAGGGAGTACTTCTTACATGAGTCGATCTTCCTGCAGGATGCTGGTTTGCCTCTCCCAGTGAGGCTTTACCCTATGCAAGGCACCGCAGTGATGACTTTTGCTTTAGGGTCCTCTAGTAAGCCTTCCTAATTTGAGAATAATGAAGACTCAAGGGTTCACATCCCTCAGACCAGTCAAGGAAGAGGGCAGCCCAGGATAGTAGAGGCTGGGGAGGACACTAATATATTTTAATTGCTTGCTAAACTTTTGCTCCTTCATCTGGTACAGAAAGGGGCCCTCTTTGCTCCAAATAATTTCACTGCTGGCACATGACAGAGTGATTTCACCCCTCTCACCCTGCACAGGAGAATGTGGCAGCTGGCACAGGACCTTTACTGGGGAAACCATATTTCTGCATACCTTGGGATTAATGTTGAAAAGACACAAATGGGAAGATGGAAGGCAGTGCACACAACACAAAAGGTGTTGGGAACCCTGCCCACTCCTGATCAGTTGAGTCCATTTGCCAGCATTTTCTGAGGGACACCCACAAGATGTGGTGCACCCAGCAGAGGAGAGTTGGTCCCCAAGGCAAGTGCAAGAGCAAAGGTCCTTCTCACTACAGCTGCACAGTCAGTGCTGTGGAGAGTGGCAGGGATTATGTCCTGAAGGATGGCAGAGTGGTTGTGTTCTGGGACACATGTGGGGGGATCCTTGCTGTGCTGAAGACGATGTCAGCCACTGCAGTCATAAGTACCTTTGATTTCAGCTACATTTTTTCCCCAAAGACATACATTATTTTCTGACTCTTCTTGCTGCTTATTGATCTGCCACTGAGTACAGGCTGCCAAGAGATGCCTCAGACAATAGAGTTCATTACAGTTCATTGTGCTCCCATTTTACATCACTCAGCCCTCCTCTCCTCTGCGCCTGACATTTTCAGCTACCCTGCAGCAAAGAACCTGGCCAGAAGGGAATTCCAATCCTACCTCTGTCCTCAGGGCCTGTCACTCAGTGCAGCTCACCTGTGAGGGAGGCATCTACACCCCAGTCATGTCTGCCATCTTCAATTAAACACAAGCAGTGGGCTTTGGGTGATCTGTCCTTAGTTGTCTTCTACTGAAGATGTCCATGGGTCCGAACTCCCAGCAGATGCTTCCCAGACAATGAGTTTGGTGGGAGATTTCTCTGAGCCAAAAGAGATATCTCTTTGGCGAGGATATAAATACTTTTCTATAGTCCATTGACTAGACAGAGTCTAGATGCCAGCAAAAACCTAAGCATAGAGCTGAGGTTTGAACCCCTAAAGCTCAGATGAGCCCCTACACACACATATGCACACACACACTCCAATGCCAATCATCTGAACAATTATCAAAGAAATGCTCATCCAAGGGCAGTTGTGCCTCCTACACGGGCCTTGGGCCAGCATAGCTTATGTTTGAGAAATGTCTATTGCTTGGAGAAAAGAGGCTTGGAGATATCCCCTGCTAGACACTGGTTCGGGTCTCCCTGTTAGGGAGATGCATCCCCACCTACGTGGCGAGGGTAGCAGAGCCTGGATGGAGCAGTGAATAGCTCTCTTCTATCACTGTCTCCCTGTGCTGTGTTTAAAAGCTTTTCTGCAAACCCTGGCTCTTCAAAGAACCAAAGGGGTCAGTAAGTGCTGGTAACATCAGAATAAACCCATACTTGTCAAACTTGAGTATCATAAGGCCAGTGATAATGTGATTATTTTCCCATATGTTTTTACCCACGTTTTCATACCTGGTCTCAGGTCACTAGATTCTGGCTGAAGTGAAAGTAAGAGGAAAATCTGTGAAGGGAAGTTTATCAATCTCTTCCCAGTTTCAGCACAGTGTTGTCCATCTTGGAGACTGAGAGAGGGAATCCGATTTTTTGGTTGCTATCCCATTCACTGATAGCATCTCCAGACCTCTTAAAAAATCATTCACTTCAGTTAAAGACCTGTCAGTTGAGCCGTTTGAACAGTTGTGGTTGGATTTTATTTCAGTGAAATTTACAGAAGTAAAAACACCCTGAGAAATACTTTTCTACTGTTCGAATACTTCTTCAATCCCTTTTGATGATTATCTTTACTTTTCTCTCACACACTGCATTTATTTTTCTGTTTAGATTATTTGTAGTCTATTAGGAATTTTCAAGTGAGCAGCTTGGCCAAAAGGTGAGTATTTTCAAACCTGAAATTAAATTTGCCATCATTTCTTTTTTCAAAACAGAACCTGTCAATTAAAACTTTCAGTAGTGAGAAAAGGAGTAAATGCTAAGAACAGTATTTAAAAGGTATAAAATCTTTCTGTTTTGAAAAGATAATAGCTCAAAACACTGAAATTTTCAAACCGTTCATTTCCCCTCCACCTTCAGTCAAGACTTAGTTCTGGCTAGCAGGTGAAATCTAGTGAAATGCCTCTGGCACAAGAACCTGGGCCAAGAGCTAAAGTTTGAATAAACTACATGATATTTCAGCTAAGTGTTGGAAGGTAGCCAGTTTTGAGGATAGTATCCTGTATTTGAGTAGGAATTAATGCAGCTCCGTTCCAGACCTGGAAAACAGAATTTTGTTTTCTTAACAAAAAGTGTCAGGTGCTGGCGAAATTGGCCCAAAAATCACATTTCATTTTTGCATTAAGCCACTGTCAAAAAAGCAGTTATTACCCATCAAAATGATGTTGTTGGAACTCAGAAATGTATGGGTGAGCACCTTATATTAGCACATGGTTTGAGACTGAAAACCAGAACCCAAATACTCACCTTTTTTGCCTTCTGGTATCATTAAGGTCACAAGTGTGCCAGTGGATTTTGAGGCTGGGGAGAACCACTGTCACAAGGCTATCCACACAAGCAGCAGCTGAGTCATTTCACTGCAGCAAGCCCAGGGACTTACAGCTGATAAGGGCACGGGGCAGGTCTATCGAGGGGTGCCACTGTGGCAGTGCAGGCCTGGAGCTGCACCCCTCTTCGGGTCTCAGATAATGCTGCGCTTCCTTTGGTGAGGGACAGCAGTGCAGACATTACTCACTGGTCTCTCCAGCTGCATATAAAAACTGAGTAGTGAGCCTTTCAGTCTCTCCTGTGCTATTATTGACTTATCTCTCATCATTAGTACTTAACATCCATTTTCAGGATTTTCAATAAGCATGAGCTTGTGTATATATAATCCTATTTACTTTTGTGTTTACTAGCTGGAGATTTTCTTTCTCTGGTTTGCAGTTTTGCTCACCTTATGAATTATCTTCATTTACTAATATTTAATTTGTGTCAGCTGTTATGACCTTCTTGGCTGAACACTGCTTTTCCTGTTCTGAATCTGACTTGGTGCATCTGAGTGTTTCTGCTATGTTCCACACTTTTAATTGCACCCCACAGGTAGTCTAGCATCCTCTGACTAGCTCAGCTAGTCCATTTTCTTTATTTTTAGCTTCCCTAAAAATAACTGACTGCCCTCTCACCATTAAAGGTGATGCACGGCTCTGTATTTCCAAAACCTGCCACTTCTCAGCACTTCTTTATAAATAACCTCTTGAGCCTTTTCCATTGTTTGGACCAGGGTAACCTCTGCAAAGATCAGCTCCTTCCCTCAACTTTCCTGTACCCTTGGGGGTTGTGATTAACGGCTGGTGCCGAGATAAGGTGACATCACTGAAGACTTCCCTACCATCTTCGCCACCCCTGTCTTTGCCACCTCTACAGTCCCAGTCTGGGCTTTGTTTTATGTAAACAATGTGCCACAGCCTTGCCACTTGCTGGCTGACAGGAGGGGCTCAAGATAGCTCCGAAGTCTTACAGGTAGGTTAGCAGTGATATCAGCAACTTCGTGGTGGCTTTCATCATGCAACCCCCAGAAACATTTTCAGGCAGTATAAAGGGAGATTCAACCCACTGAGACAGTCTCTCGTTCTTGTCTGTGCCTCAGTATCGTTTGTGTTCCATGAACATGATCAGGCTCCTTCATCCACTCACTCTCATCATGTAACCCCAAGACAGTAGCCTCAACCCACAGCTAATAGCGAACACCAGGGCAAGAGCCCCTCTCAAGTAACATTGTCATCCTAATTTCAACTCATCCCCATTTCAGGCTTTTAAAACATCACTCATACAGCAAAATTCCCAGGCATTCTCCAAGTTAAGAATAAAATTAATGAAGACAACAAAGAAAATATTCTGATTATGGGTTCCAATTTTTTTTTTAACCCTGATATTCTGTGGTACATTTCTTTATTTTTGAATATAAAGTGACAGAAATAATTTGTTGTTAGAAAAGAGAAAGTATCTTTGACTATTTACAGGTTTTGTACATCACAAAGGTTTTCATAGTTTTGTTGATTTTTCTTCTTTTTTTTTTTTTT
>VYXC01003301.1:109637-257664 GCA_013397175.1 Platysteira castanea
TTTTTTTTTTTTTTTTGTTTTCTCTGCATCCTTTAAACAATGCTGAACTGGAAATCTCAACAGTTCACAAAAACCCTCCTCCCCAAAAAACAAACCCCAATGAGAAACAAGAGAAATCAAAGGGGAAAAAAATTAGCTCCTTTCATAGTTCTCCAGGAAATCCATTTGCTTAAATACATATATTTTTATATTTATAGATATTATTTTTTCAAGTTCAAACACCAAAATTCAAGAGAGAAAGGAAAAAAAAAACCAAAACAGTGTCTTCCCCACCCCCCTCCAGAATCTGTTGATCCCTGCTTGTCCAAAATCAGAAAGATTTATTTACAGAAAGAAGAACCGGAGGAGGGTGAGAGTGTAGGAAAGAGGAGGATGAGGTTGTGACTGGTGGAGAAAAGATAGTAGGATTAGGGCCTCGGAGAGGTGAGGCAAGCCTGAGTTCGACCGCACTTTCCCTTAGGAAGATGCTACACTGGGAAAGTGTCCCCAGTGTCCCCTTGCCCCCATGTTCAGTGCAAGGGTGCTGCCTTTCTGGATCCTGTCTCAGCCCCACGCCAGGTGCTCAGTGCTCATCGCTGCCCCTCTCCCCACACCCTCCACTGCTCTTCCCACGCCAGCCAGCCAGCCCTGGACATCTCCAGCCAAAGGTATTACAAGGAGCAGAGCCGAGTGCCTCGAGGGTCTCCGCTGCACCCAGCTGAGCCCCTTCATGTGGATCCATGACTGGCAGCAATGGCTGCTGCCCCTTTCGCCCCCGCTGGCTCCTTTTGCTGCTCACCCACTTCACTCCCAACCTACAGTCACTGAGCACTCAACTGAACTGTGTGTTCACAGGTGCCTGACTCCAGGCCCACAGGTTCCATCACATGAAACCCATCCTGCTGCCAGCCAACCTTGGCACCCTCTCCTTCTGTTTCATGACTGCAGGGTATTGGCAAGTAACAGGTGCTACAGAAAGACTTCACAGAAAATCCATCTCTAACCCTGTTCTTCCTTCCCTCTTTACAATATCCTCACTTCAGCTGCAACCTGCTGGAAAAGTTCTGCCAGATAAGTCAAATTTTACACTTTGAAAATGAAGTTTATGTTGCAGATGTGAGCCTGCAATTTCCACATGATTTGTGTGTATTATAATGTATTAATCAGGAAACACTATGTAAATGTGTGTAAATGCAAACCACGATCTTAAATCAGTTTTGCATAACGCAAGTAAACAAATTAATCTCCCAATGCGCTTGTAAATGTTAATAAAAACTTGACATTAACCATTAAGTTATTGTCACTAGATGATAATGTTACTGGATGAGAAAGCAGTGTTGTATGTCATGTGTGTCCTTTAAATGCAAAGGAGTAGAATTTACATGTCCAAGAAACGCATGTTCTTGAGAACTCAAATTGCTGTTTGCTGCAAGTCATGTAAGCTCTACTTTATCCGTCAGCAATTTCTTTCTAAAACACTGCCTCCTCCCTGGAGAGAGTAAACCATCCAAAATTAAATGTAAGGAACCCTTGAATATTTGAAGAGTGGCAGTGACTGTGTAAGTAGGAGTATGCATAATTTAAAGGGGTTCTGGCAAGACAGACCTAGAATTTTGAGCAATTAATTAGGCTGGAAATTGAATTAAGTTGAACTGTAACCCTAGGACAGCTGGCTTTATCATCCTAGACTTTTGAAAACAAAAGGAAGCTGGGTGAGCCTCTGTCCAGTTTGAGGTTTGTTTGCACTTCAAAGCATTGTTCGAGGTTTGAAAACAATGCTCGAGAAGAAGCTGGCCAGAAAGTTGTCACTATTCAAACAGACCAAGATGCCTTGGATGAAATTCATCACGAGTTGCCAAGCTGAACGAGCATTTTGCATGATACAAAGAGGTTCTTGATGAAGCCTCTCCAGTGTGACAGTCTGAGGTGTTACTGCACACTGGTGGAACCAAAAAAAGGGAATTATTTTCTATACAATATTTTGACAGTCTCCCTGTAAATGCTGAAAGTTTGTAGCAGCCTGACAAAAGCAGCAAAGGGATGCTCAAGACTACTTGTGAAGCGTACAATAAGACCTTGATGTGCAAGTTTTCAAAGAAGGAAAATGAGTTGTATTTTGAATCCTAGTAGAGCTTCAGCTGAGAGAAATTAGGTCAAGCTGGCAGCAGAGGCTGAGCCCCGTGTACTGCACACATCCTCAGAGAGCATGAACAGCCCAGCACCTCTCTGGATTAGGTCCATACATGCACTTTGCCATGCTACATGTAGAAGCAGAGCTAATTAAAATTGCACAGAGAAATCATAATTTGTGGTTCAGGTTCTCTTTGTCCAAGGCTGGGATAAGTTACAGCATCCTCAAGGCTTTGCCCAACTGCAGAAGTGAAATGAAGCTGGAAAACAAGAGAACTGCCAGAATAGCAAGATTTCTCACCAAACTCACCTGAAGCAGAAGCTGATTGCCCTGGGCATGCTGTCATCCCTTCATGACTTCCAGAGGTGGAAGAAGAAGAAGAAAACATCCTTCCAGGTCCTGAAGTGGTGACAGGCAGCACTGGGGTTTTGTGGCCCACTCCTGGGTGGATCACAGACTCACCTCCTCACTGTTCCCCTGCCTGTGTAGGAAAACCTAATCCCTTTAGATGGGGCTTCTCAGTTGAGGGTTATGTGCACAGTGCTGCAAAGAGATGGGTGTTTCTCTTTCAAATCTCGAAAAGAAACAAACAAAAAACCTGACTGGCCCTTCAGGTTGAGGTCTGTCAACATCCCAAAGCAAGTCTCCCAGCACAAACTTCCTGCACTACTTCTGACTACATCCCAGGAAGTTCCTATACTGCTTTCTCCAAACAGCAACCGTGAACATAATACTTTTGCAAATGAAAATGCCAGATGTCCTTTTCCTCTGCTCCTAGTCTTTACCCCTGTTCATACAAGTCATGCCAAGTCACCTAGCTTATCATGTGTCTGGATGCCTCAGTTATTTCCCCTATAAAATGTGCGTCTCATTTAACCTCAAGAAAATTAGATGCAAATACATGCAAGAGTTCAGGATATTTGCATAATATATGTAAACTATGGCATCTGTCAATTTACTTGTTAATGTAAATGCTAATATTAACGTATTTAAGTTTAGCATCAAAATCGCAAACTCTTTGAAGTAAGGACTGTGGCAGAGTGAAGCATCAAATGGACAAATCTAGTCTGAAAACAGGACCTAAATGGTTTTGATCAATTTTATGTCAGGGTTTCACCCTGCTGGCACAGCATTGCACTTCCCTTGCTGCTTCCCAAATTATTGACTGCTACCGATACTGTCCAACTCCACAGCAATAGTGTTGTTGGGAGAGGTGGAGTCATTTTGATCAACACAGAATTACCCCTGAAGCCACCAGCCACTGCTTGCATTCAGTGTGCATCCCCAAGCATACCTTTCTGATGAAATCCTGCCCAACTACTTCCCCCTCAGGGACTGGTGCTACTGAGGAGGGAACTTTTGCACCTTCTCAAGGGATCTTCATATCCTCAGCTCAACCCAGGGCATCCTCCAGGGTTAGTTCGTAGTTGAGATTATTATCACAATATTTTAGGCTCAAGAGAACTCAATTAGTTTACCTCAGTATTAAATACTCCAGCCCCTTCATAAAGAGATTTTTAAAAAGAATAAACATTTCTAGCTTCTGTAACAGAAATTTCTAAAGGCATCTGAGCATCTAAGCATTACTGGCTTTTGATGAGATGGGTTTTGGTTTAATAAGTTTCTTGGGTGCTTCTAAAAATCCTTCCCTACGTGATGCAAACATGGCAAAAACATTAACTGTTTACTTGTTCCCAACACGCAGTGCTGAGGGCTCACATCTGGGGGTGCCTGGGGTGCTCTAGGTCCAGGATGTGTAGTAGGGTGACTCGAACAGAGCCAGGCAAGTGCTAAGTGATTGAGACTCTGGACTCAGGGCTCATCCCTTGAGACTATGGTGGCAGAGAAACTGGCCCTGCTGTCTGTGGCATTCTATTCCCTCAAAAAAAAACAATGTAGAAACATGCCCAGAACCTGTGTTTGAGCACCAGTAAAAGATCTGCCTTATCCTACTGCTGCAAAACAATACTCTACATGGAGAGAAAACAGAGTTTCCAAGCGAGGGAAGATCCTTTCCTTTCTCCTTTCCAGGAAATTTTCCCTTGGGAGCTGAGGAAATAGAGAAGGAAGAAACCAATTCCCTCTTTTCTGCTTTGATGTGAGTCTACACACCAGCCTTGAAGGAGTGGCGAGCACACGGTGTAAGTCACTAAGCACTCCAGTGCGTGTCCTCTGCCGAAGGGCAAGCACTTACCCAAAACTTAACCTTGCAGCTGGCAGACCTTGGTGTCTTGCCTCCTCAGCAGGGATAACTAATCAAAGAGCCACAGAGACAGGTCCAAAACGTCATGTTTCTCCAGTTTTAATCTAGTGCCTCAGATAAGAAAGCGGCCGTGAAGCCCTTACTCCCTGCATGTAAAAGGGAAAGGTCATCAGGAGCAGCAAACTGGGTTGCCACTGCAGCATAGAGAGAACCCTGAAGTGGCTTGAGGAAGAAGAATATCTGAACAGTTAGTTCCCAAGCAATGTGAAGCTGCAAAGATGGAAAAAGGGGCTAGCTCATTTCAACTAGCTCCTTTTCATTCCAAACAGGATGCTTTTACTTATAGCTTAGCAAAGCAATGTTCAGCTTCCAGAGCTGAAAAAGAAGTATCTGTGTGCAGGAAAGGACCAGAGCCTGTGGAATTGCCTTCATTACATGGAAAAGTCCCTACATGTGAAAGGCCTAAGAGAAACCCTAAAATTGTTTGCTTCAGTAAGTAAAGAAAATCAGATAGTCTTCCCCAGGTATGGGAAATACCCCTTTGCAGATGCTTTTTCTGTAACTACAATTCTATTCCCTTGTCCAAATGTCAAAAAGACACATTGAATAGCTGTTTTTCACTGACATAATCTTGGCTTCCTGGTGGGCCGCACAAAACATCTCTGAGGGCAAACAAACCCAGCAGTGCTTATGTGAACAAAGACAGAGGTGTTTCAAGAAGAGTATCCTGGGCTTGTGTGCTCAAAACCTCCAGACTCCTGCTGTCGCTGTACATACGTACTGGAAGGAGTTCTGCCCTCCCTCTGGCATGGTCGAATGCCTCCCTGAAAGACCTGATATCTGAACAGTTTGGTGCAGGGACAAGGTGAGCAAAATGAAAGCTGTTCCACTTTGTCTTTAGGCCCTATGGGTCTAAGGGAAGATGAGCCCGGTGCTTCACTCCAGGGAAGGGGAGGTGAGTGAGCACAGAGGCTGGAGTAGAACGGGCCCTGGGCAGAATTTCTAGCATAGCACATTGCCACAGCCCTGGTTCCAGAGTCTGAGACATTATGCTTGAAAATTTGAATGTTCAGAGCATTCGCCAAGCATCTACTTTAACTCTGTTCCACTTTATGTGTCTGCCAGTAACAAACACAGAGCCAGTGCACAATGGTCATGGGTGGAAGATACCGTGTTCTTCATAAGGAAACAACTGGAATCTTCAAGGTACTGGAGCAAAGTAAGGTAAACAATACCCCTTAGCTGTGTGTCATGACTTCTTTGCCCTCATAAATCACTGAAGGACACAAAGCAGCCTCCCATAAAGGAGCACGGGCCCTTTTTCTTAACATGCAAGGACAGGAGGTCACAAGAGCAAAAAGGATGGGACCAGCAAACAGAACAAGCGGGAGGAATGGTAAATAGCCAGATGCTCACTGGAGGAACAGCCTAGATTTGTAACCAATAATGAGAAAAGCTTCCTAAGGCAAAGGAAGTCTCTTCTTCCCTGTAGGAGCCAAAAAAGTAATCACAGATAGTGCATGGCACAGGGATTGGCAACAGGGAGACGGGCTAACTCAGACCCACAGAGCCCAAGAAGATGCTTCACGATTTGGTCTTTTTTATGCTAACAGACTCTCCCTCTATTTTTTCCACCAAGAGGTAATGTTCCCATGGATCCGCTTTCACACCTGTATCTGGGGCTCCAAAATCAAGAACCCACCAGCCTACTTGGTCTACACCACCACTGCCTCCAGGTCCTCCTTGTCTACTTCACCCAAGTCTACACTGACTTGAGCACAAGACAAGATTTTTATCCAGGATTCTCTTTCTGTACACTGCTAGAGGTGTGGCCTAGGCTGATATTGAGACTTTACTGATTTTCGGACAGTGCTGAACACAATTTATTTAATAGCTTATTTTAAGCTATATGGTAGGCTATTTGCCTCTTGCCTTCCAGCCTACTGTGTAGAAGACAAAAAGGACAGGAGCAAGAGAGAAGGTCCCCTGCTAGCTGGTGGGGCAATGTTTTAATGATTGTGTGGGAGTGGGATCGTGAGGGAGGGGAGCTGAAAGTCATATGCAGGAGATCTGGTTCACTCAGGCATATGGAATACCTTCAAGGCAGAATGAACAGAGCAACCTACCAACTTTTCTTGACCATTCCAGAAACCAGCATCTCCTGTCTTCCAAGGAAGAAGGATCCACAGCATGTGCTGAGGAGCCACCATGATCCACAGCAGTGTGGGGTGAGTGCTAGCACGTTCTCAAAGGTAATGTAGTGCTCCAGCACCTGGAGTCGGAGCCCCCCAAGGAGAGAAAGAGCACTGACACCTCACCACCTTCAGGGGAGCAGAGAATCAGAGCCATCATTTCTAAGAGGGTCTGGAATGCTGAGATGACATACTGTTTTGTCTGGAATTGGGAGAGGCAGTCTGCTTCCTTTAATAAACCTGGGGGAGGAGTAAATTTTTTTTAAGGAATGAAGAATGGCACCAATATATCCTGCAAAAGGACACTACCTTGTTCTCTTACTCAGAAGGAACTGTGAAGAGCCCCTAGTTTAACTACTGTGCTTCACATTACTAAAAAAAAGCAGAATTTTTTCAGTCCTTCATTAATGTCTTATCTCCTTCATACCTGCCTCCCACTATTGATACCTCAACTACTCAACAATCATAAATCAAGAAGAAAAAAATCACAATGAATGCAACATTGAAAAGCAATTCATGGCCATTTTCAATTTGCCCTTTGGTCTTTTGAGTCCTTGGGATTCATTCTGTTCTTATTTTCAAGGTTTTCTTCCCAGCAATCACAGATAAAAAATATCTCTTCATATAAAATGAGTGGTGTTTTTTCCTTTTTTTTTTTATATAATCACAAGACACCAGTTACCAAGACTGAATACCAAGAGTGAAGAAAAACATTATGTATTGTGAAAGTTACAGTAAAAGCCATAACTGTAGTATCCCTCTCTCATACACCACTGGTTCTCTCTTCCTTCTTTTCCCTCAGTAACTAAACAAAAACACCCTTTGCACAGCTTTTATTCTTGATCATTTTATTTTGGTGGTTTTCATGCTACATAAAAATTAGTTTTTATATCAAAAAATTATTCACAATATTTCCAAAATAGTTCAAGTTTTTTTTTCCTTTTTGTGTTTTTTAAATATTTTTAATGTATTTTTATTTTTTTTTTTAACTGCAGCTAGGGTTACAAAACATCCCATTTCCTCTCGCCACCACCAATTCACTGTCGGTTCCCTTTTACATTTGCATATGTAAAAAAAAAAAAAAAAAGAAAAATAACAAAACTTTTTATATCATTTACTTGAGAAATAAAAAGTCATTTGGCACTCATGTCTCTGTGGCTCTGATTTTCACCAGTGAAGTGGCTGGAGGTGGGCGTGTGTGTGTGTGCCTGTGCACACACATATGCATGCATAAAGGGTATGAAGAGGAGGCAAAATTTAGGCAAAGATGGTCTCAGAAGCGGATAGGATATATCTGCTGTATTCAACAGCCTGATGGGTGGCCAGGTTCACCACAAGGTACCAACAGCTCAAGAGAAGAGGAGGTAGCAGTGTTGGGCAGTAGAAGACTTAGACTAGAGGTGAGTATTTCTTTTTCTTTTGGTTGATAGACTGAGCTTATCAAAGGTACTCTCCAAAGGAAATGTACATTAGTTAGAAAGCAAATACAGCTGAAGTTGACCTGTGCCAGGTCTAGAGACGCTACCTGCCCCAACCCTAGTAGACACAACAGTCCTCCACTACTGTCCTCAGCCACTTCCAAGTGCCAAAGGATGAAGGTGCTGGGTTTTACCTTAGGTGTCACGATATTGAGAGCTGGCCAGCTGCCCATGCACCACCTTTAATTCCTATTTCATGGTCTGTGAGACTCAGCTTAGCCTTGAATGACGCTGTCCAAGTTAGGAGTCATTCCTATCCACTTGCAAATAGGTCAGGAGAGGCTAGGCTGAACACCTCTGCCCCATTCTGGGTCATTCATTTGTCCCCGTTGCAGATCTACATGCCTGACTCCTGCTCCAGTGTGGGAAGGACCGTGCAGGGGCCAGTGAACCATCTTCCCCTTCCTGCCCTCCAGCCTGACCCACAACCCACACATAGTAGAAGACGATCTGCTACGGATGACCATTCCCTTTGGATCAGGCCCCTCTGCTACAGGGTTCTTAGCCCAAGAATGGCCATGGAAACCGCCAATTCCATCCTCACCTGGACAATCTCGCATGGCTTCAGAAGGGCAGGACCCAAGGGTCAGGCTCCCTGCCTTGCAGCAGCCTTTGGTGCAACGGCCAAAGCTCACTGGAGAAACGTTTTAATGTTCTTTTAAGGAAAAAAATAGAAAAATTTAAAAACTAATGAAAGAGAGGGAGTACAAAAAGACCCCCCACAACTACAACAAAAACCTCCAAAGCCCACTTGTGCAACAATTAAATATTTTGTCTTCTGTGACTTCACAGGGAAGTCAGTGAAAAGCTACTTCCCGAAAGGCTGCTGCCTCCACTATATACCAGCCCTCACCTCCAATTACAGATGGTGCTTTGGTCACTGGCAAAGAGACGTTTCAAGATAGCCCTGCCATTCAGGAAAAACATGTACAAAGGAAAGACCCCAAATACAGCTGAACCATACAAACAATAACCGCACAGAACTGAGGTCTCGGAAAGTTGTATTGCTGAAAACACCTCCCTGCGCCCACTAAAAGGACTGTGTAAACAAACAAACAAACATACAAAATAAATCAACAGCTAAACAATAAACCTTCCCCCCCCCATGTTAGAAATTTTGAAAATGCAAAGCTAAAAAGAGCAGTTTGCTGTGTTTCTGACCACAGGTGAGAGACAGCCTGCTCCAAAGATAGGAAAAGCAACCAGACAGGCAAAGAGGCCTCCAAAGCTAGCAGCTTTCTGTGCTAACCTCCACACTGACTGCTGCCCAGTGGGAAGGTCATTTCCTACAGCACCTCTTGAAGGCTCCAGCTTGCTAGGAGCTTTTAGGTGTATAGCATGTTGATAATAGCAATAATATCTAAAATACGCACACGCACATGTACAAGCATTCACACACATTTATCTTCTCTTCCATAAAAGACAAACCTGGCAGAGCACAGGATACAATTTGATGGAGAGGAAAGAGCAGCTGGACATGGAAGAAAGCAGAGGAGGTGGATGGATGTGGTCTGATAGAATGAGTCATTGGAGACCACAGATTATTCTCTTACATTTCATATATATAAAATAAAAGAAACATCAAAGAGGCCCAGTGACACCAGCACTAAAGGGCTGGTTAAGCAGACTTAATATAGGCTAAATGATGAGAGCCCTAGCCCCTAAATGTTGCTCCTTTCTTGTCTGACTAATCATGGCATGTCTTCATTGGGTCCTGATTGTCTTTTCTGGCTGCTGACAGATGACAGCAGTGTCTTGTCCAGCAGTTTGGCCAGTTAAAGTGCTGTGCCGCTCGGCACTGTAGGGCCCTCCCAGCAGGTCATCCTCTCTGGTGCTAGCAGTGCTGTGATCGCTCCTGGAAATGAATGGGATGGAGAATGGCTGCAGAAAGTTCACTCCCTCCCACTCTTCCTTTTCACTGTCCTCTCCGAAGAAATGGAACCCCTCCAGAGTGTGGGGTTTGCAAGCTACTCCCTACTCAGCTCCAAGCAGCAACAGTGATGTTCTTCCAAGTAGCGGGATGGGAGACCAATTCACCTCAGCTCAGCTTTTTCCTGTGTCTATCTGACACAAGAGCAAGAAAGGACAGGCTAGTGTTTTCTTGCAAGTGGAATTTCAGTGCTTGCATTGCCCTAGGAGGCAGAAAAATGAATAACAAGGGAGTCTCTTGTTAGAGTCGCAGATCAGATTGACCAGATCTCTCCCAAAAGACCTTACCAGTCAGTGTGTGATTGTCTTCCTGCTCCATCTACCAGTTAAGGCCCAAGTAGGCAATGAGTGTGGCACAATGGCTTGGAAATGTGGCACAGTGGAAGAAGCACAGAAGTGAATGAACACATGGAATGGGTTTCTGGTGCTGTAGTCAAACCCTCTACAGGAGTCTGCATCCCAATCTCATCACTGATTCAGAGCTGGTACCCCAGAATCCAAACAAAGCAGCCATGCCAGGGTGTACCAGGAAGGAACAAGAGGGTTGCCAAGTTACCTGCAGGTACCCATCATCCGGCTTTAGCAGCATACGGCTCCCATCACTTTTGTCTCAGCTCAAACACATGCATACAAACACCTAAGCACACGCACAGTGGCACCACACATACAGATGTGTGCAGGCTGCATAAATACACATACCAATATGAACCCACCCCTGCCCCCCACAAGTAGACACGTGCAAGAAATACAGACAAGTAGCAACAGGCATGCAACATACACATGGTGATCCCAAGCAGAGGGAACCCTTGTAAGCTGTGTTCAAGCATGGTAGGTTCCTGGGAGATGAATCCTGGCAAAATGCAGTGCAGGAAGAGGCCCACACAAGGAAAAGAATTGAAAAAAGCCGTTCCAGGCATCTAAACCCCTAAGTAGCTATTCCGAAAGCTCCTTGAATTTCACAGGAGTTTAGCTGCCTGTCAAGATGGATCTGACTCCAAGGCCTGGAAGGAAAGCAAAGGGAGAAAGTACAAAACTTGAATCTTATCCCCTCGACTGATTTTTGTCTGTTCAGGGACAGGTATAACCTTTTTCCAGTTGACATGGGACTTAGCAGCCAGTGCCCAAGGGCTTAGAGAGAAGTCTCATGTAAGGGATGCATTCTCTCTGGACACCCTGCAAATGTTGCCATTATGCTGTACGTTTGGCACACTGAATAAGCAAAGGAAACACAGCAAAGGGCCTGGCGATGTTCAGAGAGGTAACTCACTACTTGGCCATAAATAATCTATGGGATGTATTCCCGAGGAGATACCTACCTGCATCACTGTGGTCTGATGCACTAGACCACACCAATAGTGTAGTGCACTAAATGGGCCAGCATTTCCAACTACACTTATGTTTAGAGTCCTGCCAGGAGTCACTCAAATGCACAAACACACACTTCCTCCCAGACTTAAGAGGTATTTGTAGCCATGTATTCACAGGTACAGAGACCTCTGTGGATCATGCTGGGACAGCTATGCCAACATCATAGCAAGGGTACATCAGAAGCCTGACTACCCTCCTCACACCTGTGAGCAGAGATCCATTCCCAGGTGGCTGTGGTGGTTTCTCTCACCCAGAAATCAGAAACACAGGCCTGCAATGGAATGGCAGGTTGAGCAAGAGTTAGCTGCAGCTGGGAGAATGCTGCTCTGAATAACCTCTGGCCATGCTGACCCTTTGCATTGCTCCCTGCACTTCCCATATGCTTTCATACAACGATACTACACACATGGAGAGACTGACTGGCCCTTTCTCAGACTGTGGCCAGCAGACCCTTGCGTCTTCAGGGACAAGCAGCCAGTGTCAGGGACACTGAGGATGGTGGGTTGATTGTTCATTAAGGAACAATGAAAATTGTCAAAAAGGGAAGGAAGGAGATGTCTTGGCATCTGCCTAGAGCCCCTACCCGTCTCACATTGGCTGTCTCTATGCTTATGCACCATCCTGTCATTCTCCTTACTGCTACAGCATCAGACCACAAAGCCTAGAAGGTAACTCTAAGTACTAGCTTATATTGACTTGTCAGACAGAAAGGGACCAAATACTACCAGGCATGCACTCCTAGGCCTGCAACACAAAAGAACTTCACATAGGTCTTTAAAAGCCTCTAGGCAATAAAGGAAGTGTCCTGTGCTTTTAAAAGTTAGCATACTTCTCCCCAGCAGCCTTGCTTTATTCACATAGAGTAAAAGCAAAGAAACTGTACTGATCCTGATATAGGTCAACCTGGAGTGGGTAAAAACTGTATCTGCCCCTGCTATAAATTTACCAGTCAGCCATCAAGGACAGAAGTTATGTTCTCTCTCTGGGCTTTCTCAGAAAAAACAATTTCACTGCTCCTTTGCACGGGCAAATTTACCATACTGATAGTTTCTTATTTCTTGAGTGTGCAAGAGCAGAACACCACCTCAGTGAACATGACAGAGGAGTCAAAACCAGCTACAAAATACCATCTTCTAAAAATCTGATCATAGCAAGAATTTTCCAGGAGAGGAGAAGTAGAGGCCTGCCCTTCACTCATCTTCTACACAGCATTGCACAGGCTGATGAAGACAACAGAGCAACAAGACAGTAATAAGAGAAGGAGAGTGGGCAAACAGCCAGCATAAGTAATTCTGAGGGAAGAAGCATAGAGATGAAATTGAAGAATCGGTATAAGATGGGAACGTAGATAAGAGGCCGGGAAGATGAAGCAGTACGCCGCTGGAGAGATCAAAACACCTGAAAATGAGGTTCTGCTAAGAGGAAGGACAAAGAGCAGAGGAAATAAAGTGCTCAAGAATGGCACAGAGGGTCTGAGAGCATGCCACCTCCCTTTTCACTGGTACTGGAAAGGCTGCAAGAAGAGGGAGAAGTAAGAGTCAGCCAGGAGATGAAGGCCCATAGGGAGATCCCTGTAATCCACAGTAACAAATGTACTCTGCTGACATCCCAGGGAGAAGACAATGAGGACTAGGGAAGAGGAAGTAATCAAAGAGCAAAGCACATAGAGAAGGAAACAGCCCTGTGCCTCACACAAACAGTCCCTAGCAATCAACACGGCTTTTATTACAGGAAATTATTAACACCCTCTGCTACCCGCCACCCCTTACCAATCCCAAACCTCCCCTCTCTGGGGACCCTTTCTTGGCACACACATATAACATCCAGATAAACTTTCCGAACCAGCAAAAGCAACCACTGAAACAACTTCAAACACCACAGACCAATAAAACCACAATTTAGAAGTTAACTTTCCCAACCCCCCCCATGCCATTATTTAATAAGGAAATACTGTACAGATATAAAACCCACCCTTTTCCCAACCTGAATATAATTGCTTGAGCTAGTTTCTGTACATATATACACATGTATTTACACAGTAATGCTGCAGTCAAGAAAGCAGATGATGTAAAAGTCACAAAGTGAATACATAAATTAAATAACTACCAGCAGAACATTAGGAAAGGTCACGCTGTTCCTACTTGGCAAAAATGTGTTGTGGGACAGAGTCATTAAGTGTACTGCAATGTACTCTGTGTTTTGTGTGTGTGTGTGTGTGTGTGTGTGTGTACATACAGGCACGCAAACCTCACAGCTTCCTGCTGTCTCAGGTTTGTTCATGTATGTCTCACTTCCCCAGTATGTCTTGTATGTGTGTGTGTGCCCACAGGAACCCCTGTTCCACAGCATGGAATTATTTTCTGACCTGTTGGAGTGTATACCAGTGCTTGCTGTGAACCTTTAATGGCAGGAAGCCAGCAGGTTAGAAGATCGGTAACTACTAACACACCACAGAGATCCTCGTTTACCTCAGCACTCAGGGGACTGTACCCTTGACACGAGACAGGCAGACATGAGTCCTGCTCTCTGCAAGATGGTTTCACTATCTTTTTCTATACACAAGCAAGTTTATGCTGTGTCAGTTTTGTCGTCAGCAATGGCAGAAGGGTGCCAGAATTCACTCAAATGGCATGGCCAGGAGAGGAATTTGGGGATGCTCAAGAAACAGAGAAAAAACTCGAAGCCAATCGCAAAGTGATTTCCGTTGTTGCTGTTCCAGTGGCAGACACCCAGGTTTGTCCGCAGTCAGCCCCAGGGAGGCCCAAAGGGCCCATGATGAAGATGAAGCAATAGTATTCATATTGCCAGCGAGACACTCGGCACCCCAGTTTGCCTTTGATGGGGGAGGAGAGAGGAAGCCACAGGGAAGTGTAGGTGAATGCAGCAAGGGTCTATGGCTTGGAAATCTATTTGGCTGCAAATTGAAAATAAGCCCTTGTGGGGACGACAATCCGGTCCCACTAGTTACTATCTCAGTGTGCCCTGCAGCATCCAGCAGCATGGTAGGTGTGTTCCAGGTGGACACGCCAGGTGTGTTCAGCAGCAGGGAAGCACTTATGGGAAAGAGTGGGTGCAGATGGGGATTGTGGCTTGGAGTCTGTCCCCATTTGTTGCCAGCAATTTGGTTCCTTTCTTGCACACAGCTCCCAGGGGCTCCTGTGGTGACCCAGGCATATGCCACAGAGAGGAAGCACAGCTGGGCCCTACCCTTTGCCAGCTTGGATTGAGAAGAAAGGGTGAAGTGTAATTCCTTAGAGCAAGGGCACAGAGGGTCAGCACAAAGTCCTTTCATCAACACTCCTGATCTTTATCCCCTTCCATTTTCCCTTTCTTGTTGGCAACCAAAAATGCGTGGGGAAGTGCAACCTCCTACCCTTCTCCATGAGAAGGGCTCATCAAAGGTTGCTTGACTGGAGTGGAGGATGTGTGAAAGGCCTAAGTCTGATCACTGGCTGTGTTCCCAGGCTTGCTTCCATCTGTTGATAAGCAATGGAGGTGGGAGGATATGCCATATTTGACAGAAAGCTCTGAAGCAAAGACTTGCCTATGAAGATCCCTGAGGTATCTCTGATCACTCTAACCTGTCACCACCATCATATTCATTCTTTATCACCCCCTCTCTCTTTTGCTGGCAATTTTGCTGTGAGCAACAACCCGATCTGAATGTACAAAGGGGCATTATTCAAGCTGGATGCTAGCGTCTTGGAGTGAGGCACTCAACATCAGCAGGCACTGCTGGAGAAGAGGCCCATCCTGTCAACTGTTAACCCCTCCCTCAAATCCTTCGCAACATCACAAAGGAACCTTCCTCCCCCCATATGCTGGAAATTGAAGTATCAATTTCCTACAGGCAAAGTTCATACTTTGATATTGCTGAACATTTTGAACCCACTGGGGTTCTCACCTGGAGAGTTCTGACAATGCATGCTGGATTTCAGAGAGAATGGGATTTGTTGTTGTTGTTGTTGTTGAGGTGGGGACGATGTGCTTCATTGTCTCAACTGACAATAAGTTCTGACTGCAGCTTTTCTTGCCTACTTAGGATGTGACATTGCAAGTTCTGATACTGCCCTCACTGGGAGGCATGATGGGAGACAGAGAAATACTACACCAGCCTGTGTTGTGTTGCACTACAGTAAAAAGCGGGTGTGAATACTCCAACAAGGTTTATGATGTGGAGATCCATGGCTGGAAGTTCTACCTGCCAGTTGCTTTCCACTGTGTATGGCACATTTCTGATATTTTTTGAGTATTTCCTCCATCTCCTTCATAGACATCCTGCTTCAGCTGAGTACATACACTCCAGTACCACTTCAGAAGAACATGGCTCATGAAAATACCTCGCAGAGAGCCATGCCTGGGGCTAGAAGTGAGGAGGTAAATGTCAGAAACATTGCCAAAGGTGCCTAATCTTTCCTGGGAGGCTGTCTGCAAATATTCAGTAGAGGTCACCAACTGTAGAGGACACAATGGTTTTTGCTCAGTATTCTTGTGTGCAGAAAACTTCAGAGAGAGGAAATGTTCCCAGCCACTGCCCCAGAAAATACTGGTGTTTCTACAGCAGAGAGAGAGAAATGGTAGGGTAGGGAACGTGGAGTTTTATCAGGCTCTGATATGAAATCCCATTCTTTTCTGGACAGGTAATAAACAGCACATGGGTGGTTTTCTAGTATAGACAACACCTGCTGCTAATATTACCTGTTTGATTCACTTGAATACTTACAATGAAAATACACCAAATCTAAAATTCTAAATATATAATCAGAGTTTAATAACATCATTGATTTATTTTCTGGATTATGAATTACACCCTCCCCCCTCCCACCCCTTCCCCTTCATCTCTGTCCCAAAACTTGTTGACCTGTCAGAACTAAAATAAACAAAGCAACCAGAAAAGATCGCTTATAGGAGAAAAGATTAACCTGATGGACACGTGGCCTAATATATTATGGGAGAAGGCAAAATACCAGACTCCTGTGGTTAGACCAGTGGTTCAGTCCAGAATTTCCAGTTCTTCTTTTCTGGTTGCCCTAGAGCATTCATTTGAGTGGTTTGTGGCACAGTTAATATTTGCAGAGCACTCAGAGTGTTAACAGTGCTACAACAGTAAGAATACTAGATAATGATTTTGGCAAACTGTCATTTGCCAATCAGTGGAACAAGGGACAGACCAGTTCGGAGAAAATGCGAACCAACTTTCAACCCGGAACAGAAAAATCAGAACCTTTAAGAAGAGATTTGAAAAAAGTTCCATTAACTTCTTTTTGGTTTGTTTTCAGCTTAATTTCCCTGCAGAGCCACCCTCCAGGTTTCCTCGTTCCAGGTGGGGAGGGACGGAAAAGTACCGAGATAACCACCAAAGAGATTAGCTGCCCTTGTCAGCTGTCAAGCTCCCCAACCCCAAGCCCTTAGGAAATACCAGAAATTATCACGAGCTTTCCCAGGTCCAAGATTTCTAAACCAAAGTAGCATTGGAGAAGTCTCTTAATGTCAAAGTGATGGTCCAACCTGAGTGGCCAACTTGATGGTTCACCCCACCACTATCAAGACAGCGTAGTGCCTTGAGGCCCAAACTCCACAGAGAGATGCTGGTACAGAGAGTTTATATGCAAAAAGGAATTGGGGGTGTTCCCATCAAAACATGAAACCCTGCTGGCAAGGCTTGAAGTGACGTTCCGGCGTCTTCCGTTCGTGAAGATAAAGGTGACAGGGCAATACAGGGGGCCCCGGGGGAACACAACACACAGGGGTTTCTCTCTCTCTCTCTCTTTTTTTTTTCCTCATTCATACGGCCTCGACCTGCGTAAACCGCTTCCAAAAATGCAGCCTGAAAAGTCATAGAAAACAAACAGAACGGAAACAAACTTCCCCTCCCTCCCACCCCACGACCTGAATATTCACGAGAAGAGAAACACCAATTTATACAAAAACGCAATAAAAAAGAAATATTTACAAATGAAAGGAACGCCTTCTTGGTGGCTGCTATCAGAGGTGTCTGACAAGCTGCCATGTGTTCTGAATTGCAGATCACTCTGTTAATTTGTTTGGTTTCTTTTTTTTCTCTTTTCTTTTCCTTATTGTCCTTGTAATGAGAGAAGAGGGAAAGAGTAAGAAGTTCCCTTACCCCAAAGACTACAGGGTGGCATTACAAAGACTCTTCCCCTCTTTCCTCCTTAATTTCCTCAGTGAAATATAAGAAAATATTCCCCTCACCAACCCTGCCCACCCTCTCCTCACACGCTTTGACTTCACAGGTAAAGCCCACCCTCCCCCCTGCCTCAGCTTAAAAAATAAATAAAATAAATAGGTAAATAAATAAAAGGCCTTCTGTTGGCTTAAAAAGAGAAAGATAAGATAAAATCAACCATGGTGTGGTGAGGAATGTGAGAGAGGTGGCTTCCAGCTCATAAAGAAATGTGGCTCATAAAGACGGGGCTGCCATCTCCCTTGAGAGTCAATCCTCAGCAGTGTCCCCATGCTCTCAGTACAGGACTCTCAACCCTTCCCCTGGTGAGCCATGGTGATTGAGACACTGGGACAGACCCAGGCTAAGCAGTAGAGACTTTGCCTATTCTCTCAGGATGGGAGAGGTTGGTCCATACTCCCGCCCCAGGAGATAGATGACATATGAAAGGTGTGTTCTGCTTCTCACTCCTACCATTGCTCCTTTTCCTTTAGTTTAATTTGCATCTAAAATGATACAACGGAAAGAAAAAACATTCTTATCGATACTAAGTGCACCAGGAAAGCTGTCACTACAACTACAGGGATGGGAAACCCTAGGCTATTCCAGCTTTACGCCTGTGCTAGTATCTCTCTCTTTCACACAGAGGCACACGCACATGTACACACACATCTCAGCTTTGCACGTCTTGTCTTCAGTCTTCAGCACAAGTTCCTGTGCTCTCTGGCATTTATTCAAGCACATCCCTTCCCAGGAAGACAAGCTGTGTACTTCCTCTGTACATTCAATAGTAAATATACAAATGTATTTCCCATGGGTGCATACACCCTCCTCCCATTTCCACATGTGCAAGGAGGCATTGAAACAGTCCACCAGCACCACGGCCACCACACGCACCCTTCTATGGCATTTCTCTTTTCCTCTCCGGCATTGGCAGAGGGCACCCTATTCTTTTTGTTCCAACCTGCTGGCCAAGGGCAGAGAGAACAGAAGGATTCAGCTCCTTTTTTCTCTCCCCTCCTTGCTGAAAGGACATGCCAAAATGGGTTTGGTGTCCCCTGAAGTGACAGTGAAAAAACTCCCCACCTTTCCCTACTCTGAAGCTCTGTTCTACTGTGTTTGTTCTCCAGACACCTCATAGGATAGTGGGTTTATTTTGCTTTCTTCACAGACATTTCAAGTATAAAGTTACCATTTATACTCACATATAGGCAAACCCATACTATATACTGCTCCCACCCTTGAAGAATGTCACAACTACTGAGCAGCTCACAGCTAATGAACCAACCCTCTTCCTCTTTCCCCAAATTCTTCCTACTTCAGTGCAAACCAGCATCTTTTGTCTGAGTTTGGGAAACCAACCCTGGAGTCAGGCAGGCTGCTGATCAGCTTTCTCAAACTCAGACTCCACTTCTTTTCTTTCTCTCCCACTGGTCTGCCATAGATTCAATGGCTGTAAGAGCCATAGTGAAACCACTAGCCTGACCTGCAGACAAATCTTCCCTCCCTCCCTCCACACCCCCCAGCAGACAATTCAAAATTTTAGCGTAAAATTTCTCAGCATATACGCAAATATATATATATATATATATATTTCAGCCCTAAACCCCCATAGTCTTCACAAAATAATGTAACAAGAACCTCAATATAGCTAACATATAAGTGCATCATCAAGTTAGTCTTGTTATTCTCCCTTCACTTTATCCATGTCTTAAACACTTCTCTTTTCTAGGCAGTTTTAGGAAGAGTTGCCTGAGCAAGCATATTTTCCTGCATGTCCATGACACTGCTGCTGCCGCCTCCTCCCACCACGCACACATACACACACACATGTGTGTGCACATGCCTTTCCCTGCTGGGAGCCAGCAGAAGTGAGCACTGAAGTCACTGCTGCTCCTCCTCAGCCCACCCCTTCCCTGCCTTTTTTCTCTGCTTCCTGAAATCACGAGCAAGGATATCCAACTCCAACATCACTGTAAAGTGCAATGGCCAGGAATGGAGGAGAATGGGAGGAGCGAGAACATGGAAAAAGAGATAAAACGGGAGGCTTGGGAAAGGAGGAGGAAGAGGGGAAACCAAAGAGGTGGCACTTGTCACCAGTGCTGCACTACTCATAACTCCAGTACCCCACAAACTAAGGATGACTCAGGAGAGTAGCTGATGGGATAGATCCCACCCCACCCTCCCATGTTCCACATACACCCCCAGTCCCTCCCCACGCTCCTCCCCTCTCACTCAAACATCAGACTCAATACTGGAGAGTTTCTCATAAACATGCCCGTTGCTGGAGCCATTGAAAGCCCTGGGGTTTTTGTTGTTAGGCACACAGGGGTTGGACTGGTTCCCTATACAGATGTCCTTCTGGAAACGGGCTGGCACAGCCCCATGAAGGGCTGAGACCACCGGCTTGTTGGTGGTGACAATGGCTCGGAAGTCTGGCCTGGCTTTGGGCCCTCCTGCCACCACAGGCTGCCTGAAGAAATAAGATTTGCTGCCGTGGAGCAAGCATTGGTCATCCCCAAAAGTGGGGATGAAAGGGTTTTGGGTGACCCGGTCGGGGTAGAGCGACTTGCTGAGCATGTAGCCCCCACTGCTGCCGGGGTTGTTATGGTGGTGGTAGCTGGTGGCGGGCACTGAGGACTTGTTGTTGGCAAAGGTGGTCTCACTGGCTGGCATCTCAAACATGTGGGCGTAGGGGCTCCCCTCCAAAAAGCGGCCCTTGTCCTTGAGGCTGACGCTGCGGGGGGCCAGGGCTGAGTCATCCTTCTGCAGGTCCACAAAGGTGTCATAGGAGTGCTGCCGGCGGAGCTTGTTGCGGTTCTTCTTCTGCACCTTAGAGGCAGAATTGGAAGGGCTCTGAGGGTATTTGGAAGAGGAGGTGGCACTGGTGGCCACGGGCACGGGGGCAGGTGGCTGGTCCAGCTCTTGGAGCGAGTTGTCCTCACTGATGTCATACAGGTTGCCCGCTTTCTTGCAAGCCTCACAGCGGATGCAGGCCTGGCGGGTGGAGTTCTGCCCCACCGTTGATTGTGTGTAGTTGTGCAGCTTAGAAGGGCAACTGCGGCAGAAATTAGCCCCGCTCCGGTCTTCCCAGTCTAGATTGGTCAGGTTCTTCTCCCACGGTGCTGGGACCCCACTCACAACGCCATGCTTGTGCTCGTTGCCGCCACCAAACTCGCCTGAGCCGTGCTTGTGATGGGCCCTGTTAGTGCAGGATCCACCCCCTCCTCCTCCCGTGTCGCGCTTGAAGTCGTCTCCCCGTTCTTTGTAGATATCCGTCAGGTCCACGTGTTCCCAGTGCGGTGAGTTCTCCTTGGTCCGAAACTGGTCAAGGTAGAAGTCCCGTAGCCCTTCCTTGTCCCTGAAGTAGCGCTTGTGGTCAGGTGAGCGGGGCGGGCGCCGGCGGTAGGCCAGCTCTATCTCATCAAATTCCCGCCGGGACTTGGCAGAGGCTGGTCGCTTCTTCAGGCTGTCCTTGTACTGCTGCTTCCGCCTCTTGGCTGCATTGCCCTCGATGTTGCCATAGGTGACCGTGTGAGTGGAAATGTCAGAGACATCCGAGCGGATCAGGTCGTCGTGGGTCCCGCTGCCCCCGTAACGGTCACTCTTGAAGGAGAACTTGCCATAAAGGTCACCCAGCTGGCTGTGCTTGGCAGGGGGTAGCCCCAGGTCCAAGGGCTTCTTCCCGAGGGAGCGCGACTGGGCATTGAAGGGCGGGTTGTCACAGTCATAGAGCCCGTCGATGGAGCTGGTGCTGCCAATGCTATGGGGGCGGTGGTGGTGGTGGTAGTGGTCCTGATACACATTGCTGTCCTTCAGCTGGAGGTTGCCAAAGGTCCTTTCCACCTCACTAATATAGTCACTAAAGAGGTTCTCCTCACAGGGGGGGTTGTTGTAGGATTTGCAGTCTGAGTGGGTGAAGCTGCGGCGGTGCTCAGAGATATCATAGACGGACGACTCACGGCGGATAAAGTCCAGGGCACTCTGTGGTGAGCCGTTGACCCCTGACAGGTTGGCCATGTTCTTGGCTGTCCGAAGCAGGCGGAGGATGTTGGAATGGGTGTTGTTCATAGTTGCTGTGGGGGAATTCATTGCTGACTGGCGTTCTTCGATGGCCACACCATGGATGCAGCTGTAGATACCCTGAAATGAGAGAAAGCAAGAAGGTGAGTGGTCCCGCAAAGAATACACAGAAGCGGACCTGAACTGGGAAGCATCATGTGCATCAAGAGCGTGTTCTATCCTGTAGGATAGTAGGGCCTATCAGCCTTCCATCATGAAGCACAATCAAATCAGATCTGCTTTACCAACTCTGCTCTACCTTGCTGTTCTGACCCTCTTTCTTGACCCGCACTTTTTTTTTCCCCCCTCCATTCCTCTCCCTCTGTTTTGTTTCAAGTCATATCTCTAGGATGCAGGAATGTCTGCTTGCATCTGTAAGAGTTAGTCAAATCTAGCAGGTGTAACACAGAATTGCAACTGGGCACAACAATATCCTTGGGAATAAAAGAATCAAGACAAATGATTCTGTGTGGATGAGACGATGAAAGTATGTTTTGGCCCTTGAAAATCATCTGGGCATCAGTGAATCAATGAGACAGGAGCTATCTTAAAAAGGGAACAGCTTCATTTGTCATAAACATAGCTATATTAATCACTGGTACAGATTAGAGAAGGAAACAGAGAAAGAGCAGAACTGTTGAATAGGTATTTAGGTCTTTTGCACCTGGGTGGCTGAGGTACAATAGAATTTTTAACTGCATTCTGTTGAATTTAACAGTGATAACAGGCTCCAAATTGACGTCCCCGAAAGCAAAAGTCCTCTATTCAACCTCAAATCAGACAACAGAAGGCCCCAATTCCTCCACAAGCTCATTAGACCCATGACACAGACAGTTTGCAAGGGCTATCCCTAGGAACAGAATGAAAGCGGCTCCTTTATTCCCTGATCTGCCAAATGGTGCCTGATGATTAACGTCAACTGTGAGATGGATACCATCACATGATGTTGCCATGGCTTCTCAGCAGCTAGAAGATGATTAACACTTTTCAGACCTTACATCAACCTGGCCCAGGTCTAACAGATAACTACAGAATGAAAGAATCTGTTCTTACCTAAGGGTCACCAAACACAATGCCCCATCTCATCTCCAGACTAAACCACATTAGAAACTAACAGTATAGAAGAGAGGCTTCGCCCTTGCATTCAAAAGGCTTTGTCATTTCTCTTCAATATGTTACGCAGCAATTATATACTCCTTGTACAATCAAAGTAAATTCTGTTACATCAGACGCTGAGCTAAAAAATGCCAAGATTTGACCTCACTTCAGAATGGATCAGGAGAAAGGACCAGAGGCTTGAAAGAAGGCAAATAAAGCTCCAAATGGGATATTGCTAGCAACACTAATAGGAGAAGATGACTCAGAAATGGGTAGAATCTGCTTTAAATGTAAATGCTGTACCCTAAGGCAGATTTGCATAAAGCAATTGCTAAGTTTATGTGGTCATCCTCTGTAGAAGGATTTCTGTATGGTTTAGGGCATGGCTTTTGGTTAAGGACTTCTGACTGTCAATGAAGGCACACTTCTGGTTAACAAAAGGTCAGCTGAAAAGCTGTAATATAGAGGACAATGTAAAACTCCCAAATTTCTAATCATATTATCCATAATTACTTGATTACATTTGGGGGGTCCCCAAATTTGGCCTCCTCACAACTCACTTCGGAGTAGCAAACAGTAACAGTTAACTTGTCTTTTACTGTGTTTTCATTTCCATGTGAAATTTCCATTTCCTTAACCATAATCCAGCAGAGACCAGAGATGTCACAGAAGAAGCTAGCATGTTTTTGCAATATTAACAGTGCAAAGATGACACTGTGCAGACTGTCACCCTATGCCACCCGTGTGTTAGACAGTCTTGGTGGATATTCCCATCTCCAGCACCTAGGACTGTCTGAATAAAGCCTCTGTTCCTCCCTGACAGTTAATGGCACTCACCCTGCTGATGGAGAAGACCACACCAGGCTTGCCAGAGCAGACGCCCATGAAGCAGTGGCGGAATTGCCAGTAGAAGAGATGCTCACAGATGAAGGTGATGAGACTGAGGGCCATGGCTGCTCCCAACATGTAGAAGACACCTGCCATGTTATCTATATCCAGCTGGCTGCTCATAACCTCATTCTTCTCATTGTGACAAATGCCAGTGAGCCAGAGAGCTTCCAGCTCCTCCATCTCCCCTAGAAAGATAGACAGGAGGAAAGAAACAGGTTAGATAATCCTGCAATGGCTAAAGAGCTCAAACTGGGGCAGACTCAAAGCAAGAAGAGGATCTAATGTAATTTCCAGTCTCCACGTTCTTTTGCCACATCTACAATACCCATAAAATATCCTGACTGCCCTTCTGATGGAGGCAAGTGCCATTTGTCACAGGAAAGTCAACAGGGTTTTTCCACAGCAAGATATTAGCCATAACAAGCTCTATCATGGGACACAGCTATGACACTTGCTGGATGTGATCCTGAAACAGTTGTCCACCAGATGACTGAAGACCTGGCCTCACAAACTTCCACTTTCATTAAGTCAATGAAGGGAAAAATTAGTGACTGATACTGGTAGAAAAAAATTAATCACTTCTAGATGAAAACATCGTATGTTTCCAACTCAGAATTCATAATATTGATTGTTTGCAATCAAATTTTTTTCCATCATATCCATAGTTCATTAAAACTAGGTGCAATGTTCCAAAAAATATTTGAGTATTTTTACTTGTTTTTCTTCCCTTCAATTTTGTCCAAATTCAACACTTCCAAGGGCTTTGACCAATCAAAAATTTTACTAATTTGTATCAGCTAGGAGCAAATGTTCTGTACTCTAATTTCATACACCACTTACTACCATTATGGTACTTTCATGAGGGGTGAGAGAGAGGTAAACACTCACACACACACACATAACAAACTAATTTTGCAGGATGACAAATTGTTTCATGTTGTTAGGAAAGTTAGCTTTTCACATTTTCAATCTCCAGTCCAGTGGTGGGGGGAAAAAATCCATATATTTAAGGAGTGCCATAACAGAGTCTTTGAAGCTTTGTGGAGAACTTATGTCCTTCTCTGAAATAATACATATTAGGCTTTTTAAGAAACAGAACAACCTATCTGTCAGGTGGCCAATTTTCTGAAGTATGTCCAAGTTGTGTTCTTTCCATATTTATAATATGACATGTTATTTTCAGATTTCAGGAGGGAAAAAGAATACTTATAAATAAAATAACCTGTGAGTTTTATTTATTCATAAAAAAGGACACAGGAAAATGTAATGTGAAATGGAAAGACAGGAAAATATTTCCTAAGAAGCAATTTCTTTTCTCATAAATAATTTTGTTAATAGCAATTTGTCTGTAAATTAGGAGGTGTATTAGATAACTATAATGTTCTAATTAAAAACTCACTCCAAAATATGCTTCTGAGTCTCAAGTTCTTCCTTGTTTTTTTGTGGGTTTTTTTTGTTTTGCTTTGGGGTTTTTTTGAGGTTTTGGAAAATCTGATCTAGCTCTTTCATCCAGAAATATTTATCCTTTAATTCTGTAAACCCTGCATGGATTGATCCTGTCTAGAGCTACGAAGTGTGGAATAACCACAGACAGTCCAGTATAATTAGTGGGTTTGGTCATGGCAAAACCTCAAAGGTAGTGAAAAATTCACACCAGAAATCTTGTTTTTATAAGACATTCTTCACATAAGATATTTTTTCAAACATACATCTGAGCTTGTTCTATGAAAACTTTAGTGCTTTCGGCACTGCTTTTGATGATACCGCTACCCTGCATCAACAACATGAAAGAAGTGACATCCTCACATTTTTGGTGTGATACCTCTAAAAAAACCCCATTAATAATTTCATGTTCTCAACTCACATCTGAAGCACCAGAAACTAGAGCTAGAAACTTTCATTTCTTACATGCAAAACTTGGTATTTCTTAGAAAACTTCCGTGCTTCTTTGTCTTGTCACTTACCATCTCCAAAAAGCTGTAGAATCGCAAGATCAACCTGGCGCTTCCAGCCTGAGTCCTTTTGGATGGCAATGCCATAGCCAGTGGAGGCAAACACTTTCCCACTCCCAATCGTCACCAGCTTGCAGCCTTCATCTCTGCCAGCCATGTAGTTTAGCACTGCTGCATCATAAATGAAAGCATCCAACTTCCTGCACAGTTGCAAGAAACAAGAGGGTATAGTATAGAAAACATAAAATCTGTATGAATTCAAAGGTGTTTTTAGGTAGCTAAGGAAGAAATTAACCTTTTTCAGATGGACTGCAATAGGTTATGTAGAATCATAGAAAGGTTTGGGTTGGAAAGGATCTTAAAGACCATCTAGTTCAAACCCCCATGACATGGGCACGAACATCTTCCACTAGACCAGGTTGCTCAGAGCCCTATCCAGCCTGGCCTCAAACACTCTAGGGATGGAGCACCCACAACTTCACCACCTCACAGTAAAGTGCCTCACCACCATCATGTGGAACAATTTTTTCCTAATATCTAATTCATCTAATCTT
The DNA here is from genome assembly GCA_013397175.1 of Platysteira castanea. NCBI lineage: Eukaryota > Metazoa > Chordata > Aves > Passeriformes > Platysteira > Platysteira castanea. The sequence goes on from VYXC01003301.1 coordinate 135,659, forward strand.
TCAGATTGAAAACATTCCTCCTTGTCCTGTCACTACATGCATTTATAAAAAGGTTCTCTCCAGCTCTCTTGTAGATTCTTTTCAGGAAGGCCACAATTAGGTCAGTCTAAAGCCTTTTCTTCTGAACAATCCCAATTCTCTCAGCCTTTCCTTGTAAAGAGAGGTGCTCCCTCCTTTTAATCATCTTGGTGGCCTCCTCCAGACTTGCTCCCACTGGTCCATGTCCTTTTTGAGCAGAGGACCCCAGAGCTGGATGCAGCACTGCAGGTGGGGTCTCACCAGAGCAGAGGGTCAGAATCCCCTCCCTCACCCTGCTGTCCAGCTGCTTTGGATGCAGCCCAGGATACGATTTGCTTTCTGAGCTGTGAGTGCACAGTGCTGGGTCATGTCCAGCCTCTCATCCACCTGCACCCCCAAGTCCTTCTTGGCAGGGCTGATCTTGATCCCTTCATCCCCCAGCCTGTGTTGATACTGGGGATTGCCCTGACGCAGGTGCAGCACCTTGCACTTGGTCTTGTTAAGTATCATGAGATCCCCATATGCCCACTTCTTGAGCCTGTCCAGGTCCCTCTGGATGGTATCCCATCCTTCAGGTGTATCATCTTCATCTTCACCATAGTTAAATAAAATCTAAGCCTAAAGCTGTCTTACAGGTGAATCTGGGTTATAAATGAGGATCATCTATTTCTTCCTGACTTTTTGGTAATCATAATTTCTGATCTGAAAGAAAACTTGGAATGCAAGCATACTGCAAGATAAAGATGAATGAAGAGGAAGTCAAGGGGATCTATATCCTTAAGAATAGCTTATATTTCTGTACTGCCTTTCATCTCAAAAGAATCTAAAATGCCTTATAAAATGTATCAATACTAGATAGCAAAGTAGGGATTGAAGTAAGGAAAATATTTTCTCCAATTCAAACGCTGGCATGACGTAGCTGAGAAAAATGTATCTTTTTCAAATCAAATACAGTCAGGACATTATGTTTAACCCCTCAGTTACTGTGAAAAGTACTACCAGATCTTTACCAATGTCAAGAGGCCACAACAGCAGCTTTATGGTTTACCACGCTGAATTGGTCTTTGTTAAAGACTGTTCAGCTGAATATCGCAACAGAATTCTGTTTCCACACAGAGAAATCCTTATTATGAACTGTGTAGAGAGCACAACAGACTGATGAGAGCCTTTTCACACTGCAACAAATCGATTTGGATGTGGGGGGCAGTCTCAGGAGGCTGCATCTTCCACACACCCAAAGACAGCTGATGAGTAAATCCTCCCACCAGATCCGAAATGAAACACTTTCTGATAAATGACCTAAGACCTTCTGGTTGCACATGCTCTCTCACACGCTGTGTTTGCAATACACCTCCAGCACATAGATTTACAGGGTGGTGATTATCTCAGTTCAAATGCTTATCCGTGAGGAAGTCTGTCCAAGGGTGAATATGAAGCCAGGATAGAGTTCATCACTTGTGATAGATGTTATTTCATCCATATATTTCCAGGACAGTGAATATTTATTTCCTGAATGATGACTATCCTGGCAAATGTACCTTCCTAGGACGATATCCAACAATGGTACAACTATTTGTAATGGGCTGTATACCTCTGAATCTGGCAAAGGGGATTTGGAATATTCAGTCAATCAAGTAATTAAATTGGCTAAACATCTTAATTCGTGCTTTGGAATGAACTTTCTCATAAGAGTGCAACAAGAGTGTAAGCAATTTTTTTTTTCACTAGGGCTGGGCTCTGACAACTAAAATGGTCAACTCTGGGAGGAAGTCTTTAATTATAAAGGACAAAGGCTTGCAAAACGTCATTTTGAGTTAGTTCCTTTGCAGATTCGCTGTTATTAAAATAGGATGAGCTATTCAAGCATGCTTTTTGCTCACAATTTTTTCCACGTTTCCAAAATTACCCTAGGAAATACTTACTTTTTTTATACTTCCTTATTATTCAAATAATGTTTTGTTTAGCCCTTGATACTAAAATATTCCAGAGAGTAGGCTACTTCCAAACTATTTGCTTCAAGCCTACCTTCCACTACATTATATTAAGTGGTGATACACTGGGGTGGGATTAGCCTGACAGCTTCCTGATTTGCATAATCTTCTATACACAGAAGGAGGGAAAACAAAGGAATTTCCAGATGACAATATAAATGCTCTGAAAAAAACTTTGTCCTCAGAGATCTGTGAGCTTTTCTTCTGTATGCATAAAAACCCATCAGCATGAAACATCTTGATGAAGCAAGGTCTTTGGGACCAATACACACATGGATTACGTATGCAGGGATACAGTAGATCTTCTTTTTTGTTGGGTTTTTTTTTTTTTATTCTTATAAACACAGCAAAACCAGAAACTCTTATACAGATGTCAATAGAAAAAACTGGCAAAAAGAACCACAGAGTTACTCTCCTGTGCTACTGTGCTATTTGTGGTCTTACTATACTTTTAACCATGACATGATAATAGAGGCTAATTTTTCAAACCCTAAAAATAAAATTTTCCAGACAAGCATGCAAAAGGTCTGTGGTGAGTGAGCATGTAAGAAAGCCTCACCCAGTCTTCAGTGAGAACAGGGCATCGTCCACGCCCCTCTGATTGAACTTCACCATGTAGCTGTGCATTTCAGGGTAGTTGTTGCGAATGTTCCTTTCCGTGCTGCCGTTGGGAACTGTCCCGAAGCGGAAAGGGGGTGAGAAGTCATTTGGTTTCTGGAACTGAAGAGACAGAAAAAGGAACATTTCTCACAATCTTTCACACTGAAGCAGTCGTCTGGCTGGGAGAACATCGGAAGGTAGTTCTGATTTTATTTTACTATCGTGTAGAAAACATAATTGAGAAGATATTACATTTCACTGTTTTCAAACACAAATTTCTCCTGTTAATGCCCAAGAAACAAGAAGTAAACTCGAGCAAGCTGTTCTTTTTGTCTACTCTGGATTAAGTGCATGAAATAATCAGTGATCAGAGATTAAACAGGAGGTTAGATAAAAGGAAAAAGGAAAGGGAAAATGTAGCAGTGGTGCTGGAACACAGTCAGGAAACAGTTTCCAATAAAGTCTATGTGATGTGCTTTTTATTCACAATCTGTCGTTTAGTTCCTAAGAAGTATCTTTTTCAGCAATGTGGATGCCTTTGCACTTCCTGGTTCTGACAGAAGTAGAAAAGTAATTAATGAGGAGAGATGCCTCTCAGCACACCTCACACCCACTTCACCAAACAAATGATCAGCTTTCAAAGCTTTGGGCAAATGTCCCAAATGAAATGCTGTTAGTGGCTGCAAGTTACTAGTAACATTTGATGTCCAGAACAGAACTGGCAGAACACTCCAAAGCTTTCGCCACTCACAAGAAATACATTCATCATAACATTCCCCCACGGCTGCAAGGCTGTGAGATTTTATATGCCATTTGCTTAACTCAAGTCATAATCAATGCTCTCTGGGATTTTATGAGTAGTAAAATTTAGACTGTCAATTATCAAGACTGCTTAAAGCCTCTAGAACTAGCAGATGAGAAGGAGCACAGAATTGTAAACCAGGAACCGAATAAGCAGTAAAGATACAAAGGTAGATAAAATGGAAAGAAGCCTCCTCCTCTCTGGATATATCAAGCAGTAGCTTGCCTGGTGTTCTTTCTTGACTCCCAGCTGTGACTGTGTATTTGCATGATCCTGAGAAACATGCTGACAACATGCTAATGGTCAGACCAAACCCATTTAACACCAGGAGTTCACCTGGTACATGGACACATGCGGTTATGCACTGCCACCCTCAACAGGGCTGCAATCTACAGACACCTCTAGTTTAAAACACATGCAGATGAGCCTTGTTCTTAAGCTCTGCTTAGAGTCATTTTTGGACTTGGTCAACTCAACTGAGGAGGCCAGAGCCCCTAAAGCAGTGCATCTCGCTCACAACATCTCAGGTGAGGACAGCTAGAAGCTGTGTCTGTGGATAGGTGAACGTATGTTCACGTGTTTCTGTGTACCAGTCAATTCATCTCTCCAGTCTGGATGGCAAGATGAGCTTGTATATGCATGTGAGTGTGAGAGAGAACACGTATCCAACTGCTTTAAGCCAATAAAAAACATCGGAGCTGTTTTTCTGAACTCAGGTTAGTCCATCACCAACAAAACAGAAGTTTCACATAGCATAAAACAGACAGTAAGGTGTCTCTTAGAACTTTGTCACACCCTCTAGGGATGAAGACAAACTCACAGCTATCAAAGACTGTAATGAAAGCAAACTTTGATGGGAGAAAAATCACTGCAGCATGCTAAAATTATTCTTTTTTACAAAGCTGATTAAAGCAGCAGCCTAGGGGACCCATTGCAAGGAGGGCACTGCCATGCCAGACACAAAGAAACACAGTCTCTCCCCTGACATGCTAAACCAGGAGACTGCAGCATGGGCAACCTGCTTCCCCAGAGGCTGCAGAACCCCACCTTGAAGGCAAACAGGACATTCCCATTCCCACAGAGCCCTCTGACAGAGTACAGTCAACAGGACAAGCATCAGGCAGGCCTGACCAACATTGGTGCAACTGAGTTTTGGCATGTCAGTTTTATACCTGCACCCTCCATTCCCAGTGACACAATCTCTACTTCCATCACAATGTCTAAAAACTAGAGTAAGAAGGATTACAAAGTCAGGCAGAGCTGTGGTAAGGAAAACAATCCCAACTCTGAATTATCCTTTGTCCCCACTGTGTTCCAGAGCCCATAATAGCGGCCACAGGCAAAAAGCTTCAGATTTAATTTTTAATCTCCTGGGCAATCAATAAATAAATGAAAACATTTCTCTTTCAGGAAATGCCTGTTTCTAGCAACTGGAAAAGCACATTTCTAGAGAAAGAAGTCAGGTTGATGACTTCTACAAATTCACATACTACTCATTCACTTACCAACCCTTACCCCTGCTCACTCCTTAGTCAGAACAGATCTTCAAATGCAAATTATTCTCCACACACCAACATGCACACACACTTCAGCCATAGCTTGGTGGACAGCAAGACAGGAAACGATAGGAAACGAGCCATATGGGGCCCACACCAGACAATTTTAGCTTGAGTGCCTAAGAGGAACACAGATCCCCAGCTAACCTGGCTTGATGTTTACAAAGCTGAAAGCAACCAATGTCCAGCTGACTCCACAATCCACGGAGCCAGAGATAAGCAGCTAATTCCTCATATTTGAGAAGTAATAGCAGTACATGCATGCAGCTTTCTGACAGGAGATAGCAGGTCAAAATGGCTCAATTTGTTTCTTGGCAGTAAGTGGGCACAGCTCGGTCCAAGCATGGAGGGATCTCCAGTGAGCTCTCCAGAGTCAAAAATCATTGCATCATTCTGAACTAACTTCTGTCCTACACAGCTCATATTGAGGGAACAAGAAGATATGCAAGCCTTCCCAGAAAGTTCATGGGACAGATGGGAAAGGAGTGTGTCCCCTCCTGGCAACACGGTAGAGGAATGTGTGGAGGAACTGGAGAAGAGCTGTAAGGAAGAAAGTTAATTGACAGATTGTCAAAGAGTTCAGTAAGGAAAGCCACTTATTTGATTTCTCCCAGGGGCTGGGAGAGTGGGCCTGGATCATAATTACCATCCTCAGAGAAGCAGAGCTCTTTGACAGACCGGTCAATAAGGAGTCTGAGACACAAGGGAGGAGCTGAGGCACAATGCAGGGGACATTACATGCAGGAAGCCTGTGCAGAGGTAATCTCAATGCTGCAGTAAACATTGACAGTATTGTGGAATTAACCACAGATACAGACAGAAAGGGTGAGAATGTAGATCAGTGAGAGAACGGTCCCATTATTTCATGCAAATATTTCTCCTGTCAGAGCCCTAAGTCACAACTACTCTACCCCAGGCATCTGCAAAGAGGAGTCCTGTGAGGCTCTGGCAAAAAAATGTGGCGGTAATAGGGGAAGGGAAGATAAGCAACTACACCAGCAGCTGAGAAAACCCAGCTGTACAGGGTCCACACTTGTAGGAGCCTCACGTTATACTTGCCTGTAGCAGGAGACCTGTCCTGCTGCCCAGCTCTACCTCACTGCCTGTGAGGGAACCAGCAGGGCTCAGCTGCAGTCCTGCACCCTAAGAGCCCCAGGCAGAGATGTATCCCACTTGCAGCCTCCCATTCATTCACCATGGAACCTCTGTTGTGAGATGCTCCCCTTTTATGTACCCAAAGTGATGTGCATATCTTTTCACCCATGAAAGAAGTCCCACTTGCTTCACATCAATTGTGAAAGGTGGAAGTTACAGATGGGGGTGGAAAGCAGACACCAAGGATGCCTGAAGGGCTGGGGTAGCTCTGGGACATAAGATGTCCATGTTCAGAGCCCAGTGGCTGCCTGCCTCTTCAACCCCTCACTCCACAAACTGAAATCAAGGAGCACTAAGTGCAAAGCAGACCCTGGCTTTGGAAAAGTAACCTCAGAGTCAGAGAGCAGAAATCTTCCTTCTCTGGAGAGCAATAAACACACAGGCTGGGAGCTGTTAGCACATTCAGGGGGGAGAGCTCCTTTCCCGCTCCCCTCCACATCTCGCCATGAGAGCTGTTGACAGCAGCAGTGAAAGCAGGTTTAAGTGACTCTGCTGGCAGAGCTGTTTCATTAGCAATTTGGAGCCGTGCCGTGCAGAAAGCAGCATTGTTCTCAGATGTTCGAATATCAATCTGCATAATGAAACAGGTGATAGGAGCTCTTCCCATTCATGCAGCAGCAATTGAAGGGGATTCAGAAATGAGGGGAAGGGGTTATGTCTAATTGGCCACAATTAATTTGATGGGAACTTTTTTTTCAATATATTGTCTATCACCAAATGGATCTTACAAAAAAGCACATCTGCACTTATTTATCTGCCTGACGTAGGCCCTGTTTACACTGTAAAGTGTTTGCCAATAGCATTGAAAGCAGTTTCCCAAACTCAGCAAGCTCTCACAACAAAAAGACTCTTTTTTATCTGCCGATCTACTTTTACACTGCATAAAAAAAGCCCAAATCAATCCACTGCTGAATAACATAACGAGCTGGCAGAACTTGGTGCAAGGGTGTGTGTGTGGGTGGTTGGGTGTGCGGGTGAGTGTGTGTGTGGTGCTTTACCATTATACAGCTCCTCTGGGAGGGCTCCTTACACTTCGTGAGACCCAGATGCCCAGCTGAAGTTTTCTACCACAGGAAGCTTCACAGCTCTGACCCATCAAACTAAGAGCCACAGATTTAGCTCCTCTACTAGCTGTGAGTCCAAAAGAGCTTAAGCCTGTGTTAGATACTTTGAGTTCACTTCATTTGCCCAAAAGTAGTGCCAAGCTGAGATGCCAAGGGAATTTCACCCTGGGAACAGGTCTCTCATAGTCCCTGTGTCAAATCTGCCAGCCACCTGAGGGTAGTTTGGACACTACAGTACACCTAAAATGGCTCTAGACATGTACATTGGCATAAGTGAATCTAGCCACTGGGCCATTTGGCCCTCAGGACAGCTTCTCCACCAGAAGTACCGGGAGCCAATTGCTATGGGTAGCAACAAGCCCGAAGTGCCCACCACCCTCTTAATGCATAACCTCTCTGCATTGCCCAAACATCCTTGATTGTCTCCTCTTGTTCTGGTTCAGCTGCATGTCACTGCAGTCAGCTTGCACCTTTCTTCATTGCCTGAAAATCCAGTGAGGCTGTTTGCACAAGAGCTTCCCTCAGAACCTTAAAAATTGAAGAGTGGGTCAGTGATTTCCAAGTCTAACTCTGAGGGAGCTCTACGCCTATACTAAAGTCCTGATGGGCTACACATGCAGTATGTCTTGCCCTAGCTGCCTTCTATGTCCTCTGTTTCAGCCAGGAAATTAATTCCTTCACAGCTAATGGATGACTCTCAAAGAGAAGAAGCTTTTCCTTTTCATATCCCCAAAATACATAATTTTTGTCCCCAAACTGCACCACAAACAACACCACAGAATCACAAACCTAGATTAGATCTTGAGAAGATGTCTGCTCCACCTCTGTGCCTCTGGTGAGTCTCTCCTGGACATCATCATTCCTGACAGCTCTTCATTTGGCCCACTGTGGAAGATGGCTGGTGCTGGAGACTCCTCCATTCCCTGGAGAATCCCCACCAGAGCTTTACTACTGGAAGGTTCTTCCAAGTATCTGAACCAAAGCCTTCCAGCTGCAATGCAACTGCAATATTTTCTGTAACCTTGTCCATGGACAGGGAAATCCAAATAGTTTCTTCTTCTCTGAAGGTGTATTTTACGTTTTTGAAGACCATTGTGATATTTCTTCTCCATATTCTCTCGCTGCAGCTAAAGAAGCCCAGTTTCTTCAGTCTTTCTTTGCAAGCTGCATTAAATGGACTTGCAGCCATTCTTGCTGCTGTCATTTGGCTGTATCCTGTAGGTCTTTCCTTGACTTACCTTTGGTTGGTGAACATGCGCTTCACCATACCAAGAACAATCTGATCAAGATGCAAAGATGCTGAGAGAATATTATGCCAAAAAAGCTTGCAGCAAGGCAACAAAAACAATGCTAGTGAGAGGTCATGCTCATTATTACTCTTCTCAGAGCCTCTCTATACTATATCATGTTCTGTCTATCCTTTATTTTCAGCTTGCAAGTTCTTCAAAGCCGTAACTCTGTCCTGATCTGCATTCAGGTAGTGACCACTGTTTCTGAAATGTCATTCATCACTGCCAACACCATCTTCAGGGCTTTAACTGTATTCTTTTCTTTGTATTCTTTTCTCAGCTTGATTGTGCACATAGGCACATCCACAAACCCATGCCCCTGGTCACCTATCCTGATAGAGGAAGTGCTCTACAGATTTCAAGCATGGAACTTGCAACTGTTGGTGGCATGGTGCTGTAGGCACTTTAAAATTGACAACATTGCACCCCAGCTAGGAGTGTGCCAGCTATGCCGGCCCAGCAGCATAGGCAGAAAATCATACTGCAAACCATAGCACTGGTACAAGTCTGTGATGAGAGCAGACTAAAGTGACTGTGCTGCTCATTCTCTATTATTAATGATGCTCTCATAGAGATACTTCTTGAGATTCATTCCTAAAGCATTCCTCTCCCCTCTGCACAGTCATGTACTTTTAACATTACAGACATTTTTTATTTCCAAGGTGGAACTCACAGCCATTTCTGAGTGACTGTAAGTCTTTAGATCATCCTTTCACCCTAGCTCTTTTTTAGTTCCCTCCTGCATTGCCTCACAATAACATTCTTTGCCTCCTCAGCAGTGGCTGGGACTCCTCACAGCTCTGAATCCAGCTGCCACATCCTCTTCCTGACTGAGGATCAGTTGCAGAAATCAACCCTAAGACTGCAGTGGTGAAACCCAAGTTTCATCTTCACCAGTCAAACAACACGTCTTGATTTATAAACAAAGGAAATTTAAAAAAAAAGGACCAAACAGCACCAAATCCAACATGTCGAATTTGGGAGGGCATAAAATTGCCTTGTGCTCCCTCAGACTTTGACTTTGTGGTTTATCTTATTATTCAGTACCCAGTGATGTTTCAAATTCTCAGTCTTGCTTTGCATAGTGCTTTCACCCATGAATTGCTCTAGATAAGTCCAAGAAAGGAGTTATCAGTTAGTGCAGCTGACTGCAGGAAAGTTGGCAAAGAATTCGAATAAAGTTCCTTTTAAAGGAAGATGTAGCGTGGGTCAGAGCCACAAACAAGAAAGAAAAATATCTCTGAATGTCTGTTGGTAAAATATGGACATGTGAGGGTTAGGGAAGGGAACAGAGCAACCTAGTGACAATGCAGAGGTGAGGGGGGCAGGTGAAAGCAAAAGAAAGGAGTTCAAATATAGCAACTTTAAAAATAGTTGTCCTTGCAAAATAACTGAGATGAAAGCAGAGATCCAATTGGTGGAAGAAGCCTCCATCACATGTGGTTATTGCCAGAGCAATGCACTCAGTAAGATTGTGCAGGCTCGTTACAAGCTGGGTTGCTATGTACTGGCCTGCTCTGTGCTGCTTCTGCACAGAGCAGGAGACTGAAAACCTCGGGCAGGGCAGCGTCACCCCAAACAGGTGGCATGTCGGGGGTCCCACGTCTTTCACAAAGACACCCACCTGTGCCTGCTGCCACCACCCTGCCTTTATGCTGACCCAAGCATTACAGACACAGCAGGCCTGAGGGGCCACTCCAGGGTCAGACCATCAGGTACAGACAGAGCCCACCCACCAGCAGCACACCAGGCTTCTTCTGGGTCGGCCAAATGCTCAGTGCGTGAGCGTTACACAGGCTCTGTGCAGCTTCTCCACCCAACAGGTAATATTGACACCTTAAATATTCTTCAGGACACATTTGGCAGTACATAGGCTTCAAGTCACTGTTAAGTGTCCCTCAGGCTTGACCAGAAGACATCTGCAGTGGAATCACTGAGCTTCAGCAGCCAGAGCCAAAAGCTCCTTGCACAGCTCAAGTGTTAATATGTGTGATATCAGAACAAAACAGTCCTATCTGTTGCAATGAAGGGGGCTATGAAATCATAGCTACGGTACACTTAACTTTTGGTTGCATGCATGTAGAGGATGGAGATCATCTGTTTATCCAGCATCAAATCGTGCCATGTATTTCATTCTTGAAAGTCAGCTTCCTTGGAAGCTAAAGACAGTGGGGAAAAAAGGTACCTACTGAATAATCCCAGGCAAACACGAGCCAGAAATTAGTGAGGCAGAAAGATGCCAGTTACTACACTCATGTTAATATCATTAGAGGTGTAGATGTTCATTCAGAGGGAGAAAATTAACTGATTAAAAAGACCTTGAGATGAGAGGTGGCAGCTAAGTACAGAGGAATTTGAAATCTGCTTTGTTTGCACATGAGACAGCTGGTTAACAAATTATGAGACACTCTGAGAAATTCAGAGGATGTAGTTTGGTGGGGGAGCAATTCCATTTTTCACCCATTTTCACTAACAAAGGAAGGTCAGATCTTCCTGTCTTCTGAATACTAACAGTAGCCAACCTACTTTTATGTGGGTACTATCCACTGGGCAGCAGGGTGAAACCCTGTGCAAGCTTGGAAAACCTCCAAAAGACTTTACAGGCGCCAGAATTTTCATCCAAGTAATTATAAAAGCTTAGCAATCACATTAGTTCAATTTCTTAAGCACGTCTGCAGGGCAGGGAGGCAAAGCAAAAAAGCAGGGCACTTCAGACAGGGCAACTGGATCATTCCAGCACCTTCCCAGAGCTGGGAGGTAATGCCTTCCTTTAACCTTCTGAGGAAAGCTGCCTCCCATCTGCAAGTGAAAGACAGGAGAGAAATGGAAGCCGTATCACTCCCGTGTGAGTCCTGGGGCACTGAGATACACCTGAAGTAAACAAGTCTACTGGGCCACCGAGATTTAGGGTGTTTGACCTTGAGTAGCCCAAGGCCTGGGAGAAGCAGGGCTTCCTTCCATGCAGTGAAGTAAAAATGCCTGGAAAGATACAACCTGCCAAATATTTATCAAGTATATGGATGTACATACAAGTCTAAATGTCACAGTCACTTGGCATCAGCAATGAAAGTGTGGGGGTACAGCTGTTGTATTTTTTTTTTTAATCCTGTAGATCTCATACTCCCATCCCTTCCCCACCAGTAACTCAGCCCTGATCATTCAGTTGAAGGAGGCCAGCTCTCATCTTTCAGGCTGCCAAATTTTGGTGGCAGGGCTATTGTCTTTTATTTGACTGCAAAGTGCCAAGTACATTTATGGCACCATATAAATAATAAATAAAAATATTCATTGTTTCCCTCTCCACTGACTTATACTGATGTGAGAAGCAGGGCAATCCTTTGCTTCTCTCTCTCCCTCTCCCCCTTACATAACTCTCCAAAGACAGCTTTTTCCAGACTGCCAAGCAATTAGCACAGAAGCAACCAAATTTAACCACTACCTCCAAAGGGGGGTAGCTCCAAGAGCTGGTGAAAAGGAAGATAAAAAGAAAGGGTCAGTGGTGGCCAAGGCCTGGGAAAGGCCAGGATATTGTGGAGGGGGAATGCAAAAGCTGCAAGCTGAGGATTTTGCCATGGCCCCATCACCGAAGTCCCTCACCCAGAGACTCTCATCCACGCCTCCAACAAAGCCCAGGGGTTGGCATTTCTTCCTTTCCAGCAAGGACAAATTAACCCTACAGTCTGACTCTGAGTATCCCCTCCCATTGCATCTTACCTGCTTAAGTTCCCAACTAAACTGCATTTTAACTGGCAATAATCCTGAATAGTTCCATTACAGGTTTTCACTATCATTAAATCATAGAATGGGATGGAAGGGACTTTAAAGATCATCTAATCACTATCCTCACACTGTGGTCAGGGACATCTCTCACTAGACCAGTTGCTCGGAGCCCCATCCAACCTGACCTTGAACAGTTCCAGGGATGAGGTACCCACAACGTCTCCGGGCACTGGTTCCAGTGCCTAACCACCATCACAGCAAAGAAATTTTTTCCTAACACCTAATTTAAACCTATTCTCTTTCAGTTTGAAGCCCTTACCCCTTGTCCTGTCATTACATGCTCTTGTTAAAAAGTCTCTCTCCATCTTTCTTGTAGGTTTCCCTTCAGGTCCTGGAAGGCCACAATTAGGTCACCCTAAAGCCTTCCCTTTTCCAGGCTGAGCAATCCCAGTTGTCTCAGCCTTTCCTTGTAAGGAGAGGTGCTCCATCCTTTTAAGCATTTTGGTGGCCTCCTCTGGACTCACTCTAGCAGGTTCATCTCCTTTTCGTTCAGAAGACAACATCCCAGAGCTGGATCCAGCACTGCAGGTGGGCTCTCACCAGAGCAGAGCAGAGGGACAGAATCCCCTCCCTCACCCTGCTGTTCAGCTGCTTTGGATGCAGCCCAGGATACAATTTGCTTTCTGGGCTGTGAGTGCACAGTGCTGGGTCATGTCCAGCCTCTCATCCACCTGCAGCCCCAAGTTCTTCTCAGCAGGGCTGCTCTTGATTCTTTCAGTCCTCAGCCTGTGTTAATACCAGGGAAGTCCCTTCAGATGAACAGAAAAAGAGAATCCTGGGAGACCAAGTAAAAGCTAAGGCACACTGCAGCCTCCTTGCCCCTCTGCACTGTACAGTGCTGATCTTAAGAAAAGGAGGGACAGTGACAAGGAAAGTAGGACTGAAGTGGGGCCGGGGGGCGGGGGGGAGCATGTTTGAAAACCCATTGACTTTAAACATTTATAGTCTTAAAAACTACCAAATCACATTTTAGCACACAGGCACAGAGGTTTGTTCCAAAGATCTCAGAAAGCAAAAAATCACCCCAATACAAAGACTGCAGAATGTCTAAATCTATGATAAACACACCCATCTGCAACTGCAAAAATTTATGATATCACATTTATGTACACAATAAATGTAAGTCACAAGTTAGAAAGATCTATTACTAACATATGATATGCTGCAGCTATTTAATAGCTATTGATTAATAGGAAAATTCTAGCATATGTAATTACACATAGTACACATGTATTATGTGTGTTTACACATAATATATAGCTACAGTATACAGCATTTGTAAATACTTCATACTGTAGCATCTGATGATTTACAAGGAGATGCAGAGAAAGAATCAGATTTCAAGCCATAAAATTTCAGACTATCAGAGCTCTGAGTTTTCTGCACTTCACTATGAGCCAGTGTTTCTTATATTAAGCACTAGTCAATACCACTGTTACTGATAAAGGTCATATTTAAGCAAAAGGCACAGTTCAACTCATTAACAGGGAGACGTACCCTTGGGAAAGCACAGTGGAAAGAAATTCAACTCTACCCCATGACATAAGGTCTGGAGATCCAAGACCTTCTTTATTTTGGGGAGTCTTTTTGTCAACTAAGGTGCATAAAATTTACACATTTTGGAAAAGGTTATGATTTATCACAAGAGGACAGAATTAGAAGTGGCATGGTCCTTCCTTTGTCTGCCTAACTCACATCGCCACAACGGCTTCCTGACAATAAAAATTATACTGCTGTTGAAAGATTGCATACTTTCTGCCTTTAGACACCACCACGTAAAACTTCCTTTGTATCCTGCCAAAATGTGTAGAAGTACCACAAATGTCAGTTAACAGCAAATGTTTAATCCCATGGAAGATTTTTACTGCCTCCAAGCCATTCAGTTAGACAATCTGTCCCTTAGAGAGCTCACAAGGCACAAGAGTGACCCCCACTTTTAGTCCTCTTAAAAAATGTCTAGCTGAAGATATCTTCTCTCCATTTTTCCCTGGACTTCTCCAGAACAGGTATTTGTTGTACAAAAGCTGCAAGCTCAGGGAAGCATTTAACTTCAATCATGTGTATAATAGCCCATTGACTTTAATGTCACCACTCATGAGCACAAAGTTAAGCACGTGCTTAAGTGTTCTGCATATCTGGGATCCTTGTGTAATTTCGATTTAATGTGCTGCAAAGTACAATGTGAGAAATAATTCATATTTCAGTTTCACAGCCAAGCATCTATTACTGCCAGAAAAGCGCAGATCCTTTTATTTTTGCAGGTTTTTCAGTGGGGCTTTTGCTTTGTATCAACTTGAAATGTTCCATTCACCTCAGATCTACCTGTGTTGTTTTGTCTTCCAATTATCTCCGTCTGTCCCTTGCCTTTGTTACAGGAGAAAAAATCTTTTTTCCTCTTTTTTTTCCCCTCTTAAATGTAGGTCAATTTTATGAGTAGTGCCTTTAGAAAATGACATGTCAAAAAACATGTCAGAAATATCAAAGTTTTTTGTATCAAGTATACTAAAATGAGCTATTTTGGAAAATATCAGGAGTTCCTTCTGCCTTCTTATACTCTCCTCAGATTTTTTTTCAGTAAAAAAACTACCCAGTTTTAACTTCAAAACCTACCTTCTAAAGAAAGGAAGAAACTTATATCTATTGAAAAAATAACTGACCTATGCTGCATTTGTCTCAACATTTCATTAACATCTTAAAAAGCAAATAAGTCAAATACATGTGAAATTTCAGCAATCTGTATTAATTTGCAGGCATGCAGAAATCCATTTCTCTCCTTTTCATGTCAATTACAAAATTACCATTTTGATACTTTATTAGCTTCTTTGGCATTTCCAACCAATTTATAGAAAGGGATACTATTTTTTTATTATTATTAACCTACTGCCTTCTAAATCATTTTATTTAAATGCCCTGCTGGCTGTCCACATTTGCTTTTATTCTATTATTACTGTATAAGAATGGAAATTACGTATAGCTATTAGATTACTTCACACATTAGTTCATTTTGTATAATCTTTCCTGTATTTATTGCCTTCGTTAGACTGAAATACCGCAGGCACTTGTTTCTCTAATGTGTCTGAAGCTCTCCCACTAATGGAAATTGGGTTATATCTTCTGATTATACTCAGATGAAATCCAGACCCGGGAGCTGGCTGCAGTATTCTGTGACAGGCTCTTTTACCACTGGGCCTTCCGCAGGGGTCAGGGCAGCAGCAGCCCCCACACGGATCCTGGATGGATGAAGCCCAGCAGCACATGCAAAGATGCTCCAGCTGGGCTTGCTGGGAGCTGACGTGGCGTGGCACTGCCCCTGCCAGGACCACCTCCAGCTCCTCTGCTGCACAAGGTGGACTGGTGGAGGCGGAAGGTGCTGCTTCAGCACCTGCACAGGAGGAAAGTGGTTCAGCATGCCACAAGCACAGGGAGCTGGAAAGGAGATGCTCTCAAGAGCAGGACTTTTCCTGCAGAACTCACAGGGCCAGTGCTGCTCTCAGGCAGCAGTAGGTTTCTCCTCCCTCAAACTGCCCATGGCAGCCCCAGAGTTAAGAACTAAAGCTTGAAGTAAGATTTAGCAGCTCCAGAGGTTAACATGGGGGAGCTAACAGCCATCATGAGGTGGGTTCCTGCGTCAGCTCTGGCACCTGTTATCAGCCAGCTATGCTCAAAGGGTGGCATTCAGCAAGGTGAGCATCACCTGGGACAGAGTGGCAGAGGTCGCTAGGTTCATACAGGGGGCCTCCAGACACCCTCAGTTCAAGCTGGTACCCTGGCACAGAGGCACCCACTCCAGCCCAGCTCAGACAGACCTGCTCAGGCATCCACACCAGCACAGTGGGGACATGACATTAGTCATTGTCTTGCATGCCTTTAGGAAGTACATGCTGGGGCACAGCCAAGACACCATCCAAGTCCTGAGACATCTGGAGCATTTCAGTCTGTTTTTCTGGGGAAGGGCATGTCGGCAGCTGTAGGCACCTCTTAGAGCAGGTCTTCCCAGGCAGGACCCAAGGAAGAGGGTCCAAGGAGACCCTCAGGGTAGCTGTTGCAGAGTGTAGCCAGCCTGGCCTTGACAAGTGCACCCCAGCCAGGCACAGTAATGGATTTTGTGAGTGCATCTGGCATTTTGGTTGCCCTACGTGTCAGTGGGACACCTTCCCCAGGTACTGTCGTGCTACAGAGACATTTGCAAGCAGAACTGGGTCTAGGCAAGTAGGAACAATATCCTTTCAAACAACTGTCACTTTGCCTGTTGGATTACATCCTCTGCTGAGCCCTTCTGCTGGATACAGACGCCTTCACCAGCTGATGGAGAAGGCCAGGAGACTAATCTGCCTCACTATTGCTGTGGACACCAGATCATACATTGGAGATAAAAGAGATTGGAAGTGACAATCTTTCCTCTTGGAAAACAGTCTTTCCCACCTGGTTTTGAACAGTGACTGCCTCTTTTGAAAGTCTGAACTGGCTTTAAGCAGGCAAGAGAAGGGAGGTAGAGCACCGCACACTTCCATGTGCCCTGGATGTGGCTGTGCCCTTCATCCTAGCCAAGCAGTGCATTGAGGGGGTAAGTGAGTTGCAAGCAGTGTGCAGGCTTTGGAAAAGGGAAAAAATGAGATTCAGAAGAGTGAATTCCTCCCAGACCAGGGGATCTTGAAGCAGTGTGACAAATGTCTGGATGACTGCTCTCAAATCCTGCAGGATCCTTTGCATATTCAGACAGTAAAATCCATAAAGTAGATCAAGCTCATTCACTCACATCTTTTGGATGGAGTTAGTCCCACCTGCCTTTATGGTCCAAAGGCAGCTGTTGGCCTTCAGTTTCACCAGCCAACTTTCATTTGATTCCAGATGCTCTGGTAGACTGCAATCTTAGCCAAATATTGTACTTGCACTAGCAGCTATGTTTGAGATATACCACAATTCTCTATGTGGCCTTTCCCTTCCCCAAGGAAAAAAAGCACATATGCTTTAGCATAGCAAAAGTAAACACAGGTATGTTGGCAAAGAAAAGTAGAAGAAAATGGCCTCAATCCAATACACACAGGTGGCCCTACAGTGAAATCAACTAAAATAGGCTCAGAAATGTGTATCCAAAGGCTCTGTGAAGCTCCAGGAGTCACTGCTTCCAAATGATATTTCATGCACATATCTCTGCAGGTATGAAAAACGTGAGAATGAAAGCATGGTTCTCTCCATGAGCCTAGGCACAGCCTGAAACAATAGATCACAGGTACAAACTATCTCATTTCGCTCAGACTATTGAAAACCTAATGATGACAAACTAATGTTAGCTCTGATAGGCCTGGCTAGTTTTGAACAGTATCTTTCAATCTGAAGGAGCCTCTACAACTTCTAAGAAGTCTCTGCAACAATCTCCACCTGACAGAAAAGCATACTCCTCTCCACCCCATCCTCAACACAGCACACTGCAAATGAGGAGACAGTGTGAAACAAATTGAGGTCAAAATTAACACAAATAACAGGAGCATTTCTGCATGGATTGTATTACTCTGTGCCTTATTTCATTCCAGGGAGAAAAAAAAAAAACCAAAACCAAAATGAGTAAGAAAAATCTTATGATTAATCTATCACTGAATTTCCAGTCTGCTGAACAGGATGCTGTATACACAGGAGGTCTGGCCACAAATTATTTCTAGACTGCCGTGAGGGACATGAGAATCAGTAACTATAACCAACCCAGCAGCCGCAACCGACGCTTGCACTCCTCCTCTTGCTGCTATCCCAATAGCAGCGTGTGCAACCCATTGCTGTTTGGCTGCCCTGCAATGGCATAACCCCTTAAGCAGCCCCGGTGACTGAGTAACAAGCTCAGCATGGGCAACTGAACCTCACAACACTCAATTCCTTGTGAGGTGAGTAGCCTCACCACAAAACAAAAATAAAGCAGTGTGCAAAGCATTACACCCTCACGAGCCAGACAGCGCTACCCTGCACGTATCAGCAATCTTCTCAGAATCCTCAAGTGTTCAGAGTCTGAACAGAAAACGTTATCCTGTGCTAAGCCTCCAAATACAGCCTTGAAAAAACGACAGTATAACTTCAAATGCAAGCAATACTAAAACATCAAAGCCACAGTGATTTACCCCCACGGACAGAACTTGTTCTCAGAATAAATTAACAGATCGTATTTGCTAGCCTAATGGCCAGCATTCCTACCCATGACAAAGTATTTCATCCTGAAAAAGCAGATTACAGCCATTATACACATCGTCTCCAAAGCTCCGTTAATTTGTTTCTTGCTGACAGTCAAGGTGTGGTTTGGGATCATGCAAGCAAGCACAGTTAAGTTCTGTTTATAATTCATTCCTGAAGTGCTTAACACATGTAAAAGTGCAACTGAATGCCAATGAAGAACAGTTGTGCTATTTAAACTAGGGTCTAAAGCTATGATGTGACTCTGAAAACACCTGCACACTTTCCTTGTGAAAGGGAAGAAAAGAGGGTAGAACAGCCTCTTCTGTGGAAAAGGCTGCTTTGAGGGTTTGAGTGGATACATTACCTTTTTGTCGCTCAAGCCAGACACCTGGTCCACATATTCCTCTTGGATCATGAAGGCAGCCAGGTTGGCAGTGTAGCTGGCCAGAAAGATGACAGCGAAGAAGGCCCACACCGACACCATGATCTTGCTAGTGGTACCCTTGGGATTCTGTACTGGCACAGAGTTGTTGAACACCAGCCCCCACAGCAACCAGATAGCTTTGCCAATGGTGAACGAGGGACCTCCTGGTTCTAGAGTGATTGAGAAACATGATCCCACAGTGAGCATCAGAGTAAGTGGTCTGCATTTCCAGTCACACACACATCTTGACTTCAGAGTTAGGAGCAGAATCTATTCTCACTTGTGAGGTGAATATCTGCAGCTGCACTCCCCTAAGTTCATGCTACCATATCTCAGCAAAATGCAACCTGAAAAATTATTTTTTAAAAATGTCCTCAGGTTTCTTGGCTTTTTCTGTCTCAGGGATTTCCACTGAAACCTTATATGAGGGCATTTGCTTTTATTTGATTGAAGTATCTAGAAGCCCAAACATTTAATTTTGGTTGAAGTGTTGTCCTCAGAAATAGAATTTGCTCAGAAACATTCTAGCCTCATTTCCAGCTCTTCAAGAGTGATGCCCTCAAACTCCCAGCATATACCTGTGTAAAACGTGGCTCTCACTGTACTTGTAAAGGTACAAGGAAGAGCACCATCTGAAATAACAGGGCTCTGTAAATACTTTTGCAAGACCGTTTCATTACTCAGTCTGTTGAAGACCCATGAACCAGAGGAAAACACAGCTCTCTCTCCCCATATTTTGTGTCTAAGGTACACAACAGTGACATATACTTGGTCAACCTTAAGAAAATCTGCAGATCTGTCCTAGATAGTCCAGGAGCAGATCCACTGTTTTAAAATCTCCTATTTTCCCTTTATTCACTTTTCACTGTGAAAGGTCACTCATATCCCAGAAGCCATGTGTTCTAATGAAGCACTAGATCTGAAAACTTGTGAAATGGCACCTGTCTCCCAGCAATCTTGTACCCCTAGCACACGCTGGTTCCTTTAGTGGGAACCTGGTGCAGAATTTCCTCAACTTGAGCACAAGAAGAGCTGAGAGGGAGAATGAAGATGCAATCACTCTTGGGACACCGAGGAGATCCTCTTAGGATGAATGGTACAGTTCAAGCATCTGTCATTTCTCCACTGGTGCCAACCTGATCAGCATCCCATGCTTTATCTACTCGGACAGGCTGATTGGATCCTAGTGCTGCTGCCTGCGGTTAAGATTGACTCCAGCAGAATAGCAAAAGGGAAGAAAGCTTTGACACACCTCTCCAAACCTCTGAGCAGCAAATAGCATAGACCATCTGGAAGCACTAGGTGTTACCCTAAATACAACTGAACAATACAAGGGGCTCATTTTTGACCCACGGAACTGCACACCAAGTTCAGAGCAGAATCATCACCTGGCAAAACTGGTGCCTTTATATTCCAGGGAGACAAAGTCCTTAAGAGAAACATGGTTTGGCAGTCCTTGTCTTTTTACATGCTACCGTGGTATTTTTGCATCCCTCTCTACCTAATGTGCCCTAAAAGGTGAAAGGCCTGAAAAACATCAGTGGGAACTGTAAGGTGGAAGGAAAGCTTGAGAAGTTCCCTTCTAAAAGCCTTCCTCTCTCCACTGATCACCCCATGTGCTCCACAGTTACTGTCAGACACAGACCAAGATTGTAATGGGAGATTCCAATCCAAAAGTCTTGATGTCCGTAAAGAGAAAATGCAGGTGTGCAAGGCATACTGTCAGGGGCATACTGTCATAGTCCAAATGCAGCCAAAGTAACATTAGCCCGGGTTTTCATTACCAAGGTCAGCATTGCAGTCTCTGCAGCAGATTTCTGTACCTTCATATTTTGTCTCTCAGGGATAATATCTGTCTGATCATGCCATACTCTTCATAATTACTCAGAAATATTGGTACTTGCAGCTGCAGTTCAGCTAACTTAACAACTGCACAACTGCACACTGGTACTAAAGACTGCTTCCAGTTCCACATCTGTGATAATACCTCTTAGGATACTCACAGGTTTATCAGTACTTGTGCCCACAGATCCCTGGGGTTATGATCAAGTGCCATAAAGGCAGTCCACAACTCCATGTTAAGAGACAAGTTCCCCACTTCCTCATGTATGTGGTTCTGCCTGCATTCTCACTAACATTTTTTATTTTCACTCCTCTCTAATTTGATGCCATGAATTCACTCGACTTGGGAACAAATGAGTGCATTTTCCAGTAACTGTCTCTCTCCCACTATTCTGTATGAACCAATAAATCCAGAAATGTTTAAAGGGCTGATTCACCAGGGGGTGAAGATATGCAGGTGACAGAAGACTCAACTTGCTAATTGTTTTCATGTCAATAAGGAAAAAAAGGCTGTATCTTAGGAAAGACAGACAGCCTTTCTTTGATTCATGTGGCTGCCTTCTGAAGATCAGAACCACAGAGATGGATCACTTGCTTGTTCCCATCTTTTCTGCTGCCCTTGAAAAATAATTCTTTGCCCACTCCCAAGAAAATTAGTTTCCTGTTCCCTCAGTTGGTCTTAGAAAGCCAGAGAGGCAAGAAGGGGAAGGACCTGACCAGGTGACAGATGTGGAGTCTGGAGGACATAGGGGTGCCAGGAGGCCAGCGGGGTGGCTTGTTCTCCAGGGAGATGTAGCACTGAAGGATGGATTGGCAGTGCTGAGCCCTGTGGCTGTCTCAATAAGTGCAGCATCGTAGGCCCTGCCAGCACTGGCTACCAGGGCCCATTTTCCCTCAATGAGAAACAAGTTGGAGCTGGTATGTGCTTTAGACATGAAAGGCGACAGCTCCGTCTCTCACGCCAAGCAAATTATCCATTATACGCATCTGCTCTCTTCAGAGCCTTTTTCCCACCTCCATCCCTGCCCTCTGTAGTCTGAATGCAGAGCTCAGAGTGGGCTAGATCTGTATCGCTTTCAAGGCAAAGGAACACCCCAGCATAGGAATGGAGGTTGGAATCCAGAGGAGATCATAGCAAGAAACAGCTCCCCTTACCTCTGCCATCAGCAAGGCACCGATTATAGCCCACAGGGCTGAAGTACTCAAAGACGAAGACAGCCACCGCAGAGATGATAAGCAGCATCACAAACATCATCACCCATACGTCAGCACTGAAAGGCTCTGGAGAGGAAGAGAAAACCATGATGAAAGGCCTGATAAAAACCTCACCTCCTTTGCTCTCCAGAGAAGCTCAGTGTGGGGCAAACTGGTTTGGGGAAAAGCAGAAGTTAAAGTCTTCGATCTGATTCTGAAAAACTTCTTCAGCTGGGAAAACTGCAGTTTCTGTCTCTGTAATGACTGTACTCCATCGTACTGTTACATTTGTGACACATGGCTCCATCTGGAACCACACACAGCCATTGTGGCATGCATTGATAAAATAAATCGCATTGATAAAAGATTGTTCCCAGGAAGTCCTCCAGCACCATCTGGAGAGAGTGGGGAAAATCAAGCAGAACTGGCAGAGCTTCAGACAAGCATCCAACTTTCAAGATGCTATCGAGCCAAAGAGCATCTCCAAATTTCTAAGGTTCAGCCATAATGACTGTAGGTTTTTTAGTATTCCATCCCTCTAGCAATGGGAACACTGGCTCACATTCTAGAAATGTTAGCGTTCATGTTCTGCAAGTATTTGATATCTGCCAGGTTTTCTGCATCTCCAAGCCTGAACAGAAAAAGATGAGACTGAACCAGATCAAAGAAACAAAGAACCTTGCTCCAGAGTATAGCCAGTATCACAAACTCAGTTAAATTGCAGTTTAAAATTTTGGAGATAATTTTAACATTGCTTTTACATACCTCAGCAATATTGGTGGACTTGCTAAGAGCAAAAACTCCTGAAGAGTTAATAGTCACGATACTCATATTTAAAAAGGTCTGAGAAAACTTCATTACCCATATAAAAGTATTTCTGTTTGGGAATGTTCTCAGGACTCTGGCAGAGAGCAGACAGTAATTATATAACTCATATACTGTGTTTGCTGCATCATAAAGCATTTTATAAAGCCAAATAGTAGACACTAGGAAGACATGAATGTCTCGGGGAAATGCAGTATCATTTCTGTATTCTCTGATCACCCTCCATCACTGAAGGACATTAGAAATGCCTTTATTGTAAGACGCGGTGTCAGGACAGAACCGATGGCTCAACTGTTCTTGAAAAGATCCATTAGTTCTCTAACTTCTAGTAGGTGTCAAGGGACGGTCAAGTTAACAATGTCTTTACAAAGAATGTCTCTGAATGTGCAACAATTTATCGCTAATTGCTGTCACTAAGTGTTACGGTGTCCCAGCTATAAGGTTTGAATCAATTTTCTTCTGGCCCACTCCTTAAACATACTATTAGTTGAGTCACCGGGAAACCACGTGCTGCGGTGTATGTGACAACTCTGAGTGAGCCCATTTTTTTCTAGGATTAGGCATACAATTGATGAAAAAATGTCTTGGCTTGGAACTCTTCGGCAGTGCCTATTTGCACTTGCATTTGCCTGGATTTTGCTTGCCTGGGATTTAGTTCTAAACCATTAGAGTATATTTTTATACACCTGTCCCACAGGTACTCCCAAAAAGAGCTTTCAGGCTAAGAATCACAAGCAACCTTCACCTAATTTTTTATGACCACTGGGTGAAGTTTTAATTTTAGATTGAAACAATACCTAAGAAGGCAGAAGGTGAGACAGTTCCATTGCTACGTGACACCATGACACTGATTCCCGTCTCAATGAAGGGCACAGAGAAATCCACCACTTCTGAACGCTCCTCATTAATGGTGAGGGATCCCACAGCCATATAGGCCCGTTTGGTGACAACCTGGAGGAGGAAAAGAAAGAGATCACACACAGACATGAGGCAGCCCTCAAGAACCACAGTCAAGCCCCTTCTCATCTTCCTGCCTTTCAACACAATCCTTTTACTCCTGTAATCCCATTCCCTATATTGTTTGTAACATCTCTCCTTTCTAATCTTTCATCAGGACACCTTCTTCTTTCAGGAAACCTATAGACATTAATCTTCCCCTCAAAGCTGGTATGTGTATAAAAAATAAATCCACAGAGGTCTTAGGATAAACACATCATCCACGAGAAGACGTCTTATCTCATTTTTCTGTCCTTGCTTTATCCTCCCTCTAACACTGCAAAATCTTATTTCATTCTTTTTTCACCTTATATACAACCTAAGCATAATCTAGGTTGCAGCAACCGTGGTGCATGGATATCAGCCTCTTTCTAAGACCGTGTAGGCCAAATTTGTGAGACCATACAGAATAATAATTAATGGTCAGACAAGAAAGGTTGTCATGGTCGGCGTGTCAGAGCATATTAATTCACTCAGTGCCAAGAAAGAATGCAGGCCAGTCATTTTTAGAGTCGCCTCTGTCCCTGCCTCAGAAGCGGACCCAATAATGATGGGAGGCTAGACCTGACTCATGTCACCCAGCCCAGAGCTGAAGCCCACCATGCCCTCCCTTTGCTGCTGACCTCTCCAATCATTCCATTCCACGTCCCATTGATCTTTTTTCCATGCTTGCCATTAGTCACCAAGTAGAGGTCATAGGTGAACTTGACAGACTTTGAGATTTTCTTGAGGATGTCTATGCAGAACCCTTTGCAACATTTCTTCATGTAATCTGGCTCCTCATCAGTTTTGTTCCTGAACCATCACAACAATAATGGGTTAAAAGACTGGGAGAAACTGCTATAATTCCCCTCTGTTGTCAGTTTGCATTCCCCCTCCCACAGTATAATGTGGACAATGTATATTGTGCTATCTGTGCTGGAGGGTGAAGGGAAACACTACAATGATTTGCCAAAAGGGGCTTGTCGTGAACGGACATGAGATAGACTGGGCAAATGGAGGCGATTTTCTAAAAAAGGATTTTCAGATTATGATGGCATTGGCCCAACAGACACTACACATTCTGCTGAGAATGAAGAGCCCATGATGAACAGAAAAATACAGGGGTGCATACTCTGTCACTATGCGTTTTTGGCAAGGGACCGTGTTCCTCATGCAGGTGCCACTTAGGGGGTCCACGTTCTCCACAATGACAAATGGTGCCTCTTCCAAGGTCACGATACTCAGGTGATCATCCTCGCGTTCCTCAGAGTCAGGATACAGCTCAAAGCGCGGCCACACATAATACTTCATCTGCAACTTTTTTTCCTTCCATTTCCCCACCTGCGGAGACACAAACCACACAAGGTAGACTTCTAGTTGTCCCATCCCTTTGCATCAACCACAGCTACTGAAGGACTGGGTAGGAGGACCACTCTGGAGTACCCAAGCTCATGACTCATGTAAGATGGGGACATTTCTGGGAAGAAGGCTCTGAGTCAACAGATTCAAACTAGGGGGTTGTGGAAAACAAGGAAGATGTCTGAGTTGCCTCTGTGATGGTCTCACCCTCCGGGAGAGTGAGCGGATAACCACGGGAATATCGTAACCATGGTCAAACAGACTTAACGTCTTTCAACTTTTTCAGCCAAACAACAGGAGCACAACGACTTGGTTACATACCTTAGCTGGAAACAAGGAATTGGCTTTATGTTTTTGATGCATGAAAATTAATACCAAAGAGCATCTATGATTTTTTAAAAATCTTGCTGTTTCTCCCTAATTCTCATAACTTCCATAAATTTCTATTGCAATTTTAGAACACCTAATTTTCCATTTCCTAAGCGAATGGAGATCATATCTTCAGTAGTCAAAAAGGGGGGGCGGGACTCAATCGCCTTACACCTACTGGTACAAATGAGAGCTGTTTTGAAGCCACTGCAGTCCTTAAAGAGACAACACATGTAAGCTCACCCACTGCCCAGGCAGACCATTTCTTGTAAAAAAATATCCAGGAAAAGAGAAAACTTGAACATCAACTGTACTTTCAGCTCTCAAAGTCTCGCCTTTGTTCTCAATCCCCCTCTCCCACCATCACAGTTGACAGTAATTAGCACCTTGGCTGGCAACCGAAGCTGAGAGGGTGAAGAAGCTAACTGGGCTTTAGAAGAAGCTTTCCTGAATGATCCTCAAAGCGAGTCCTCCAGGCCAGGACTGAGACATGCTGACTTGTTGGCAGAGGCAGTGTGGGTGTGTGGGAGGCTTGCATGACTGCTCTTAGTGGTGTACCTGCTCGGTGGGTAAACAGAAAAGCTTCATTCCACTCCAATCCAACACCCCTCCCACCGCCTCCAAATTTCAGTCATTTATTTATGTAAATGACAGAATGGGAGGGAGAAACACTTATTAAAGGCTCATTAGGTGTCAGTGGTTAATCTGTGAAACTCAAAGCCCAGCTGGGGTTTGGCATTTGAGAGTATCCAGAATTCACATAAAACACTTGTCACCTTCAAAACAAACAAACACTTCATCTGGCCATGAAAGAAAAATCCACTCTGAGGGCTCGTGGGGCAAGAAGAAAGGCAGAAGAAATCACCCAGAGACAGCAGTTTCCACATCCATCCTCCATCTCTGTGCAGGGTGAACATGGCACCCCAGTGAGCTCAAGGCAGGCGGGGTTGTAAAAACGTGGGCAAAGTGTCTGGGCAGCTGGTCTTGCCTTCCCAAAGGCAGAGAATGCTAAGGAGAGCTTGCCCCTAATGTTCCCTCCACCCATGGAGATGGTCTGTACTCTTGTTAATATCGAAGCCTGGATGTGGAAAGTGAATTTCTAAGGGAACAGAGAGCATAGACTCACATGCTTATCCAGAGTCTGCTCAGCCCTGGACTTCCCACTCACTCACCAAGCAGGTCAATTTATCATCATCTGAGCCAGAGATTTCTGCAGTGCCACTTTAGCTCTCAAGTAACTGAGCTCAAATCCCCAAAAGTAGTAACTGCCACACGGGGCTAAGTAGGGACCAGTGATTAAGATGCTGCACAGAACAGCCCAGATTTCAGCTCAGTAACATTAACTTATCATAGAAATAAGTGGCTGATGAAAGAGACATCTCACAGAATCTCAGCAGCATTTAGATATCTCAGTAACAGGCATGATATAACCCCCTAAGTGATAAATTAGATTAGATAGGCGAACCCAACCCATAATTACCCAGAAGTTCTCTAGGATAGAAAGGGGAGTTCATAAGGCTGTGTGCCAGGCACGTCTCGCAGTGTTGTACTACACAGAAACATTATGAAATTAGGATAACAATGACAGCACTGCCACAGCCTTCTGTGCACTAAATCACCTAACCTGCAAATACAGCAGTACACATCCATTCCTTATTAACCCAATAAAATCATTCTAAATTGTCCACAGAGTAAGAAAAACAGGATGAAAGGAAATGTTCTGACCTAAATCTCCAAATCAACTATGGATTATCTCAAAAATATGTGCAAATATTACATTTTATTGCTAACCTGAACAATCAGACATGCCATATACCTCCATACATGTACAGTTATGAATAAGAAAAGTCAGAAAATCATAGTGAATTAAAAGGGGGCAGACTTCTTTACATGCTGATACATGCAAAGGTCAAATGTATTTGCACATAGTTAAAGAAGGATGGGCATAAGCAACATGTGGGCAATAAGAAACACCACATGTGCAGAGGATGGAGACAATGTAAGATAAAGAATACACAAATGTTTATCGTGTGCTAGATAATCTGCCATAAGAAGGAAGGAGCAATTCACTGTAGGGACAGAGGTTAGCAGAATTAAATGTCACAGATTTGTTGAGGTAAAGATGTCTACACTTAAAGAATATAACCTACCAAGCTGTGCAGAGCAGGGCAAGGCATTTCTGAAGTCTCAGGGTACTTTGTATTAACAGCCTGTGAACTGTTATTACTTGGGTTTTGCTGAGTGCTTGCCTCAGCAAAAAGAGGAAAAATAAACTATCCCAGGCATCCTTCATTTTGGCCATCCTGCAGTTTCAAGACCCACTGGGTGTTCACCAAACAGTCTAATCATCCAAACTTCTACTAGGAGCCCTGAAGGGTCACAGAATCAGGAAAAATAAGGATGGCAGGGATCTGTAAAAACTCCTTTCCGGTCATATTCTCCAATCCCTGTATAATATTACTTTATGCCAGGACACAGATCCTAAGAAACAGAATTTCACCTTAACTGCCCCTTGCTCTATCTGTACCATCTGATCTTAACAAGAAAGTAAAGTCACTTTGGTTTGGAGGTGAATTTGGAGGTGTTGAGGAAGGGGAGTACCTAACTTTTACCTTAAATATAAGATCCTATTTTGGATAACAATATTGGAAGTAGAGAGTCCAACACATTTGCAAAGAAAGAAAGGGAGAATTATTGTACAACAAAAAGTTAATCATACATGCTATTTGTTTGTCTAAGCATATAAGTTATCCCACGCAGACGAAAGGTGAGATTGCCTATGCAAGGGGAAAACAAGTGGGAGCCTTCTGAAAGCCTTCCAGCTGGCTGGCAAATTGCCTCAACCGCGGTATAATGCAGCCAGAATAAAAGCGTTCTGCAGTATGCTAATGCACGTCTTTAATGAAAGGTGCATCACATTAGTTCCTTGAAACTAATTCTTAACAGAGGCTTTTCTCTCCTCCCAAGGGAAGTTAAGGCTTGTAACAGCCACTTGTGGCAGATGTTTCCCTAACCTGTCCTTACACCGACAGAGAGTCCATGGTCTCTGCGAGCAATCTATTCCAGTGCTTAACTATCTTTCCCATTAAAAAGTGAGGTTTTTTTCTCCTGATGTTTAACCTAAATCTTCTTGCTGCAATTTATAACAGGAGAGTGTATTTCCTTATTCTCCTACATGTGCTCTTTTCAGTGTTATCAGGTCAGGAAGATATTTATAACAGAGAGGAGCCGATAGTCTCATTCAGCAGCTGTCTTATAAGCTACACTGGCAAAAGCAGACTCCTGTTCAAATGAGCAGCATTCAGTCTCACCATTTACAAAATCCTCACCCAAATGGTAAGGCCTTTGGACAAGTAAAAGCTACTCTCATGAATTTCCAAAGCCATCTGTTCCAACAAAGGCAGAAATCAATCCCTGAGTTCCTCCTAATATGGTAGGACCTCAAAACACAAGAGCATCTGAAGAGACCTATAACTAGTGTCAACAGATGGAAAACTAAAACCTCCCAGAAACTTGGTTTTCAAGGACTAGGCAGGAGAACACAGCTCTGAATTAAACCAGAATTGTTCAGATACTTTTCTTAGGCAAGATACTTAGCAGCATTACATTGGTATCTGGGGGTGAAGGTTCAGGAGAGAGCCTGAACCTTCAGGTGCTTGTTTTTCAACAGGCTGGAGGAAAACTATCTAGGCAAAGTCTCCTGATAGCTATTATTTTATTCAGGCTCCTATTTGCACCATGCCTTGCACCACCCTCTTTTCATTTACAATCTTATCTCAATTCCTGCCTCCACCCCACTACAGAAGAAATCCAAAAGGAACAAAAGGGATTTGGTTTCATCTGCAGAATAAAAAAAAAAAAAAAAAAAAAAAAAAAAAAAAAAAAAAAAAAAAAAAAAAAAAGACCATTCCAAATTCACTTAGGACTTGAACTGCTTTCTGCATTTTCCCAAAAGCCCAGTGTTTCCTCCCTTATTATTGGTTCTTTTATTTTTTTTTTCCCCAGGAGCTGAGGAGTTTATTCATTCCAGTAGGGAAGCACTAAAGCAACAACAGAGGGCATGAATTAGGAGGCAGAAATTCCCTATTCCACCAAGAATCTCTGTAACCTGATCTGCACCTTTGTGGCTCTACATCATGTAAAATTGAGATAATGGCATGTTTTTACATCTGGGGTGCACTGGGTAGATAAACACAGAAAGGGCCACAAGTCTCACAGGTAATTGTGGAAGTGAGGAGACACATACACATGTGTCTAGAGCTAGATGAGGGAACAGATGTATCTATAAATAGTACAAATGTGAAAACTTCCTGTCTTTAATCTTTGGAAAAATCTTACATAATTTTTACACCTGATTTGAATACAGGAAAAATGGAAGATCAAATATAGAAAAGGTAAAGGTAGGATGTTGGACAAGGAGCAGAAAATAGGACTGTTGTTGGTAATATAGCGGATGGAGAAGCATACCTAACCCCTCTGGGAAGCAGGGCAAGTCCAAGGAGAAGTAAGAGTCTTGACAGTAGAATTGGTACAGATCCTGAATGAGGACATGGGAAAACCAGAACAACTGGGCAGGACCTGAAAAAGGCTACTCTAGAAGCACCATAGAAATAGCAGTTGTAACTGGGACACTGCCAGTGGAAGCAGGCATTGCTCAGGGTACATCAAATAAAGGTAGACCTAGGGGATGCTGTTGAAACCTTAATGCTGCAGTAGACTGCGAAGAAATAAATCATGCATAAATAAAAGCAGAATCATTTTGGATTGAAATAGGTTTTGGAAGGCTGGTGCAAGATACTCCACGAGGACCAAACAACAGAGATCTACTGTAGCTCCACAGGCTTGGCTGGATAGAGATGTCATTACTGTTTCTAAAGAGAAACTTTATCAGGAACTAAGTTATTATGGGAGTCTTTAGCTTCATAGAGATCAGATGGAGAACAAATGCAAATTTTAACAGCAGCACCTTGATGTTTCTTTTTCAGGATCTGATAGTTGGGATATTTCTTTACCCCAAAATTACTCAACAGGCAATAAGTCGTGATGTTCTACACTCAGTTTGGGCAAAGCAGCAAGGAACCTTAGAGAAAAGCTAGTTATCAGAAATAACCTTGGATTGAGCGATTAGGGGAACAGAGAGCCTGTCTTAAAGAAGGAGGTTAAAAAGCTTGTCTAACCTAGATAAATGAAAGCCAAGAGGGGATATGACTGCTCTGTATAAATAAAGGGGGGACAGATACACAAGGGAGAAAAGAAAGTGATTTTTAAGCAGGAAAAACAATGCTGGTAAAAGAACAACTGATTGTAAGGAAATTTGTCTTGAAAATAAGATAGATTTTAACCATCAGAGGGGGAAGTTCGGAAACAGCTGCCCAAAAGTAGCTGTGAAAACAACAAAAATGGGGTCAAGAAGAAGCACAACGGGTTTGTATAGGGCTATATGATTTTGCTGCCTAGAGCGGAGGGATGGGACCAGATGAGCCTTTCCAGTCCAGTGACTGTAAGTAAGCAGAAGCAAGAGGAGGAATTCCACTGTGAAAAGCCTTTTCCTCTCAATTTTTCAGTCTGCAAATGTCAAAACTCAGTCTTAATCATTGTATCTCTGTCCCCCAGCTAACCCACACGAACACAAAGACTCATGCTAATGATACCTCCAACTCCTTTGCTCCTACTTCCCTCATTCAGCAGCAACACCTTCTCTATGCCCTGAGAATAAGACATTCGTCTTAGCCTTCACCCAAGCTGGTTAAGCTCTGACTCTCACGCTTACAGTGCTGACATCACGCCCATTACCAAACATACAATTCCTGTGATGCTACAGGTCTGTATCCTCACACAGGCTGGTCTTCAGCAGGTGGAGAAGAGATGCCACAAAGATCAAAAATCTCCTGTATACAGACACTTTAAGGTGATTAATTAACCACATCAGCCAGAGCAGACAAGAAATGGTTGTGAATGCTCCACATGCAAAATTAATTAACACAAAAACAACATTCCTTCCTGAACCTCAAGTTCACCTTCCACAGCCACCTGGGGAAGGCTGCTTTCTTGACTGCACCTGCAAAAGCGGGAATTGCTTCTAATAGCCTTTCAATTAAAAATGTAGGCTGCAGGAGATGGTGTGATTTTCTCCCCTCTATATTTATACAGCACCTAGCATATGCCAGAGAGAGAGAGGCTGAACTTAGAATACAGACAGGGTGAGGTACTTGCTCCTGCTTTACAACTCATTCTGGGAATAAAAGCTCTTTGCAGAAACATGGTCTTCCATCTCATTGAGGTCTGGCATTTACATAGCTCTTGCCATTTTTGCTGAAACATTTCATTCCTGGTCCATTTTATATGCCTTTTGCAGTTGCTAAGGTCCTGTCCCCTGCCATGATTAGCCAGAGAAGGTTAATGAGGTATACTTTGAGCACGTCTGATTTCTGCAAAGTCAGTGAACTATGGGGCTCCACTGGTGTCACAAAAAGGTCAGAGCTGTGAGAATGCCAAAGAGTTTGCCTTGCTAAATCATTCCTCCAAACCAGAAGGCACCAAGAATTCAATACAGGTATAAAACTAGCCCCTCTGGGAGATGATGGTGGTCTTGCTGGTAGCATTAACTTGGTGGCCCAGAAAGTGGTTCATTCAGGCAAGGCTGGCTCATGCTGGAGCAGGAGGGACTCCAGGGGGACAAAGTTATTCAAGGACCTTAGTGCTACGTGATGTATACATAACCACGATTTATGGAAATGCAGACTGCAATCAGCACAGGCATACACAGGAGACATGAGGGGAGAGGAAGCTGTTAATGGTAGCGGGGGCTATGATCTGAGTAGGCTGGAGAATGTAACTAAGCTTCTAGCAGGGGCAAATCAGGTGCTAGGATTTGGGAAGAAGAATTAGAACAAAATTTATATCTTAACAAACACTGAAAACTGACTACCATCCACCACAACCCACCTTCAGCTAAAAGGCAGTGACAGCACCTGACTCAGACTCTTACTTAATAGTGTTGCATACTTAGAGCCATCATGCCCTTCTGAAATGACTGTGTGAGGACAGGGGAGCTAAATAAATGTCCCAAATTCCAGCAACATCAGTCTATTCTGATTCTGGTCTGGTAAATAAAATCTAAAGCCAGGGAGCTTATACTTTCTCTATCATTCTTCATCTAAGGTGAAAGAAGGTTTCACCTTGAGCATCTCTACTGCTTTCCTCGGCAGAACTGTGGGGCAGGGGAAAATGTAGCAGGGATACTGGTAAGATTGCATGTTTTGTGTCCCAGGCGGTTCAGGAGTCACAAAGGTTTTTAAAAAGTGCATCTTTATGTGCACGTATAGGCATCTAAATGCTTTATGTAAGCATTTTGCGGTCTCTAGGAGTGCATCCGCATTGTGCAGGTGTGTGTCTGCATCTAGTACGTGTCCATGCATGTAATGCCCTATCTAATGATTTTTCCCCTTGGCTTTCCCTGTTGAGTTCTGGGTTTGAGTTTCGTTTTGCTGAGCTTTCATTTCTTTCACTCAGATTTTTTTTTCCCCCTAAAGCATGTTACACAGAGGGAGGGATGCTTGCCAATTCACTGCAGTCTGGGAGACAGTTTAGAGCTTTGGCTGCTAAGTGGGTCCAGTACAGTGGTGTACAAAACCCTGACACGTGTGCAGTGACACCTCCTCTTTACACTGATTGAATATCTCTCCCACAATCTCTCGGGACCTGAAGCTGAAGGAATATTCAAAAATGCAGATGCAGAGGAAGGCCAAAACCGTGTCCTTGTGCTGAGAAAAGACAAATGTTGAAGCCAGCCCCAACAGGGTTAGGAGAGGCGAAAACTTGAAGAGAGAGGGGGTGAGTTACCTAAATCTCACTGCTTTCTGTGCTGTGCAAGCAAGACTGAAGGCACTGCTCGAAAAGCATCTCTGAGAATATCTCAGGGAGAGATCCTTCAGCTTCCAGTGGGGGGTGTCACAGTGGGTGAAACACCTCCCCACCCTGCATACAGCAGCCAGAGCCCCTGCCCCTGGCAGCTCCACACTGCCCCTGTGCAGGGGTGCACACCTGCCAAGAGCAGCACTGGCACGGCTGTACACAGGCCCCTCTGGCAGAGAGATGCGGGGTGCTCGGCTCTCCTCTCTCTGCTGGAAAGGGGAGGATCAAACCTCTTCCAGAAGGAATTACAGCACATGTTGGGAGCCAGATTCCAAGGAAAGCAGTTACAAAGCTGCAAGGCCCCACTTCTTTCTTCTCCCACCATTGACAGCACTGAGCTGGTGATTGCAAACGCTGTCCACATCTGCAGAACACCCTTTGTCAGGATGCTGGGTCTGGATTCACACTGGCATAGCCGCAGCCAGCCCCACTACCTTCAAACCTTCAGGGTGTATGTCTGCAGCCCCCCTCAACCTGGCACAAGGCAGGGAGCCTTGTGCAGTGCACCAGGGCCATCCCAAGGGGCAGCCAACTGAAACCGTGTTCCAAGTTGTCACCAGATCTCCAAACTGAGTTGAAACAACAGGTCTGCTCTGCATCCTGGTTCTCTGCCAGGTCTCTTTTCTTGGCTTTGCAAAGGGACAGAACGGGAAGAAAATCTGTGGGATAGGACCAACCAGGGACACCCTTGCTGCTTACCCTCTATCCCGTGTGTGGTTAAAGGCTTCAGACTTTCCAGTGGATGAGAACTCCAGAAGGAGAACCCATGAGCTGCAGGACCGCCACCTGACCCACTGCTACAGCCAAGTGTTGGGCTTTGCTTGAGAACTACAGCGTTCTGCTAAATTTGGGTAGGGCATTAGACAAGACCTGCCAGCTCTACCTACACCTTACAGAGAAGACCCAACTAGGATGGAGCCCACCAGCAGGACAGCTGGTTCATGGCACAGGTGTGCATTACTGCCCTGCTGGTTGTAGCCAGCAAGTGCTCTGTGCGCATCAGGGAGTGATTCTGCCGAAGATTTTTCCTCCTTTCCCATCCCATACACAGGTACTCACACACAGAGGAACCCCTCAGCAGCAGTTATCTTAAGCTGATCTGAGCTTGGAGTCCAAGCAGAATTGCCAAGGGCCCAGCTGAGGCCATCTGGGCTGCAAGGCATCTCTGTGCAAAAGGAACACAATCAGACATGAGTGTGGAGGGGGTGAGAGGTAACCTTGAAATCAGTGATTTGGAAAGGAGAGAGGAAGCTATGTATTTGCCAACCCCAGCTAGCAAAGAAGAGTTAAGCCGAGAACTCTTTTCTTGGGAGCATGGCCTTAAAGAAATACAATTCTCCCCTTCTTTCAGACCTGATGGACCTCAGGCACACCTATTTTTCAAAGATATGTCTGTCATTTTGTGCATAAACATGTCAACACAAAACAGATCTTGTGCCATTTCTGTGGCCTAGAAGTAGGAGAACAGGCGCAGTCTTGAAGACATAAGATGAAGCTAAGGTTCTCAGCAGGTTGCAGGACATCTTTTATGTTGACATGTAAGTCCACAAGAGGAATGATTTCTGTCAGTCTAGAACTAGCTGGATGACTTTGTGTATTTAAATGTGTGTGTACTGCGCAGCTACCCCTGTTACAAGGGGAGTAAGCAGTAAGCCTGTAATTAAGTTCTCTGACATTTTCCATTACAAGAGTCTTCAGGCCAGTTCCCTGAGAAAAACCAACATCTCCATGTTTTGCAACAGGCATTTGAAAGTCAACAGGGCAAAAACCCTGAGGCAAAGCACACGATTTTTACTTTGGCCCATCAAATTTAATTCACTCTTAACTGCATTATAAACTGTTGAATAATCATAATTTCTTTTCTGTCACTTTCTTGAAGAAATCCTGGCAGACAGTACAAACAGCAACTGAGCATAAACGTTCTAAGAGCTAAACCCAACACCTCAGTGAATCAGTGGGGACTCCCCACCAGGACCATGGTAAGTATAACACCTCAGCTTTAGCAGAGCAAGAGAAAGGCAAAGGTCCAATAAGGACCACAAAATGTGGACAAACCATCCAGGTTCTCTTCTATCTGTTTAAATGTGCCTCACGGTGAAAAGGTCACCTGCACTCCACTATTCAGGATGCAGAAGAAAGGCAAACCACTTCGAGCTTTCATGAATGTCTGTGAAACAAGTACAGATTAGTCACTGGATTGAACAGTCAGACTCAGTGCTGAAAGCTCAGCAGGCATGAGAACAAACAATTTATTTTACAGAAAAGATTTTGGGGTTTCCTCTTAAGAAACAAAGAAAAACACAGCACATATAAAAAACCCACCACCAAGCCATAAAACAAACTACATTAAGGGTAATTTATTTAGACTGAAGTATTAGAAAATGGCAGGTTTACAGTTTCCTTTTCAGCCTTTCTTCCATCCTACTTGTGTGTGGACATTTTGATTCAAGTTTTAATTAATGAGTGCATGCAACTCTCTCCATGGAGTCCCTCCCTCAACCCTTGTACTTCAAAGAAACTTGAAGAAGTAGAATTAAGGTGGCCTGGGAAACAAGACTGGCATTTCCTAGCTTGACTTCACAAGTTAAAAATTGAATCACTGTTCTTTTATTTTCTGTACATAATTGCTTCTACAGCTTGAATGTGCACAAGCTATTACAAAACCAATAAATGGGCCAAGAAAGTATCAGTGAAGATGGAGAAAGAGCTATCCATGAATCTCCAAGCACTGGCAGAAGAGAAAGGAATAAAGAAACAGCAATAGATAGCAAGAAAATCAACCAGTGTAGAGATTACACAATCCTGTTTTATGATGAAAAAAGCAGCACTGACCTTGCCAAGGGGTTGAATGAGGCAAAGAAAGCAGAAGCCAAATTGGAAAAGGTGCCTTGGAGAGAACTGGAAGAGGGTGAAGCTGGCAGGTCCCTCATGGTCCTGATGCCCAGAAGGTGAGATGAAAGGAAGGCACTGATCAGGCAGATCATGCTGCAGACAGGTTTCTCGTGTTGCAGCAATGCGCTCGTAACAGACTGAGAGAGAGGGCTGAGGGCTGTACTGCGTGGGAGATGAGGACAGGACCACGCTGGTCTGCTCTGTGTAACCTCGGAGCAGAAGTACCACGGTAGGGGTAGATGGCATGGGGACATTACAGCCCAGAGGCCGTGTAGCCATGTTAGCCCAGCAAGGCTGAGCTGAGAGCCGAGGCAGCTTGCCAGGCTCACACAGCTGCCTTGCACCGTGCTGTGCTGATGCACCCCCGTGGCACCGCTCTGCACCATGTGGATTTACCACTGCAAGCATATGCCAGCACAGGCAATGCATAGCTGTGTTTCACAGGGCAAACTTGCCCTAAGTAGCTGTGCAGCAGCTGTGCAGAGAGCAGATGCTTTCTCCTCAGATGCCCAGGAGTGAAGGGACCCAAGTGCTGGCTGTTATCTTGTCCTGTGCTTACTCTGTGCTTACTTGGGTGGCTTAAGGAAGCCACCAGAGCTTCCTGAAGTTCAATTCTCCCTCTGTTAAAGGCTCTGAATAATCGGTCCCTTGTTGCAAGGGGTGTGAACAGGGACCTGGCAGCTGGGAGCAATGACAAGGGTTGGTATAGTAAGGAGACGCCTCAGCTCATCCACTCCAGAGGAACTGTGCAGCTCAGGGCTGTACCTACACCACCTCCATGTCCCACATCAGAGGAAGGACCTCTGCTGCAGAAGGGTGGTGGTTAGTGTAGAGCAGCCCTGCATGACAGCAGTCAGCAGTGGAAATCGTGCTGATTAATGACAGAGCAGCAGCACCGCAGGTGAGGCATGTGGATCAGCAACTGTAAAAGGAACAGCAGGATTTTAGATTAACTAAAGCTCAAGAGAACATTCTTGCATTTTCTCCACCTGCTCTGGAAGCTGAAGCGACACAAGTGACCAGACAGCTGTCTTTCCTCGCTCTCTGAAGATACCTTTCCTGGAAAAGGGAGCACAGCGATGCTCAGGATGATGCAGTGGCACTCAGCCCTGCCCCTTCCAGCCTTCAGGAAGCAGACACACCCCATCTCCCACACTCAACATAAAGCTCAATCAGCTAGGCCCCTGGCCACAGCTCTCCCTCATGGCTCTGAGGCAGCCACTGTGCCATCCAGGGTCCCACACAGTAGTTCCCCACATACAGAGGTGAGCTGTGGGTGGGTGGAAGGAAGGGAGGCTACAGCCTCCTCAGATGGCAGCATCGCTTCTCCTGTCCTGCACTGCTCAGAGCCCACCTCCAAGGATGGTCCCCAGCTGTGGCTGAGAGATGTTGGCTCACCAGTGCAGTGCTGTCTTCCACAAGGAAAGGGAGAGAGCCTCCTAGACCAGGGCAGGAGAAACAGTCTTGGAGAAAGACTGACCAGCAGTCCTCAGTGACAAGATAGGCACCACAGCCAGCCCAAGGAACATACAAGTGCAAATTTTCCTCAGTGCCAGCTTTAGAGGCCTGGCCGTTTTACTGCTGTGCCAAGAATAGCCAGTAAGCCTGGCCTTACCCTTTTCTGCAATAGAAAAGATCGTGCTTATGAGAGAACATTTATCCCTTCCAGTCTGCTGATTATTTCACCAGACAACCCGAACGGTCCATTAATATCATCTTTTGTGGAGCTAAATATATACACTAACCATATATACAAATACATATAAATACATCTCTATCTAGCAGAGAATCCAATTAAGTGAATATGTTACGCCTTAGCAATTAATGAATTCAACAAGCTGAGCTGCTTCTTGCATATGATTAAAGTTCAAGCAATATCAATCATAACAGCAAAAAAGATTCCAGATTTTCCTACGTGCTATCTACAAAGAGACTGTTAACACTTAAATCAATGGGCAAATTCAAGTGTGTTTGCAAACCTCAGGAAACTCATATTTTCAATGATATACAGCCTGTCCTTCAATTCATGGTAGCCTGTTCTTGAATGCAGCATCTCAGGCCATCCCTGCTGCTTTATATATCTTTCTGCAGCATTTTCTGGATGGCAGCTCTGTAAAAATGCTGGCGTCCTATGGGTCAAAAGAGAGCAAATTCCATGACTGAACAGATCAGACTGACTCCGGTCACTTGACTCACACAAATGCTTTCCTTCTCTTTGTGTTCAGTTGCCAGTTTTCTGTTTGTGTTTATATGTGTGAGTGTGTGTTTGTATGCACACGTGTGTGCCTGCTCTTTCCCACATTAATCTTTTTCCAGGACAAGCCTGTTCGTGCAGTTTCTGCCTCTCGGCAATAGACAACACTGAGCCCTCTAGGGACTGCTCGTTCCCTCCTTCTCTCATAATACCCCTCCTCTGCATTCATAAGGCAATCCCTAGGGGCAAGTTCTACATAAATAAATATTTAAGTAGCCACTAAACCACAGAAGGTGCAGAAAAGCACGTGGGGGACTTGTCTGCAGTATTCGGGCACAGAGGAGAAAGAACAGAGGCATGGCTTGGAGGTTTGGGAGCAGACAAATGATGAGGGTTTGAACTGGAAACACAACCATCCCCTTCTCTTCTCTGACCCGGCCAGCACAGTTGGCTAGTTTTCACCCTGAGACCAGAGCTGATATAATACAGGTCTGTGTTAGTACAGCTGCATAAATCCAAAAGCCAAGAATGTGCTGTACCGGGAGGCTGACAGAGGAAAGAGCCTTTAACTGAACCATCACAGACACAGCTAATTAACCTTACTACTAATGCTGAGTCTTTTTAAAGACTTTTAAAAGTCTTTTTTAACTGCTCCATTGTTCTCCTAGTTTGTTGTCATACTCCAGAAAGAGGCCTCGAATACCCAGGAGAAGGTTGGAGCCTTATCTCTGAGGACAGGTTGGGTCTGTCACAGAGAGAGGCCAGGCATGAGACCCAGACCTGGTTGCTCCTCTGCCCTCTGAACTGGGTACCAGGAGGTTCCTTTGAGAGTTCCTTCCAGGCTCACCTGCTTATGGATCCTACATCCGCACAGAATTATTTGTGCCTACGCCCATAGCACTACAGATTTCACAAGTCTCTGTGAGATACCAAAGAACAACATTTGGATCTTTTCTAGATTCCTTGAGAAACACTGTTCTGAAAATGGGCATTCTAGGGAATAGCGTATAAATCTGGCCACTTATGTCACCCATGTAAGACAGCAGTTTGAAGGGTAATAGCCATATAAAATATGCCACATCCTAGGAAACCACATACTATTTGTATGCTTCCCAACATAACCAGGAGAGCTAAAAAGCTCTCAGAAAATCAGTCAAGAGACAATTCCTTGCAGAGCACATTCTAGCAAAAACATAGAGCCCACAGCAGGCACCAGCAGACTTGAAGGACCACTTGTACGATCAGAGGAGGGCATTTTTTGTGCAGTGGCATGCAGCTCTTGGAGGGTGACATTTCAGAGTGATTTGGAGAACTTTCCTTCAGGAGTATGTCCCAGATTTTTCACTTCCCCAGAGAGCAAGAAAGGTCAAGGAAGGCCGCCTTTCAGGTTCCCTAGTACTATTTTCTCCTCCAGGTACAAAGATTCTGGCTGCTATTTGGGTTGTAGTAGGAAGCAAGCCATCAGCAAGACCTTTGGGCCCAAACTGAATGCAATCAACCAAAGCCACTTCTTCCGTCTGTTTCAGCAATTTCTGCAGCTTTTCTTTCTCCCTCAGCAGGATGGTTTTTTACCACTTTTTTACCCTGCTCTGCATCAGTGTTCTTAAGGAAAGGAAGACACTGGGTTAAAAGCTCCTTATTGATAATGACAAAATAAAGTACCCAGTCTGCATAGAGAAATCAAAAAAACCAGCCTTTGCACATGGCTAAACCAGGGTGTTTGAGAGGAATGGGAGAGGGGATGTTTCTTTACCTGAACTCTACGCAGTAAGTATATAGAAATGTTGCCTTCCTTAGGCAACCTTCTTCCATTAGCAGCAGAAGAACCCTGTCCCTCAGGAATCTAAAGAGCGAGAAGAGCCAGCAGCATCCACCGGAGCAGTAGACAGAGGTGCCCTGTCAGTGTGGTGTGTACCACTGAACATGAGAGTTTAGCCCATTCCCTCCATCCGTTCCCACTTCTCTATAAGCAGAGTGGAAAATGAAAACATCCTTCCCAAGATGTCAACCCAGTCATCCAGATGTCAAATCATAACCGCATTTGCGCACTTGGGATCCCTTGGGATTTTTCACAGCCATCACAGCTGATGATTCCCCAAAGTGGCTGCTGCATTGTCAGGTTCCTTGCAGTTTGCTTTCTCTGTGGCATCAAGCCCTTTCCACCTTCTCCCTGTCTGTGATTACCCCCGCCTGTCAGCACTGCAGTAGATATGTGTATATTCCCGGGTCTCTCGTTTCTCACTTTACAGAACTCTCTCGCCTAAAAAACGCAGACTTTCCAAACAGAACAGACACTAATATAGAGAGCAAACAGGAATTTTTGACAGGCTCATGGGCTCCATTCACTATCCATGCATTTATCTACACATAAGAATTTTGTCTGCTTCCTGCAAGACGTTATTGCACTTCTGCAACTGTGCAACTGTGCCATTGTAAAGCTGTTGTCAGAAGTGCCTGTAATCTTATTGATTAGTAAAAAGTCAGGTCTCATGAGACTGAACAAGGTATCTCCAAAAAACAGAAGTCCAATGACGTACAGCAAACAGCGCAGCAGGACTGAACGAAGGAGAGCTCCATGCTCCAACTCCTGGGTGTAGGAAAGCAAACACTGCTTCTGGACAGACTAGTTTTTGTAGGGGAGCACAGCCAGGCTCCTGACCCAGTTTTATCATC
This sequence comes from Platysteira castanea, assembly GCA_013397175.1. Classification (NCBI taxonomy): domain Eukaryota; kingdom Metazoa; phylum Chordata; class Aves; order Passeriformes; genus Platysteira; species Platysteira castanea. The sequence continues at coordinate 176,734 of VYXC01003301.1, forward strand.
AAAGATGCAGGTCTGAGGTTTGGATTAGGACCCAGGTCTGCTGTCCCTCACTGACATTAATGGTTCTGCTCTCTTCCTTACTCTACCATTTTGTTTTCACTTTGGCTGTGGTGAATGTTTCTCATTCCCCCTCCCCTGCACTTCCATTCTAAAGGCTGTTTCAGAGATTATTTGCCTGATATAATTTTCCCCCTTTCTTTTCAGTCTTCCTTTGCCTCCCTTCTCAGCTGCATCAAGGGCCTCTTCCCAGACACCTGATGCCTCTAACCCCTCAGTCAGCAACAGGATGTGAATGCTGACCTGCTCCACTTTCTTCAGTAGCTTTTCAGAGACCCACACACTTTTCTTCAGTTTTGGCCTTCTTCTTGAGGGAGGTCCCATGAACACCAGTGAAGTTACGTCACTGCTTTTTGTCTTCCACTACCATAAGTCTCACTTTTGCCCAGAAAGCTGCAGATCATTTGCAACAGTCAAGCTGCTGATATGTTAAGCTTATAGTCCACAAAACTTAAAATCCTCACCCATTTTATATTTCCCTGGCAGGTCAATGCAGAAATACTCACTGCTATCAGTGGATAAAATGTTATATCTTTACAGACTTTCCCCAAAGTATGCTGAGCAAGAAAATTCTGGATATTTACTAGTGTTCCTAACTTACCTGCATTCCCTGTGCATTGACTCTCACATCTGCCTATGTGACCACGATTTCTCAGCTGATATTTACACAGTAAGTGTTTAGTGGCTACAGCCATCATCTAGGTCTCTCTGTGCAGCTCCCAGCACAACGGGGCACTGGTTATTGGCAGGCTTTTTCAGTGAATACAGTAACACAGATAATCAAAATAACCATAAGCTTGTTCTGCAGAGTTCATAAATCAATCTAACCAGGGCTGGTCTTTTGTATGACAGAGAATGATAGTCGTACTGCAGCCCGAGTGCTATTCATTACAGTGTCTGCTTCCCTAATTACCCCTCCATTTTCACACATTTCCTAACGGCTGGTTAAAATGGCTTTGCAGTGATGAACAGCTGCCACATCTCATCCCAAAAAGGTACAGTTATATCTCTACAGAGGGCAAAGCAACCTCTGTGAACAGAGTTCATTCACAGAGAGCTGCGGAACCCCCTAGGCTCAGGGAAAATACGAGATCTGCCATCACTGATTTGCCTTTGCCCGACCACAAGAAGTTCACAGGTATCTGGAAGTCTGTCTTGAATTTATGTAAGTTATTTCTATGTATTTATCTGCACTTGAAAAAATGGCAGAAACTCAAGAATTGAGTGTCTATTTTCTTCCATTCATACCTCAAAAGCTTCTCTCCCCATCCCCCCATCTCTCCGTCCCCCTATCCCAGCACAGAACACACCCTTTGAGACACTAGCCACTCACTCCATGCATGTGACAGACTCTGATTAAACTCACAGATAACAACCTTGCAAGGCAGAGTCAAACTTGCAGCAGTACAGGCTGTTCTCATCATTGGCTTCCAAAAATAGTTCGTTGCCAATAAGAGTCAATCAGTTCAGGCTTTGCCAGCCTGTGCTCCTACTGTCCTCCCCCATCCCAGGGGCTGCTGACACAACTTGTGCCCTCCAGAGTGGTTGCAAGGCTCTAAATACCACCAGGAGTTGTGTATTGGTCGCTGAAAACACCTCAGGTTTGTAAGATTACTGTACACCAGGCTTCCAGGGGTCCTCCCTGTCTTTGCTCCCTTGCGTAAGCGAGATACGAGAGTCCTGGCCTGCAACAGCTATGAGACAGCATTTACGGACTTCGGTCTACATCTTCCACAACCTCCTAAGACCCAGTAGCAATGATCATCCTGGGACAGCTGTTTCAGCTTTGTCTCAGCAATGCCTGCTGCAAGGACTCGGCACAACCATCTCTGAAGAGCAAGGAGAGGAAGCGTGAGATTGCAGACAAGCAGGTCTGAAGGCATTCAGGAGGATACAACACAGAGCAGAAAAGAAAGTCCCAGGACAGAAACAAACAGAAAAGGGGTCCTCAGTATGCAAGGATGGAGTGCAGCACTGACAACAAGCCAAACCAAGCCTCTGAATGGGTCATTTTGGGGAGAGAAAGCAGTCCATTATGTCTTAGACCTGTTCATTTTGATATCTACATTGCAAAAATTTTCTCCTGACGTCAAGCACTGAACCTACTCTGAAGTCAATGGAATTGCAGCACTTATGCCAGAGGTGAATTTGGCTCCCAAAGGACTTCTCTATGCAATGATTTAGATAATGAGCCTTCAAAGCTTATGTTGCAGCTATAGCATGAGTGGAGGAGAAAAAGGGCCAAAAAAGGCTGCAATAGAATAGCCATCTGTCACACTCAAGTCTAGAGCTCAGCTAACTCAGCTGAGCCTAACACTCAGCTATGGCATAAAATAAGGGCAAGAAATACTGGAACTTAATGAGCACCCCTGGAGGAAATCCTACCCCCATCTAACAGTACAAAACAGTACAGATGTGTTAATACAGGCATCTTTATGAAAACTGCATCCCAGAATATTTTGTGAAGTTAAATACAAGGCAGAAAATGGCATGCAGCATAAAGAATAGCTGGTGACTGAGCAATCAAGAGGCAGTGCAAATGGCCATATAATTTTGCCTTTTAAATGCAACTTCATAAAAGCTCATTCATCGATAAAAATGCTGTGTTTCTGTTTTCTGCCTTCCTAGGAGCTTTCTTGCCCATCCCCTTAATCTTCAGTACAGACTTTAGATCTTCTCAAAAGACTAAGAACACCTGTCCTTCCATGCCCAAATATTGCCTCCGCATTTCAAGGTGGTTTTATATAGCCCCCGAGTATTACCAGACAGGGCTAGTCAAAGGGCCTCCGACTCATAATATATATTAAAAGTAATGCAGATGATAACTGTCTATGAATATTACACCACCGCCACCCCCCAAAAAAGACTGATATGTCACGGCAGTATGTGGCGAATACATTTGAAATTTAAAAAATAGAAATTAATTGGATACAGTTTCAGGTATGGAAGACTAAATTTGTTTCCCAGTTCCTTTGAGAAGACAGGATTTGGCACTCTGGCATCCAATGAAATCTAGACACCATTTTGAACGCCATGACATTCAGCCTTCAAACTCTCTTCAGCTTTGGTGTCTGCAAAAGCGAGTCAGACAGCAAGTTACAAACACCATTCATTATGCCATAATGCAGGTATTTCATCTCCTCACTGCACCCAAGATCCCCCATTCTCTCCATATGCATATTTAATTTACTTACTTGTAGTGTGCAACATCTCCTTTCAACACTTTGAGGGACCAACCTCTGGAAGGTGTTTTTGTGGTGCCTAATACAAGACACCATAATAATGACATTAAAGATGAGAGAGCTGATATGTGAAAGTCCTGGGGAATTACAGTAAACCCAGAAGACACATACAAGAAGTCCAGAAGAGTGGAAGTTGAGGCAGTTAAATCACTGTGGATATATAGTGGTGATAGACAGGAAGATAGATAGACAGACATATACACACAGAAGATAGAAATGAAAGAAAAAACAAAGATAAGGCCAAGTAAGGCAATAAAGAGCAAAGCCTGGCTTAAAGAAAAAAAATAGAAGAGAAAATATGTAGCCTTTATCCTTCTTCCAGGGTTACAGATGCTGTGGAGAAGATGACCTGCCAACCTTCCAACCTCACCTTGAAGACATCAGCTGGCACACAGCACAGACAGAGAGTGACTGTAACAGCTCTTGGGCCCAAGCAGACCATTGGCCTAGATGCACCCACTTGTTTCAAGTAGGAGAGATTCCTCATGAGCCATGCTCCCTTGCCCGCTTCTTTCCTGAGATAACCTCCAGTGCCACTGTTCTGGTGATCCGAAGGAACTGTTCAAACACACAGGAACCACCTGAACCTCCAACCATACAAACCACATCGCAGAAATGCTTCCTCCATTGGGGACCAGGTAAGAGTGCTGACACAATCACTGATGCTGTCACTTGGTGCTGCCAAAGGGATTGCTGCAAATGGGGAAGCTCTGAGATTCAGAGTCCATTGCCTGTTGTCCAGTGCCTCCCTTTTTCTCCTCAATTCTCCAAATTACAACTAAACAATGCCAATTCATTAAATCAGTGTTCGTAAGACTTTTTTTCTACATCGCTGATCACTTTCGCTGCTTCCCCCACTGTCATTCCAGTTTGTCCAGACCTTTTGTGACGTGCTATCCACAGAACTGCAGGGAGATTTTAAGCCTTACCATCACCCAGAGAGTACAGAGATGACATCACACGCCTTGCAGGCTAAACTCCTGTTTATATGTCCAAGTACAGCATTTGCCTCCTTCTCAACAATACACAACCATGTTCAGCTTGTGATCCTCTTTTATCCTTTCCCCCAATCCTTTTCTGCAGAACTGCAATCTAGTTGATCTTTCTCTGCACTGTATTTATGTAGTCTATTATTCCTGCCAAGGTACAATAGTTTGCACTTGTCTCTATTGAATTACATCACACTTTTTTCAGTGTATCTACAGTTTGTCAAGAGCACTATGAATTCTAACCCTGTTCTCCAACAAATTCACAGTCCTCCCAGCTTTCTGTCACCTTCAAATTTAATATGCAAATTCTACATCCACCACCAAGGCTATTAAAGAAAACATTGAACTGAACTGAGCAGGACAGACCCTCACAGAACCCCAGTTCATTCTCCCCTCCCTTTTGACATTCTTACTCATTTTCCATGCATTTGTTATTCACTCTCCTCAAGATCTTGTTCCTCTAGATTGCTAGCAAAGTATGTTAAAAGAGATGAAAAACCTTACTGGAGTCCAAGTAGATGACACCTTAAGTTTCACCTCTGCCCACAATGCCTGTTACCCTGTTACAGAGTGATACTGGATTGGTCTGACATGACTTGTTCCTAACAAATCCTGGTGGACTTCTACAAGTCTCCATGTCATTGTTCAGGTGCTGACAGAGTTTAGTTGATAATTCATTTCATATGCTTTCTGAGAATCAGCGTTAAGCAACAGTGATTTCATAAATCTACAATTCCTGAGCTCCTTTCCCTTCTGCTCCCTCTGATCTTTTTTAAAGACAGGCATTGATGTTTCTCCAGTATCTGGCAAATACCAGCTGGGTCAGCTTTATACGTACAGATTCAATGTAGTGCCTTCAGCAAATGCCCTTTCTGTAAATTTGCTTTGAAAGTGGAGCAGGTTGGGTATGTAAAGTGCTGCTGCAACAGGAGAAAGGAGGTTGTTACCTTGTTTTGGGAAACACGCACCCATGCCCTTGTGCAAGTCTCCCTTGTCAGGCTGACAGCAGAGTAGAGACTGGTATTGACATGCACCAGACCTCCCATCCTACAGCCCTGGCTCACAGCACATCCTGTCATCTCAGCCCCTGACAGCAATAAGCAGTTTAGTCAGTGTATCTATGACCCCATCTGCAGCACCTCAACTATTTCAGTCCTTCCTCCCACTCCACACTCAGTTTTGTCAATATCCCTCTGTCCTGCTCAGCAGCATCCCCAGCTACTCTGTCCTGCTTACCCTATCTAACCTGTGTGCTCAGCAGGGACTGATGTTAAGCTGATGGCTTGCACTTTCCCTGATATGACAGCTCTTCACCCACTGTCCTGGTCTCAGGTGGGATAGACTTAATTTTCTTGCTATTATCTGATACAGTGCTGTGGTTTTGATTTAGTATGAGAATACTGCTGATAACACACTGATGTTTTAGTTGTTGCTAAGTAGTGCTTACTTGAAATCAAGGACTTTTCAGTTTCCCATGGTCTGCCAGCAAGCAGGTGCACAAGAAGACTGGGGAGAGCATGGCCAGGACGGCTGATCTGAACAAGCCAAAGGGACATTTCATACCACAGAATGTCACGCCTGGTATATAAACTGGGTGGAGTTGTTTGGTAGTCACCAGTTGCTGTTCAGATATGGGTTGGGCATTGGTCAGCAGGCACTGAGAAACTGTACTGTGCATCACTTGTTTCTCTTGGGTTTTATTCCTCTCTTTCTTTTTGTTATCTTCTTTCCCATTACTATTATTATTATCTTTTACTTTATTTCAATTATTAAACTGTTTTTATCTCAATATACGAGTCTTACCTTTTTCTGACTCTCCTTCCCCACCCCACTGGGAGAGGTTAGCCAAGGGACTGCTTGGTACATAGTTGTTGGCTGGCATTAAACCACAACACTCACTCTTTCCTCCTCCTCTTTCTCCATCTCTTCTGAGACATTTCAACCCTGACTTCCTGATTTCTCCTGCACCCGCAGCTGTGTCAGTGCATCTTTCACCTCAATAAAAGCAGTTAATCCTGGGCAGGCAACAAGTTGTGAAATGTCTCAGTGTGAAAACCCAAGCTGTGGAAACCCAGGAGATGATCTGAGGTCTGCTACACTTGTTTCAGTTACAGCAGAGGACAGGCTGGACAGGAGTGATCAGGGAATAACCCGCTGGAGGAAGAAGGCAACTGAACTGTGCTCTGGTGTGCCAAGTGGACATCAACAGCAGGCACAAGTTCTGTGAGAGAAGAAGTGAAGCAGCTGAGACAACTGGAGAAAGGAAGTTTCTCTATAAGTACTGAGAGATCAATTAACTGGTGTCCTGGGGAAACAGTGGTGTTCCAGCAATGAGCTCTGATGGGCAAAATAGCTTTTTCATGTACTAAATACCATGTGCATTCTTCAGTGCAGACACAGACTCAGGTGCTCATCAATTATTGAGCTTGCTTGAAAAGGCATTTAGGAGAACTGCACAAGAGGCCAGCCTGCAGTTCTATCTCAGTCCCAACTGGGCTGCTCTTAGCAACCCAGCCAGTGAGAAGGAAAGAGAAAGGTGGAGGTGGGGGGAGAGAAGGAAGTAAGGGGAGAGAGGGAAAAGGAAAGAGCCTTCCTCTTGCCAAAGGAAATCATGCATGGTGCAGGAAAGGCCTCCTTGATGTCTCATAGTATCACTCATGTAGTATCACCCTTTTCCTTCTAGAGCAATTCCCGTTTTCCTCAGGGTGCAGCCCATACCCTCTGAGGCCAGCTCCAGGACTGCAGAGAAGACCTTGGACTGGAGTCAGGACACGCCAAGGACACATCGTTGCCCCAGCAGCACTGTTACCACATCCTGACCACTGTACTGCCCCAGACCTCCCTGGACTTCACAGCTTTACGAAGAGCAGCCATAAATTACGGCACAGCTCAGTGATTATTGCTCCGTTGTGTCAATGGCCATTTAGGGAAAGGCACAGACAGCCCTTATCCCCAGTGAGCGGCCAACATTTAAACTCCCACCCCATCCATCAAAACACAGTTTCACATGGAGATGTGATAGAAGACCGTCTCCTAACAGCACAAGCCCATGCATCCACTGCAATACACCATGAATGCTGGCTATAAACACCAGTTAATCTTCCCCACTGTTTTGGGTATGAAGCACAACTCTCCAGAAAATCATGTCTAGGTGCAGCTCTCTCAGGAGATCCACAGTTGATGTGCTTTCAAAAAGAGAAAATGAGAAGAAATCTCAAGGAACAGCTGCAATCTCAAGGAACATTCTCTCACAATCACTCAGAACATTTCTATTTGTGAACTAGATTTCCTTGGATGTGAAACATCACTCAAGCCATTTAACAAGCATGAACCTAAAACTGACCAACCACGGAATTATACTAGCACTAAAAAGTGTGTCCTTATTAAAAAGAGGTATTTTTTTCTTCACAGTAATATAATTTGAAAAATATTTAGTAAAGTCAAATTCTAAAGGCTTTTTGTTCAAGATTTTGGTTACAATTTTGAAATTTTGAAGAAATGTTGGGTTAAGCACATACAGAATAAGAATATTTTGGATCACCATGATCCCCAAAAGGCAGAGCTTTCTAAACTAGGAGACTGTAGAGGACTAGATACAATTATAGAAGAGCACACCAGAATCAAATTGCTTACAATCCGGAAAAGAAAGAAAGTCTTAGGTTTTGAATCTGGAATCTTTAAAAAGTGGTTATAAGTTTGTTCAAATTTATTTTTATTAGTGTCTTTCATTTAGGATCACACATATATGCTTTTGGACCTAGGAAATACTTCTCCACAAACTAGAGCAGGAGGTTATGGAACTTGCTGTCATAGAACAACAATAGGGAACACGGCTTGATGCTGAAGAAAGAAGCATCGGAAGAGAGAAAGAACCTCCTCCTTCCAGGTTTAGAAACCATTCCCAAAGTTGCAATGGCAATGATTAGAAAGAAGCAAAGACAAAGAAACTTGCATTTATAGGAGTGGTGAAAACTCTTGTGGTCAATCAAGACTGAAAGAAGCGATGGTGGCTTTAGGCCCTGAGCACACACATAACAAGGCAGGGCTCCACACCTACTGCAAGGACCAATATCTCTTAACTCAAGCACAGAAATCCACACAGGACCAGTACACTTCCGTATCTACCCTGTTAAGCACAACTATCCACATACACATCTACAACTTTCTGCAGACATCAAACACCACTCACCTGAGCCCATCAAAGAGTGACATGCAGTTTTGTCTGCCCTACAGCACCTCACAGAAGCGTCATCCCCTGGAAACACTGGGAAAATGGTCAAGATTCCCACCCAACACCAACCGCTCCCTGTTCACAGCCATGTTGAGGTTTGTTTCTAGGCTTACGTTTGGCGTATTGGGTGCAGAAGCAGACAAAAGCCAGAAGCTAGCCTGGATGGTAAGTGTCAAGCAGAACACAACATTGCTGCATCATACGTTCACCTGGCGTTTTGGTTGTCTGAGATCTTTGGCCATTGAACAGAAATCCCAGACTGCAGCCAAAACAGATAATGTAGGATAGGAAAAACCATCACCCGAAAACTAAAAAATTTGACTATTTTCCCTGATGACACAACACTGATTGGGAGTCTAGCTCATGGAATTATGTTTAAGCCATTCCACAAGTAAATCTACTGACTGTCCTGGCCTATGGGAAGCTATGAAAGAACACAGCTTTGAACATAGAATTATGCCAGAAAAATGCTTGTCTCTAGAACAGTTTTATTTCTTTTCCTGGGCCCCAGGGGACCACACACTTAAAATATCCAAGGGACAAAGCCTTATACATGAAGTCCAAATCACTAGACATTTAAATAAGTCCACTGGCATTTTTAACAGTTCTCAGCATCTGTGGAGCAGCCTGGAAGGACAGCCTGAAGATGTAATTCACTTTGCTCTCCAGAAAGCAGAAGCAGTCCTGCCTTGCTACTGAGAAAATGGGACATTATGTCTTGAGCCACTCTGAAGTCTCCCACATCATTTACTGCCCACATTGAAACGCTACCTGCTGTGGAGATGTTACGTTTCTAGCCATGGACAGAAAAGCCTTTAGCATAGAGCAGAGGTTTCATAGCAGCTGCTGAAAGAAACCCCACTATTTCCACTACCAGTGAAAGTCCCTTGATCTGTCTTCACCATGAAGTTAAGTGGCAGAGGCATTGGACTGAAGGAGATGTTTAGGATTTAACATCTTTCAGAAAGTACTTCTCTCAACCACCCCCTTCTCTTGCCACAGCTTAATTTCAGCTGCCATTTCTCGAAATGCATCTTCCTCAGCAGCCAGGAAAATTGGCTCCTGTGTTCAGGGGAGGGAGGGAAAACTGTCACATGAGACAGCTCCACCTCTCCTCCCTTGGCTTCTCTTGGGGAGTTTGTGCACAGATTTAAGAATGAATTAGTCTGTACCATATGCCATCCATCATAGGCTGCAGGGGTACTACAAGAAGGACCAAGAACAATCAAGCATCACCCTTGCAGAGGCACCTGCACTTTACAGTGTTGCATTAAAAACTGCTGCTGTAAAACAGGTAATAAGAAAAGAACACTTGCCCATGGCCACAGGTCAGAAGATCATTGGTACTCAGCATGTCTTCAGGACAGAGAACTACAAGCTGTCAAAATTTTCCTTTTCTCAAGTAAACTAATTTGTTGGGAATGGTGGTACAGAGGAAATTCTCATTCTAGGACAATAAATACGGAACCAATTTATACCGGAAATATGCCCCTTTGTAAACTATATTGTCAAAAGACTGAGGATAGAAATCAAGGCAAATAAAACTGTGTCTCCTTCAGGGGGACTTAGAAAAGAGATAACCACAGACAGTTTTAGTGAACTGCAGCAAAACCCTTTAGGGGTTTCCTCTGAATGTGGCAAACTGCAAGACGTAAGGGACATCATTATGAGCTTTGGTCTGAACTCTTCTTTCATAGCCATGGCCACACAACTGCAAGTAGTCCAAACCGTAACATAAACAGGAAGAAAAGTATTGCCTCCACATTATGAGGCTCCCCTTTCAACAAGTGCTGATGAAAGCATTCTCTGTAGGTCAGTCCATCTGCAAGCCAGAAAGTTTCTCTTTCTGCAGATGCACCAACAGAAAGAGGAAGCTTCACCTCATGCACTGTTGCAGTGCAAAGGCTTGAGGAGCTCGCCAGGCTGCTTGGCTGCTCCTCCCTTATTGACCAGGTTCCATTTCCTGGGACTTCTGGAAGGCTGACCACAACCTATCAGTCATCTTGCTAAGGAAATTAGCTAAGGAATTGTCCTAACCCAGGCAAAGGCCACTTCGATTGATCCTTCTTCTTCTGAATTCTTGATTAACAATGGAGTGAACTTCCACTCTGATATGTCACTTCATACATTCCACATTTCACAGTTCCCTATTCTGCATCTCCTTCAGTAGCAGAGTGTTGCCCTTGTCCCCTGCCCTTCCTCCCATTCTGTAGCAATCCTGGGACTCACTGTGTGCAAGAGAGAGACCCTATGAGAACACTTTCCCCAGAAGAGAAGCACAAAAAGAAGGGCAAGTCATTTATTAGCCAACAAGGATGCTCCAGGCACCACAGATGTAAGACTTGCCAAACCTCATAAGATCATTTGGTTTATTTATTTCCCATTCTGTATTGTGTATTATTTCAATCTCTCCAAGTGCAATAGCAATAAAATTGAAAAACATCCATGGAAACACTTCCAATTAACACAAGGTCAGGAAAATGACATTAGAGACTTCCATAGCCCATAAAGAAGAAAAACATCTCAAAAACAGCCTCAGCAAGCAGGCAGTCAGTACAGCTTGTCTTAAAGGTCAGCAACCTTTTGCCTGGGTTTTACCAAGAGCACGGAAGAAACGATCAGTGTCTAGCACCCTGTGTATGAAGACCACACCAGCTGTAAGCCACATGCGCAAACCTGATTTCAACCCAGACTGGAAGATAAACCTATAAAATACTGAGGACGCAAAGCCACAGAGGGCTCTGAAGAACAGATTCAGTACCGTCAGTTGCACCAGAAACACAAAACAAGGTAGATCCACCCCTGAAAAAGATATGTACTGTAGGGTCAGTGTATGAGCACTCTTCAATGAAATATCACTAACCTCACTATGACTTTGGCACAGGCTCCTACACACCCAGTAGCAAGAGAGATAATGACTGCAGTAAGAAGGGAACAAAACACAACAAGTAAAATCAAAACAAAGATGTTTTCAAACAGCTGTGGTGCGATTTCTTGTCTGCATGTCCAACACAAAATAGATGGGAAACCCTGGTACCGGGAGATCAGCCATCCAGTCTCATTTCATGGGCAAATTGGAACACTGTCTAGTGCTTTCTGAGCCCTTGGGGCCTCTTCCAGTCAAGTCTGAGCCTCGAAAACGACCAAAAAACCATGCCACTCACACTCACATGGAGGTCTTACCTCCCAGACCAACCACCCTTGTATAGATAAGCAATTACCTCAAACTACCCTGAAGCTGAAGTGAACAGAACGGAGGTGTTAATGCAAAGCATGTGTCTGACTCAGCAACTGGATCATGGTAATTACAACCTTCACAGCTTCCCTGTTCCCAAACCTAAGCTGAGATAGATGAAGAAAATCAGAGGTTTTCCAGATCTACTTCTGCACAGGCAACTCAGAAACTACCTTCACCTGCAAGGAAACCCTCTCACAGGCAGGCAGATAAAGGGAGAGGTCATCTACTTTGGAAGATAGGTGTTTGCAGTATCTCTTAGAGCTTCTCACAGAAGACTGGTAACCTGCCTCTTTCTATAGAGGCCATGGTGATGTCAGAAAATCCTTGAAGTCAGTTCCAGTTTCCCATGCTGTTGGTGCTATGCTGCAGGTAGACAGTTGACTGGCCACGTGGCAGTCAGTATTCAGTTCACTGCACTGCAAAGTGCTGCAGAAACAGATGACCAGTAACTGCAAAATTTCAAGCAGAAATAACCTTGGCTTAGTCTCTTCCCCAAGATACAAGTTTGTAATCAATGATGCAGTCAATTTTCTTTCAACATGGATCTCATGAGAGACATTTATTTTAACCCTTCCCACCTCTTCCCCTTTTCTTGGCTATCTTCCTTTTCTGTCTTTGCTGAGCTTTCCAGCACAAGCCTGTCCAGCACTGTCTGGAGGGACAGTGTTGGGAGAACATGAAAAGGCTTCCTAAGCATGTGCATCTCACGTGAAGAACCGGGCAAGAACTGCTGTCCCAGCCCACCACATGACAGAGATTGTGCTTGTGCCCCAGAAAGAACGGCTGGGTCAGGAACTGCAGTACCATTTTTATAGCATCAACATAACTCAGAATAGTCTGGTTTGCAGCAACAGAAGTGGGAGAGAGCAGAAGGCAGCAAGGAAAAGACACAAGCTTTGCATGTCACTATAGAGGATGGCGTCTGGGTGGTCTGTGAGAGAGGCCTTTCAAGAACAGAACACTTCTTTTTTTGCTTTAATTTTTAGGAACCATCTTGCAAAGTTGTGATGCTGTCTGAATAGTTATCATTCATTCTTATATCTCCTTCCAATGATTTCTGTATATTTCCTGCCACACATCTGTGCCCATGTTCACCATACTCTTCCTAAGCCCTCAATAGGGATCGCAGCTTCAGATTTGTCCAGGATCACAGAATCACAGAATGGCTTGAGTTGGAAGAGACCTTGAAGATCATCCAGTCCCAACCCCGCTTCCATGGGCAGGGACACCTTTCACTACACCAGGTTTCTCAAAGCCCCATCCAACTGTCCTTGAACACTTTCAGGATCTCAACCTTGAACTGATTTCCATCCCTAGCTTTTTCCTCAGAAACCAAGGTTTGGTTATTCCATCAGCATCTGCACAGCTTTGCATTTATCACTGCAGAACTTTCTGGAGCAGAGACGGTAATTTCCTCTGAAGGAGGTACAGTGGCTAAGAGTAGGTTCTTTTTTTAATACCAGAATCATCTGGTTCATGTTTCTGGCTTCCTGAAGCACACAAAAATATCCATTTGAATAGAAATGAGAGGAGGTCCCTGACATAGCTTCTGTTGCTGAAAATTTCAGAATAGTAGTCAAAAATTTGAGATAAAAAACAAAGCAAACAAAAAAAAAGTGCATGTTTGTAGTCATAAAAGATTCTAGAGCGTCACTTTTCAATCTTTCAGAATTCTCAAAAAAGTTAGGGTGTCTCAAGGAAAATAAGCACTTCAAATTTAAAAAAAATTAATTGAAATACTAACTTTCCACCAAAAAAACTTTCAGAAGTTTTTCTGCAAGTTAATTTAATACAAGTTGCTTTAGGCCAGAGTAACTCAAATACATATATTTGCATATGTAGGCCTCTTTCCCAGGGCGTACACTTAAGTGTTGCAACCAATCAGCATCAACAGCTCCTCAGATTACATATCCCTGAGACAAAGCCCCAGTGAGCAGGACGGACAAGCCAGTGCTTCTTCCAGGATAATAGATACACTTCCATAATATGAATAGCTTCATTATATCCCTTTTGGTGCATTTCTCTACATGAAATTATACTTAAGAGTTTGCCTTCACGGGATAATTTACCAGTAGAAGCCATATTAATTGAGAAGTCCTCAGCTTGAAGTCTCTGCCTGACCTTCTATCATCCCTTTAGAGAACCTCCACTGCCTTTCTCTTCAACTTTCACTCTGTACATCTGTACTCATCTCAGGGACAGCAGCTGAGGTGGGACAGAGCACCCAGCACAAGGGCAGAAAGCACATAACATCCCAAGGGCTTGAGACATGGGCTTCATCTTCACCTTGCAACCTTTTTTATCAACTTTGACCCTGGATGCACAGCAAGCCAAGGCAAATAGCAACTCCCCATAACATTCTTCTCCTGCTGCTGGCTCTACAGAAAGGTTCAGCAGTCCCCAAGGCCCCCCTCTCCTAGGTGCCTCCATTTTGATGCCAGAACCGACACCTAATATCTCCAAATTCTGTTTCTGCCCACTGCTCCCCACTTCTGCTCTCCATGGTTCTCATTGTGCCCTTCACATGTGCCACTTAGTCTCTGAGGGCTCCTCCTAAACCATCTTCTAACCTTCCCACGGGCCCATTTATTTGGTGCTTGAGCCTCTTCTGAAGTCTCCCCTGCTGTGCCCTCTCCACTGCAGCAGCCCTCAGGGAATGTGAGCACTTCTTGGGGGAAAGATCATTACTGCAGCTGGCCCTATGCTGCCAGGAGGAGTCTTTGCTGTGGACCAACACAGCTTATCCAGGACCTCTGGAATGTAGTGCCAACAAAGCAACAGCACTTGTGAAGCAGAGAGGAGACGTTGCCGGGACCCAGAGTTATCCTACTTGAGCCTGTTGGAGGTTTGTCTTCTCAGGCTCCCCCTGCACCAGAGGAAGCAAAGGTGCCTTTGAGCAGGGGTCTGACTTTCAGGCACTTTGAAATGCCTCCTGGAAGAGTCAGTCTCGCGACTGGTCGTGGGTCCAACCTCATAAACTTCGCCTCCCTTTTTCCCGGGATGCCAAACTCTGAGCCTGCTCAGAAGCAGTGGTGTCAAGCAGCACCCCAGCTACCAGTGTGGTTCTGTGCTAAGCTCCCCTTGTCCTGTGAGACTGTGCTTGGAGGTCCTGTTTTTCTCAGCTGCCCTCATCATCCACATCCTCTACCTACTCCTTCAGGCACTGCACAAAAAATGCAAAGGTCTCCTTTCTGGAACAGGACTTGAAAACACCTAGTCTTTTGCTGACATTTCCTTCATTTCAGATCCTAGCTGAAATCACGGGGAACTTCTTTCCTCCCTTACCTACCCCTTTCACTGCCCTCTGTCAGAATTATTCAGCTCTCTGAAGCTTTACCAGATACACTATGTAGGAAAGATATGGCAGAAGAAATTAAATAGTATTGTTAGGTATCTATAATTACCCCAAGTAATTTTTTTCCACAGTGCAGCAATTTGAAATCTCTCACAGCACTCTCTTTGGAAAGCAGATGTTGACCATGTCAGCTGTGTGCTAAGAATGCATTTTCATGAGTTGCGTTTCTTGGAATTTGCAAAGTGGTGGTGGTGGCAGAGGGGGATGATCCTGGAAAATTCCACCCGTGCAGGCAAAAAGCAGGCAGTGCAGAGACCTGCCAGCCTCCACAGGGCACCAGGGGCCTCTCAGCCATCTCTCTCTGTCATGGCACCAACTGGGCCTGCTCCCACCAAGCAAAGGAAATTTCTTCTACATTCCTGCCCACAGGAAGGCAGGCAAGGCTGCTGGAGGAAAAGCATATCTGGGAGAGGAAGGGTTTCTCCTGGGGGTAGGGACGGTTGTGCTGCACTCCCTCCAGAGCAACACACTGACAGACATGGAACAATGAAAATGAAAAATTTAGTGGATGTCTCTGCTGTCAGTTCCTCTCCATCTCCCTCCCATGTGGTCTGTTCTGCCCCATAGTCAACAGCTACAGCAACCAGGCTCCCAGCACATCCATCAGACTACTGTTCTGCATTTCTTCTAAAAGAACCCACTCTTTCCTAATATTACATTTAAATGCACTTTTGCACTACCCCCTGCCTCCCCATTACTCTTTAATTACATTCACTTGGATTGTATTAAAGAAGTCCTTCCTTTTCTTATTGATTATTCCCTTCAAACACTTGCAGAAAATTATCATACTCCCTACCTAGCAAAAACATATATTTGGGAAAAATCTACCTTCTGGAACCAGGCAAGGGTCCAGTGAGACACAGGTGAACCAGAGAAAACAGGTTTTAACTAAAGTTCAAGTAACACTGCACAATAAACCCTGGGAATTCTTCAGTGTTTATTTGAGACAGGGGACTTCTTAATGGAGAAAGTTCCTAGTGCCAATTTCACTAGACTGTACTCTTTTAATCTTTATTTGTAAGACAGTGTCTCCATTAGTCCCAGGCTGGAGCAAGGTGTCTGAGCAATGAGCGGGAAAATATATACACACACAGGACTTATCCTGGACCCAAATAGGAGACAGAGCATGGATAGAACAAACGTTCAAATAGAGACACAGAGAGTTCTCTATGGGTCTGTTCCTCAGACTTTCCAAAAGCCGAGACCTCAAACAGCAGCCACCTGTAAGAAAAGGAACAGGGCATGAAGCTGGTGGAAACTACAAATGCAGGCTGATCTATTCACATAGGACAAGCTGAAGGAAACCAGCTGTCCACAGGTAGCCCCTGTCAAAGGCGAAAAAAGCTACAGAAATGAGATGCTGCCATAATCCCAGCAGTCTTTACAAAGCAAACATAATTTAATGCAGCAATACAAAGAACTCTGGCCTCGGTGAAAATGAGCACACATCTAAGAAGGAAAGCAAATAGCTCCCACTTCTAAAAAAGAACAAAAGTAAAGCACTCGCCTGAAAGAAGTGACCTGAGCAATCCTGAATTCTTAAAACACCCAGATGATGCTTAGAGCAAACAGTTAAATTCAGCGTGCTGGAGCTGATCTCTGGCAGCAGACTGCAGAATGGACTCTTGCTGTTATTTCCCCAGCTTGGGTGGTGAGACTGTTGTATGACACTGTTTAGACTGGAAAACTTGCAGCACACCTCTGCTGTCCAGTGCTGCACCCAATATAAGTTGGTTTACCAGCAAAGACTATTTCCTCTCAAAAACCACATGATTACATAAACCAGGATGGAGCTATAGGGAGAACAAAAATATGTGCAACATCTATGAGCACTGATATTGCACTGTGCAGTTTCTCCAGTCA
The DNA here is from genome assembly GCA_013397175.1 of Platysteira castanea. Taxonomy (NCBI): domain Eukaryota; kingdom Metazoa; phylum Chordata; class Aves; order Passeriformes; genus Platysteira; species Platysteira castanea. Next base: position 193,709 of record VYXC01003301.1, read on the forward strand.
CACAAGGGCCTGCACTGCCTGCTCCACCACTGACCAAAATGGTGTTCTGATGAAGTTGTGCAAAAAAAGATTTTTCAAAGCAAGGTAAAAAAAAAAAAAAAGTATTGTTTCAATCTAAACCCCAGTATTACTTCCATCTAAACCCAGGTCTGCTGGGTTTGTTTTCTGTTTAGAATTTTCCACTAATCAAACTCAGTCATTCAACACATACAAAAAACCATGTTCTTTACCAGACATGAATAATAAAAGTGATGGAAATTTGGATCGAAACACACGTCTGCAGAGACACTTCAAGTACACACTAGCAACGAAGTATTAAATTAAAATTAATTTAAATTAAAACAATAAAATAAAAAATAAAATCCCAGTCCCAAAGGCTAGACCTTTCTCATGAGAGGCGACAGAGACCACAGTTTAAGCCTCCATTCCGAGTCAGGCAGAAATTATTTGAATACAGTTTTCCCACTGCCTAGTAGTCTGTCCTCACCATTTGCCTAATGAGGCTCTGGGATCTGGGGGAAGATGCTGCCATTTTCTCCTCCACATCACCTCTGTGAATGGTATCTAAAGGCTTTTGTGAGTCTACATGAAAACACCAAGACGTCAGATTTCATTTACAGCAATAAAACTTCCAAAATAAATCCTCCATATCTGGCCAAAATTAATTAATATTTTGATTGATCTTGACCTATGTTTTTTCACAGACTCATTTGTTCCTCCTACCATATTTCTGAGGCTTGGGCATTATCATCTGGAAAGAGAAGAACACAGGCCTTATCACTCCTCTTATTTAATGATCCGTGTCATTTTCCCCCAAAACAGACTTTGTGGACAAAGTTGGCCAGGGTCCAGTTAAAAATTCCTTGCTTCCTTCTGATTGAGATTCCTGTTCCTTACCTTACATGGCTGTGCAGTGTTATTTTGCATCATTAAACAGCCTAACCCCATTCCACCACATGAGCGGCTGAATGTCACAGTGAAATGCTGCCTCTATGTTAATTTTGCAAAGCACTTAGGATCCTTCTCGAAGGAAGGAACAACGGAAATGTAAGTCGTTATTTTGTATGGGAACTGAGGAAATAAACCTAAGGGAAACAAGCAGCAGAAACTGTCGCACAAAATGCAGACCGATTTGAAAGCTTAAACGGGAACGAGAAAACGGCTGTCAAACAGCCTTTTGGGCTTGGCATGGTGGGAGACACTGCAGCACGCAGCTAGCCCGGCAGAAGGAAATTAAATAAGACTGTCAAACTGCTGACTCGGCAGAAGACAGCACAACTCCCTGCACATTTTAGAATTAAACCCAGGTCAGTAAATGCCAGGTCCTTTCACAAGTAAGAAAGGCCAAAGGATGGTGACAGAAACTCAGACACCACTGCAATGCAACGGAAGAGTCAGTGCTGGGATCTAACGTTACCGAAGGCAGTCTGAAAAAATTACAGACTCAGGGAAAACACAGTTCAGGCACAGGGAAAACAAATGATGCTGAACATATTGTATGCTCAAATCGATGACACTGAGAACATACCAGAGTTCATGAGCAGCAAGAGTAACTCAAGCACAGAGTAGCTCCAGTGATAACCACAGTTTTAGCACTGAAATACCTTTGAAAAACAGCAGAGAAGCTAACATGTAACCATGCGGAGAAGACCATAAGGGAAAAGATTGTCCTGGTCTAGTAAAAAATACTGTCAAGATGCATTTAAGCATCAAGCCAAGTCAACCACATACAATCAGGGTTCGAACGCAAAACAAGGAGTATGTCAGAACAAGCACGGGAACACTGGCCAGAACCACCACCAGAGGAGAGAAACAAACCAAGCCAGACAAAACGAACAAGCTATTTCTCACTGAAAAAATAGTCTGAGCCATTTCATATTAAGAAACCTTATTTCAAATTCATTCAGAAGCAAATGTGGCCAGACTTTTACTGCAGGAAAAGCAAACTGCCAAAATCTTACCAAAAACAAATAGAGAAGAGGAGGAGGAGGAAGAGAAAGAAAAAGGCAAAAGAAAGAAAAACATAGGTTCCTATGAATATGCAGCACTTCCCTTCTCTCAAGCCCCATGGAAGGAAAACAGAGCCTCCAGTTAATAACATTCAGATAATGTAAAAATAGAAAAAGCAAAGGATTCACAGGCCAAGCAAAGATGCCGTTGACATGAGACAGTCTCAAGCAAATGCAACTGAACAGATGAAAACACACCCTCAGGCGCTGGGGGCACGTTCACTCACTGTGAGTCTCCTTCAGCTGAAGCACTGCTAGTGCTTTCTCCAGTCTCAGTTTGGTTGGCTGCTAGCTTTCTGTGCCCTCATCTCGTCATGCATTTCAAATCTTAAAGCTGCCTCAATTCCCATGCTTCCTTCAGCTGCCTTTTCACGGCACAGTCTGGCCACCAAAAGCAACAGGAAATAAACTTCCTCTTCCAATGGCACCTGTGTGGTTCCTCACTGCTACAGACTCCCAGATTTCCAGTATGACTGGGCACAAAGCAAGGGAAAGTGAAAGTGGCTGTGCTGTGTATCTATCCTGTATTGAAGGATACATAACCTATTCGTGTCACTCCTGAGTGGAGTACAGATGAAGCAAGTACTGTTGGGCTGATAAACAGTCACAGAATCACTGAACCTTAGAATATTCTCAGTTGGAAAGGACCTACAAGGATCACTGAAGTCCAACTTCTGGCCCTGGACAGGAACATCCCAAGAATCACATCATGTGCCTGAGAGTGTTGTCCAAACGCTTCTTGAACTATGGCAGCCTTGATTCTGTGACCACTTCCCTGGGGAGCCTGTTCCAGTGCCCAACCACCCTCTGGGTGAAGAACTTTTTCCTAATACTTAGCTTAAACCTCCCCTGGCTTTATGCCATTTCCTTGCATCTTGTCACTGGTCACAGAGCAAAGAGATCAGCGTCTGTCTCTCCGCTTCCCCTCGTGAGGACGAGTTGGACTTGATGGTCCTTGTGGGTCCCCTCCAACTCAGAACATTCTGTGATTCTGTGAAGCTGTAGACTGCTATGACGTCTCTGCTCAGTCTCCTCTTCCCCAGGTTGAACAAGCCAAGTGACCTCAGCCACTTCAGTCAGTTCACTGGTACATGGAATTGGGGCAAAAAGTCCATTCTTTTGCTCAGATTGAAATTAGGGACCAAATCAAACCACCTTCCTGGTTTGGGGGTTTTTTGGGGGTTTGGGTTTTTTTGAGGATGTTGTAGACTGATCAGGGATGACGATAGGATGGATCCCTGATACTATGCTGTGATAGGAATATGTAATTACTGTACTCATGCCTGAAAGCTCATCTTCCTATAGCAAATCATCTATCTCCTGCATTAAGATATGGATGTTTATTTTCAACATGCTGGGATGAAACATTCCCACAATCAATGAGATGCTCATGATTAAAGGAACACAGATACAGCACAGGAAGGAACACAGGAACACAGCAGCACCTGACATGCCATGGAAATCTCCAAGCTGCTGGCAAGCAGGAGGGGTTTCAACCAGAAGCAATGTATGCTGGCACTAGCATACCAGCCCTGCACTGGGAGTTCATGCAGCATTCCAAGATGTGCTCTTACCAAGGGTTTTTTGGTTCTCAGTAAAGTTAGGATTATCCCCTCAGATGTTAAGAAGGCCAGAAATTTTCCAGCAGCACTGGGTATTTTTGAGCTGTTGCACTTTCTGAGCTGCAGCTGTCGAAGCACCTTCACTGCTTTTCCCTGTCTGCCCTTCACACCCTCGATGAGGCTCCCATAAGCCTGCACAAAGCCGGTTATTATTCTCCGCTGCCTATCAAAGCCTTCACAAGAGTTAGGCAGTTGGTGTGTAAAGCCTGCTGCCTACCATGCTGACTAATGTTGTCTGATTGTTCCCCTGTACTCCCCCGTTGGTCCATCTGTACCCATCTGCTACCTTTTGTCTTCTAATTACAGTGTAACCACTTTGGGGTAGGAGCCACCTTTTTTGTTAGTGTTCACTCAGCTCCCTGCAGAGCAGAGTCCCAAGTCCATAACTGGGTGCTGGGGACAGCAATGATGATGTGCAAGAGATGACTGCACATATGTGTGGCACCTCTCACTGTGTGGCATGAGCAAGTCAGCTGAGAGAAAGCTCCAGGCAAGAGTTCTCATCTGGAATACAACGAAGGTGAGGGCAGTCTATTCTTGTGGCTGGATGTTGTTACCACATTAGTACTCTGAACACAATCCTCCGGGATCCCCCGTCCAACGAGTCAGGTTGGCAACCCCAGTAAAGGTCAGATGGCTGCTATCACCCTCATCAGCTACATCAGCTCAGAAATGGTAGGAGGCATTCTAACTACAGCCTGGGCTTAATAAAGATCTCCAGATATTCCAATATCTGATTTGCATAAGAGGACAAGGTCTCTCCAAGAAGCTGTCATTGCTTCAATGTAAGAATTCCCTCTAGTAGCAAGGGAGTAGGGTCTGGTGGAGAAGAGCCAGAACATTTTTCTGCAGGCTCATGAATCATACAAATACACTCCAAAATTCAAGCAAACAAAGTCAGGAACTGCTTCAGCAAGAGGCAAAGAGATCGAACAGCTTATAATGACATAACATACAGCGGTTAGGAAGGGACACCCAATATGTTCTCTCTGGTTAGAGCTACACTAGCTTCTTATTTCAGGATGCGGTAATCCAGCAAAGGCACAGTTTGACCAGCATGTCCACAAGATTTACCTAGAAGGCTTTTTCAGAAAGATTTATTTATTTTCGATTTATCCTCTGATAAGGAAGGCTTTGTGTGGTACTTGAATCTGCCCTTCTTAGGAGTCAGTGTAAGATTAACATGGCCATAATTAGCTGCAAATACATACAGTTAGATCCTGGACAACTGTGAGAAGTCAGGCCAAATCCTGGCAGTGGGTGCAGCATAGGTGCACAAATAAAGCCATCTGGTTGTCTGATTGAATCAGGGTCATAAACAGACCCATCAGATGTGACCTAGATCAGGTATCTAAGGGACACTCACTTGGGAGTGGGATATCCATAAAATATGTATTCTTTGATGCAAGTCTGCTGTCTAATGAGAAGTAAGGCATTCAGCAAATTATGGTCTCTTAGAGACATGTCCAGAAAGAACACTTTAAAAATAAGGGAGAAAATGCACATACAGACTCCTGTTCTAATTTCAGCCATATGTGCTTGAATCCAGAACAGTCCCTCTGCCCTAAGAGAAACTATATCCTTCTATAAACTGGTTCTATGGGAACAGAATCAGTCACTTACTCTGAGTAGGTTTAAACAAACTTCTATGCCATTTCTCCCCAGGGACAGTGAGTCATAAATCCCCATGTACACAGCAAAATTAGCAAAACAAGACTGATTGGCAAAAACAATCCAATCTTGTCTCAATGTAAAAGGAATCGGTGGAATAAAAAATCATTTCCTCCCTAGACACACAGGCAAGATACCAGAACTCCACACAAAGAGCAGAACCTAACCAAAGGCAGTAACTTCTACCCCATGGAGGCCAGCACACATGTGCATGCATGTGTAAGTGATCAAAAAGGCTTGCTTAGGTGGGCACCAGACAAAACGAGGAAGAAACTGTCTCAAACGATCTAGTCATCTTTCCAAAGGCAGGGGAGGGCCTTCAGAGAAGGCTTGGATTTGTACAGCTGCAGTTTTCACCTCACGACCCTACATTCTTGTTCCTTTCCTATTTTTAAAGAGCCTTCTTTAAGGAGGTTTTTATTCTCTAAGAAAGTGAAATAAAAAGAAATCTAAGCCCTTCCTTCTGCTAAGCAATATAGCAGATAGGACAACATGATTCATATTGATTCTTCTCGGAGTGGTCAGTACCGCCTGAACCGTTACTAAAAGCCAAGAATACCGATCAGTATTTTCAGTCCTCTTCCTCCTCTCCCCTGTTATTTCTGCCACTGGGACGTTGAAGCACACCATGAGATGACAGCGAATGTTTATTTTAATGCACAGAAAGACCTGAGATCAGGCCTGAAGGCTGCATCATCATCAAATGCTACAGCCTCTTCAGCATCTCTGTGGTGCTCATCAACTCACCAACGGTGCAGACTTCAGGAGGTGACGAGTGCCTCTATAAGAGCTTTTGTTCGCAGCCATCCACAGTAGCCCTCACATGCCAACTGCCTGCTCATACAAAAGGTTCATAGTAGAAGCTTGCAGAAATTATGTCCTCTCTGGACCAGGCTTGAAGTTTTTGCTGATCAGCTTGTCCATAACCCGGTTTTTCTCTCCTATGAAATAAGTGGCTTTTTGTGAAACACTCTTCAGGTTTGTCTTGCTCATCTAATCACAGAAATGTAGGCTGGCAGAGAACCATAAGAGATCACTTACTGCATCCACCAGCTCGGAGGCAGGACAAGATAGATTGAGATCCTGCACTGTTGGATATTTTTCTCTGTGTCCTCCAGCAAATGAACCTCTACCAGCAAATGAGCCTCACCATGTCTCACCATGCCAATAATTAGACAGCTCCTTACATATCTAACTGAAATCTTTCTGCTTGAAAATTTTGCAAGACACCTTCTTCTTTCTCCCTACTTGGGCATGAAAAGCAGCTGACTATTATGTCCTTTTTTCAACAATCTTTTAGGTCTCCAAAGATTTATCTTGTTCTCTTTCCTCATTTTTTTAGATAAGGGAAATCTTCATTTTTAATTTTTCTCTTCCAAATCCTTCTTTCCTTTCTATATCTCCCTCCCACATCCCAGGGTAACCCTTCGCAGGCATGGATGGGCATAATGGTGCTCTGTCCCAAGCTGGCGACAGGATCACAGAAGTTCACAAACTCATATTACGCAGACTGTGATCGAGGCTGAACACATCTCTGGAAAGCCCATGTGGCAGAGAGTAGTGGCACTATTTTCCACCCTGTTGCAGCATTAGGAAGTCCTGGAAGTCCACAGTCACTGAGGCAGCTGACAGGATGTCACAGCAAATGGCCCCATTCCCAGGGAGCACTTAAGTGTGCGATGCTGTAAGGGTACAGGCTAAGAGCAGCCTGCCCATGAATTTGTAATCATGGCCACACACCAGTGGCTAGAGGAAGCAGAACAGACCCTGCTAGAGTTGAAGAGTTCAAAAGCCAAATGCTGGTAATTATAGCACCAGCAGCAGACAAACATTTTATCTGCTAAGCTGGGTGAAGGTTGATAGGGGCAGAGGATTAGCACATGCTGCAGGGAGAATGAATCTTTCAACGTAAGTTTCCCATCTGTCCTCTAAGACGGCTTGTAGTGTCACCCCGACCAAAACCATCACCTGGGGCTTTGCTTGTCCAGACAGGAAGAGGAGTTAATGGGGCGTGCCTGGTAAGAGATGGAGGGAGCTTGCAAATCAAAGGGCTCTGTGGTGTGGCACAAGAAGTTGGTGGCATGAGCCTCATGGAAAGGTGCTCTGAATCCCCAGTGACACACCTAAGAGAAGAGGCAGAGAAGCATCAGCAAAATGGAGAGGCTGAGCACAACCTAGTGATGGAAGTGATGCAAAACTCACTAGTAATTAAAGTAGCGAAAGAATCTGAAAGAGGCCTTCAGAGTTCATAACATTTGTGTCATCCCCAGGTTTGCTGGGGGAAAGTGAGGAAGCAGCCGGGAGGAGCTGGGAGCTAATGTGACAGGAGGGGAGCTAATGCTGTGGGGGAGCTAGTGGGATAGGACTCAGTAGAGAAGGAGGATGTGAGCAAGAGCTGGAGACAGCAACACTTCCTAGCTCTCACAAAGGGATCATGAACCCAGAATTAAGTCCTCATCATATGTGGGGTCATAGGAGAGCAGAAGAGAAAGGCAAATAGTGAAGAAAAATACTGGGCGAAAACCCTTCCCACACAAAATATTACAACCCAATGACACAAAACCTAGTGTAGCACTTTGCAAGACATCTGGCCCCCACTCATCACTGCACTGAGGCATGGCCCTTCATGGAGCATAAGGGCAGACCTCCTTCACCACCTCCATCTGCATACCTGCACCTCTATGATAAATTTAACAGGGGCATCTAGGTACCCAAAACCCACCTAGGCTATCTGGCCAGTGAAGCAAAGAGCTTTACTAACCAGCTGACAAAAAGGTAGTGAGGAAAGACATGCAGCCTTCTGCCCTCAAGTAGCAGAGTACAGAGAAGTGAATGAAATTCATCACATTTGCTTATCATGATGAATCATCACTCATGGTTAAGACAAGCAGGAGAGCTCAAGTTACTGCCCCCTTGTAGAAAGTGGTTTCTCTTCTTGTTCTTTCATGATTGTCAGCCCTACAAGGCTTCACTTTGAAGTACTCGTGAGGAGATTTATCATCATCAGAGTCTGGGGGCAGCTGCAGCTCCTCTGGAAAATTAATTCCTGTTCTGAAATAACTGGTGAGGTTGTGAAGATATTTATTCCCAAATTGGGACAAAAAATCAAAATCGCAGAAGATTTCACAGACCTGAAATCCTGAAACAGTTCAGTCACTGTCTGGATCTTTGCTGCTCAGAAAATGGAAGACTTCACACCTATTTTAAAACATATTTTTTTTATATCTCTACTCCATGAGACATACCCTCAAAATCCATTTGCCATCTTTCGAGAACCAAATGCACCAAGCTGTACAGAGCTGCAAACTGTGTTACTAAATCCAGAGGAGGCTAACAGAAATGATCAGAAGACTAGAAAACATGACCTACCAAGAGGGACTGAACAAATTCTTGTTTAACCTACACCAGAGACGACTGGGAGACAACATGATAGAAGCCTTCAAACCCACATAGGGAAGATAAGAAGTGGTAGATAATAAACCATTCCCTATGTCCATTAGGGAGACACAAAGTATTAATGGGCTTAAATTGCAGCCAGGGAAATCCAGGTCAGACATCAGAAAAACTTAGCAGGGTAAGGAGAAAGAAGCCACAGAAGAGATTGACTCAGGATTTCATGGGGTTTCTAGCATTGAAGGTCTCTCAGAATAGGTGAGACAAACATCCGTCAGGAGTAATTTCAGTCTAGTTGAACTCTCTCTTGGGCACAGGGAGGGACTAGATGACCTCTTGATGTTCCTGCCAGGCATAGCATCTGATAATGGATAAAAGTGTGCAGTTAAAGACTGAGCTATAGTGAATGCAACCGGACCAAGTCAGTGTTTCCCATGCAGCCCTTCATCTCTGTCTCCTACGGCCTGAGTGTTTGCCTAAAAGTTGCCAGGATGAAGCACCTTGCTATTTACATAAAATTAGTGACAATTCGGATGATGTTCCAAAGCAATGCACTTATAAAGGTATTGGAATTACGTTAAAAATATATTAATAATTTCTTGTATTGTGGCATTGCCTGGGAGCTGCTGTTAAGGGCCAATACTCTGTTTTGCCTGACTCTCTGCAAACATGGAACAAAACTATGATCTTTGTTGTGAAGATCTCTGTTTCACACTTATATTTTAATGTTTGCATTTCTGCTGAATGGAAAAAACATTAAGAAAAAGACCATGAGGTTCCAGATATGAAAGGTTTTCGTTTGTGATCAGAACATGTTGGAGATGACTTTGGTGTCTTCCAGGAAGAACCTACCAGTGTAAAATTCAATCAGTTCAGAGTTTGATTGTAATAATCTCATCTCTCTGAGCAAGACATTCACTTCAAGATATAACATATGTGTCCAGGCAGCACTACCTGTTTTTCTTACCACTAATACCATAGTTCACCACAGCCCCATTTCAGTCCAGCCCCAGCTCCTATGAAATGAAGGGTCGTTTTGGTTTAATGGATGCCAAGTAGTCCCCACAGACAGCAAGGCTCACACAGGTCCCAGGTCTAATCCCAACAGCTGTGATCACCAGGATCCCTTCCACTAATTGTCTGGTTCATCTGAGAGACCACAAATAACACTCTCAGAGACTGAACAACCCTTCCTTCCGCTGACGGAAGCCACCAAGCCTTCACTGAGGGTGCAACATGGAAGAATGTGACAGGCAAGATAAAAACAGGACTGTATTTAGCTGTGCCTCCCCAGACACTGCAAAGCACTCCAGCAACAGATTCCCACAGCCAGCCCTGCTAATAATCCCTAGGAGGATTCATGCTGCTACCGCCTCATTTTCCTTCTCTGACGATGGAATTTTCCCCCGTGAGAACAAATTTGGTGCCAGCTAAGAACAAATCCTCCTGGACTTTTCCTGGTAAGCTTCAATGACGTTGAGTGATGGACCGAGTCTGACGTGAGGTCTCTACAGCCTGAGCTCTGCATGTTCACACCCTGTGCAGTATCTAGACAGCCTGCCTTCAGCTACATCCAAGAGCTGTCCACACATGCTATGCCATGCCATTTGTTTCCTCATGCTCCCGGCCCGCTGAGACCTCCTGACTCTCCCAGACCATACCCCCTCATCTGGTCTGCACAGTGCCAAGACCATGAGGTAGACAGGTCCTCCTGGAAACCAGGCACAAACTGAGGCCTTTCACCTTCTTCTCAAACTCCTGCAACTACTGGGAGACCTTAGTGCCTGCCAGGCACTAATGTGATTGCTTTTCTGTCTCATTCACAAGTTGTTCCTACAGCTCTCTTCTGAACACACTTCTCCTGACAGCTCCCCGTTTCATTCTCATTTCCCCATTACTTTCTTCCTCACTTTCACCAAGCAGACCACTTGCAAGTCCATGCAGGGAACAAGCAGGTGAGGAGAGGAAGCTTTCTGTGCATGGTGGGACAAAGGGGCATTTTTCTAAGCCATACACATGATCGCATCCGGACCAACTTCTGCTTCTTATCTATTGAGTGTTCTGATGAATTCTCCTTCCTTTGCTCTGACTTCTCACCCCCGTAACTTTTTTATATCTCATTTTCTTAGCCCTTAAACTACCCCCTCTTCTTCAATTGAAACCCTTTGGGAATGCTTGTTCTGAGCCTGGACCACTGACATTTGTGTGGGAGGTGAAACGAACCAAAACTTCCCACTAACTCAGTAATTCACACCATTTCTAAAATGGTGCTTTGGGTTACATGCAAATTATTCCAAAATATGCAAATGTGGATCTTTGAACAACTCACTATGATCTCACATTCACATCCTACTTAATGCACCATCCCATTGCAAGGGACACTGACCACATATATCAGGTACAGTTAACACTGGTATAAATTACTAAGTGTGGCTGTAGCTCAGTCACAGTCACTCAGGATACAGAACTTCACTGCCACCAAGCCACACAGAGAAATGTTTTCCATCTCAGCCATTGAAACACATGGCACAGGGGAGGTCTCTTCTCTGAAAGGCCAGAAGACTTATGCTCAGAGGTTGTAGAGAGGAACCTGATGAATTTTTTATGCATGCTAATGGAAGACTGTAATGGCATCCTGCATGGAGAAGACAGCAGACTGGGCATTGGAGATACCAGTGGTCTGGGATACAAGAAGCAGATTGTCAGCCCTTGATAAGAACTACAAAAAGGTGGGGGGGGATTATTTTCTTGAAGCCTTTCCCCATCTTCTTCCCCGACGCAGTTTGAGAATTACCAAACATATCCTACCCTCTCCCACTTCCTCTCCTTGGTCAAAAGGATGATCACCAGCTTGGGATGCATCTGGTATCCGTCCTCACTGAACGACAAATTCCTGCCTTCAAAGGTGACATTGATCAGGTACCTGCAGGAGAGAGAAGAGAACAAGGAGAACATTAATGCTTGGAAATCAAACCTAAAATGAGAACCTGCCTCCCCTCTTCAGCTCACGTCAGGAGGGTAGGAGCACAGTGCAAACAAGGGAGAATCTAAGAGGAAGGGAGTGAGAAAAACAGGACAATTACTCCAGGAACTGGGACAATCAGGCAAGGCAAGGCAATAGTCCCCATTTTGTGACTAGGATAGGGAAGTGATGTACTGTGCTGGCTCTCAATTAATTCCTGAAAGCACATCTAAGAGTCACACACACATATATGCCCCCAGTCCCTGGTTTTCCCCTGCCTCCAAGGGCAGAGGGATCCATACCAATCAGCTGCATAAACACGCTCCACGGCCTACACTTCGCTCCCTCTCCAAAGGAGATTTTGCATGCCATCAGATGACAGTGATGGCCTACAGGTGAAGCAGTGGAGACAGCCTCCCCCCAGCCCAAATATCAGCGCAATGACTAGGGAAGCAGTGGAGAGCAGAGGAAGGAGCAGCACACCTGCAAGAAGCTTTATCCCTATCAGACCCAGCACACCTCAGGGGACCCAGAGTGATCCTGTGAAGGAGCTTAGGAATGGGGATAATGATGTTGAAAGAGCCCAGTGAAAGTCCTTTTTCCTAGAGACAGAGTCGAGCCCTACACCCAGGAAGATCAAACTAAAGGGTGATCAGCCCTGCAGCCAACACCAGCGATTCTCTTTGTCTGGAAAGGCCCCATCACTTCTGCAGAAGGCATTCCCGGTTGGGGCATCTCATGTCAGCTGTACAAATGGACAGTTAAACAGTCCGGGCTTCAATCTCATTTATCCTAAAGCCTCCTTACTCAGCTCTGGCAATAGGGAAGACCTTTAAGTGGACTGAGATTACAGCTACACTCATTTCAAGGCCTTGCTGCATTGTGAGAACATGTTAAAATGGTGTTGCTGTAAATAAGAATCAGGTCTATTGTTTTCTTAACTGTCAGACCATCTAGAAATACACTGTAGGGAAGAGGAGGTAAATACACATTTCACAGTTCAGTGGTTTATATGACATCTCTGTGGCACTCTGACAGTTTCCCCTGTTCATATATTTCACTTCAATTCACAATCCTGTTGCATGAAGTAGATTTTACCTTTGTAAATCTGCTCTGGCACCAGTAGCATCACATCACCATGAGAGGCAGAGGTGACCAAGCTGCCTGCAGGGCTAGCCCCGGGACTCTGCACTCCCCTACTTTGCACAGTTCTATAAATTACACAAGTAACATTTCTATTACAGACATGAGAGGTTCTTCTGCTCTATTACACCATGACATGAGGAAACATTTCCTAATATTAAGCTTCAATTTATCCCTTCTGAACTCAATTTGAACTAATTTCAAGAAAATAAAAAAGAAAAAAAATCTGTTCTTTCAGTGGGTTCATGCTTTCCTACTATCTGCACAAAGAGATCTCCCTGCTAATCTAATGAAAGCATTGTATCAGGGAAACTTCTTCAAACAAATAAAAAAGCAGGTCCTGATTTTAGTTTCTTCCTTTTTCAAACTTTTTTGTTCTAACTCCATTAATCAACCAAACTCATCTCCTAACTCCCCACTGCCAAGTGCAATCAGCAATTATGTTTATTTCTAAAGGAAATTCCACACTTGCTCCATGTTGTGACCTTCAAGGGACGTGTTCAGCGCTGGAAACACAGCCATAAGGGAGCCCAGCATGAAACATCTGCAACAGGACTATTTTCAAAGGCAGACTATTGGTTATTTTCCAAAGCCAAAGCCATCTGGAACCCAAACATTGAGAGAACCCCAAAACATCCTCCACCTGGAAAATCTTAGCCACACAATTGTTTGTAATGGCATAAAACATCCCATGGCAGGAGCACACATCCTCTTTTTCTGGCATTTTTTTCCCAGCTGTGTGAATTGTTCTGGTACTGAGGAATGCCAGGCAAGGACCATTGCCAGGTATGTGCACCCTACAAGACCTAGTTAAGGCTCTGGTGGTGGGAGGGATCTTCCAGTGGACCAAGACCACAACTTCATGACTTCTCTGCGCTGGTCACCAGAGGAAAGACAAAGAAAGGCTCCAAGAAGATGAGGATGCCATTAGCCTGGTGGGAGTTGCAGATTTATATGTCAGTAATGAGTAAGCAATGCCAACATCTAATTAAACAAACACCAATATTAAACAGTTCTCAACTCTCTTTCCCCTCACACCCAAGAACAATTCCACTACGGGAATCTCCCTTGCACAGCCTGGCAAGAAGAGTTCACAGAAATCAGCAACAGATATGAGACAAGAGGGTGTCATTTATGTTCATTTTCACTGGAAAGATTAGAACCTCTAATAATAATCAAGGCGGGATCATCAACGACTCCAATCCTTGGAGCTGCCTTGAGATTTACACTTAAAGCAGCACTAAAATCCCTTGCTTCACACTTTAACGACTGAAATTAGTCTCCAAATTTGGCAAAATAACTCTTCAGAGTGTTTTCTCTCCAACCCATTAGCAATATGTTTACAAAAGTTTGCAGGAGAAGTGCAGAAGAAGTGGCATTCCCCCCAGCTTTCCCTGCTCTCCTGTACCTCGTTGGATCCTGCTACCTAACACAGGGATGCAGGGCGAGAGCAGCTCACAGAGAGCTGCGGGGCTTGCTTGGGTGCACTGAGCCTATGTGACAAAGCACCAGGGCTTGAAGGACTCCCCGGCAGCCCAAGTCAGCAGCGTGCTGCAAGGCAGCCACACTCGAGTGGCTCTGCCCTCCATCACTACTGCAGCAGCAGTCATCCCCTTCGGCAGCACTGCCGCCCTGGTACACCAGCACCACTGCTGCCTGCTCTGGCCAGGGGGATTGGATTCCTCCCTGCAGCCTACACACACTCCAGTCCCTACACAGGCAAGCAGGGGGCTGAGAGGCTCCCTGACATGTCTGAACTGAGCCACCAGCTGTAACAGGAGCACACCACAAGGACGGCAGGTTGTGCATGCAGGTGAGGTAAACCAGGAGGAAGCTGTGCCTGTAAAAATCTTAATCCCTGCATGTTTGGGACTCCAAGATGGAGGGAGTTAGAGAAAGAGAAAGGGGGCACAGTGGGGGCAGACATAGGCAATTTAATTTAATTTCCTAGAAGCACCTTTCAGTAAAAGATTTTGCTTATGTGGGAATTTCTGGAACTACTTGATACAAGAACAGAAGGGTCAAGCCCTTTGCCAGCCCAGTGGCAAGGCAGCAGACGCAATGCCCGAACTCAGGCGGGTGAGAGCAAAATGTACACAGCCTGTGGAAACAGGCTGCCATCGTGAGCCCTGTGGTATGGACAAGCAGGCAGGAACAAAGGGACGTGCCCTCGGGCACAAAGCAAATTAGACCCAGGGGGCCTAACTCCCCAACCTGGGCTCTGAAGTAACATCACCCATCCTAGATGTAAGGCTGTCAGCCCTGCAAGTTAAAGGAGAGTGTTTTAAAGGCTGGTTGGCACAGCAAATAGAGCATTAAAACCACATCAGATGGCCAATTTAGGACCAGCAGAGAGATGATGACATTTTAAATGGTTTCAGCCAGTGACGGAGAAAGCCTGGAGAGGCAAATGTGGTGGGCACAGGGGGCTTGAGGGAACACAGAAGGGGCTAACCAAATTTTTTTCTGCCCCAGAAACAGATGTGAAGGAGATGCATTTGAAATCAGCACTAGCCACTCCTACTTCTGCCTCAGGTGCCTTGCTTGGAATCAGCTCCTCCTGAGCCTGCTGACCGGATGGGCAAATTTGGACATGGCATTGGTTCACTCTGTCACATTCCCTGCCTCACATGTGTGCAGCACATACACACAAACACACACACTCCCTGTGTCCTGTCAGTGCTTGTTATGCTTCAGTGAGACAAGCAGTCTGTCTGAAATGGTGTGATTATCCTTGCATCGATCCCTTCCCTGAATAAGACAGATCATATAAATAAAACAGCCTCTCCACGGTCAGCACTGGAGAGTCATCTCAGCAGCCCAGCACACGAGGGAAAAACAGGGTGTAGGTGGAGGGTGGGGAAAGAAAAGCTGTGGGATACCTTTTGCCTTTGCAGGGTAAAAGGCAGGTGGAATGTGATGCAGGATAAAGGGATGGGGATGCAGACCACCATCATCCTGTCTGCAATTTCACTGTAATGGGAAACACTGAGGCCAATCATAACAGCAGTGAGATGAAAGCAGTGAAAGGCCTTTACCCCACAGAATCTGCATGCTGAAATAGCCTTTTTTTCCCCCCTGGAGACAGTGTTAAAAATTCACCAGTCTGAGGTATCAAGGAACTTGATGCTCACTTCATGCTCAGGAAAGAGCAAAAAAAAAAAAAAAGCATGGTTTTGCATTTCAGTAGAAGTGCCCACAGCTCCAAACCACGTTCCCTCTCTCAGCAGCAGCAAGACCTACCCAGCCTCACCTGATGCAAACAAGCAGGGCAGAGTACATCAATCCACCTCTGCAGCAGGGTCCTGCCCATCCCTCACGCCTGCTCCTGGACAAGGATGGACAGACAAAAGGATGGGTGGACTCAAAGGACAGGGAAAAGGGAGTCTAGGACCAGCATATTTATCTACAAATGAGAATTCTGACCTTCAAGGGGCAAGTGATTGACAGATAAAAGACTTAACCAGCAAAAACGATGCTGTTAATACCTTTATCTGAGTGACTGAAATACTGTTGATTTTTTTAGTGAGGAAATCACAATAGATCCCTTAATTTCTGACTTATACCTCCATTCTCCAAACCCATGGAAAGCTTAAAGTAATACAGATACTATTTCTCCATACCACTGTTCAAAATTTCTGTGGCTGCCTCTGCCTCGGAGCACAGCCAACTCTCACACAAGAGCCATCCAGACCCAGCTGTGCGTGCACGAGGTCTCTTGAGGTAAGACAGGCTCCACAGGATATCAAACCCAATTGCTCACCCCCAAAAAAGGTGAGCCTTTGATCAAATCAATCTGCCTGGGCCTTTGATCAAATTTCGCTGTGGCTGGTCCTGATCCCGGCTGAGCCTTTCAGAGGTTCTCCCATTGCTCCCTGCCCTGCGCTGTCCCTCACGCTGCTGCGCTGACAGCGGCTCGGGGAGTTGTGAAAGGCAGGCACATCTGGCTGTATCTGTAACATCTGTTTGGTGTCAGGTACAATTTAGAGCGAGAGGATTCCATGCAAGGGGCATGAGTGCAGCTGATTTTATGTAACAAGAGGCTATTATGAAGAACAAAACTGAAAAAAGTTAGACAAAAAATAGAAGCAACCATTGACTAGGAAAACTAAATCTTAAAGGAACAGTATCTCACTCTTCTGCATTTCTTTCTTTCTCTTTCACTGTCAGTGGTACCACTGAATATGGGGAGATGTGCTGCCAGAAGGAAAGTGTAGAAAAGAGTGCTACCAAATTCCAAATTGTACGGGCATCCTGCACTAGAAAATCTGCCCAGACTACAGCCTAAATTACATCTAGGAATCAATCTGACCAGTAGCCTTAGAGAAATGCCCAGAGCTCAAGATTGTTTTCATTAAGCAAAAAGGTTAGGAGATCATC
This sequence comes from Platysteira castanea, assembly GCA_013397175.1. Lineage (NCBI taxonomy): Eukaryota > Metazoa > Chordata > Aves > Passeriformes > Platysteira > Platysteira castanea. The sequence goes on from VYXC01003301.1 coordinate 210,889, forward strand.
TAGATTAGGAAATATCCCTCAGGCTAAAAGACAACAGAGATATAAGAGATTAATTTGGTTTGTCTCTGCTGTCCACACCTTTTTAGAAGGCAAGAGGGCAGCTACTGGGCTGGAATAAATCAGTGATATTCATGTGACATCAATGGAGTGATACTGTTCAATCCACTGAGGTTGGCCCCTCACCTCTAGCAAGATGACTTTTCTGGTGTTTGATCCTGACATCTGAAGTAACCATTTCTGGTGGAAAACAAATTTCTCCTGAACTGTCCTTGCAGTTTCTCCAACATATTTAGCAAAGTTGCTTTGAAAGCAATGTGTATCTGTGCTGAGACTTCCAAGTGAAAGCTCCTATGTATAGTGGAAGGATGAATCGTTTCCATCAATCCCTCTTTTAACCTTAAAAAAAAAAGGTACTTCCACTTTGTTTCCCATTTTTTCTATTTATCTACCATGAATTTGTCATTTCAGAAAGACTGAGGTGACAGTTCCTGGGGACTGAGGATATATCTATCCTTGGAGGATGCAGGGAGCCACAGCAATAGCAGGGCTGCTTTCCTACACACATTGCTTGATCCTAATGAGACGGGACCATTCCTGAGAATGAGGAGCAAAGCTCACTTTCCTCAGTGTGTGCAGCCCCCAGCCTCCCTGCTGAGAATGTAAGAGGAGACTCATCCCTGCAGTACAGGGTTTTGCCTCACAGACAGGTATCCGTCAGGAAGCAGGCAGGGTGGGGGGGTCATTGTGCAGGGTCACCAAATTACCCCTTGAAAGGGAACATGGGGTTAGCTCCAGCCTGGGGCAGATGTGACAGTAATGACACCTAGGTGGAAGGCTGCTTGTCCAGCTGCTTCAGTGAGCTTCAGAGTTTTCACATTAAATTTTTCCTCCCCATACATAATATCATCCAGGACCTGATCTGCCATTTGCTTTACACCCTATGCAGTCACTGCCTTTTGTACAAATGGGGAAAGAGGTGCCATTCAGGCCTAGTGGCATTTCACACTCGCTCTGCCAGGGTGCTGCTGGTAGTACCAAAGCCAGACTGCATGTGACTCGTAGGATACACAAATATACAACAGGGTGAGGTAACCTATTCATGGGAAAAAGAGCAAGATAAATCTTCATTTCGCCCTCTGTGCTATGCTGGTCACAGCAATATCTTGAAAACTCAACCAAAGACAATTTTTTCTCACAGACATTCTAACTAACTTATTTTCACAAATGCCAGAGCCATGAAAAATTATCTGGCAAAACCACTTTTTAAATGGGAAAGAGGGATAAGAATGTGGCCACAATATTTCCTCAGGAGGAGGTCAACATCTTGTTAGAAAGGAAAAGAAACGTAAGATCTGAAAACTGTAGTAACTTTGGACAGAAGATGAAGCTTCTGGTACCATCATGCTCCCACACAGTCTGGTCTGTTGTGTGACACCTTCCGCCCTTTCTTTTGTGGACAAGAGTTCCAATTAAAACACATCTGTGATGTGCCACAGGGAAAGAATCCTACAAGGAACAGCATCACCTCAACAGGGGAAGGAATATCACCGAAGATTTAGTTCAAGTTTTGTGAAGGAGGAAATGGGAATATAAAATTCCCATCCTCCTAATCACAAGAGACAGCATATAGAATTTCCATGTCAAAATATTCTCTTTTAAACCTAAAATACTTGATTTACAAATACTGATTTCTTCTAAATTTATCTCTTTTTTTTGTCTTTCTTTTTTTTTTTTTTTTCCTAGGAAAATGACACAGTCCTAAGTAGCTAGGGAATATACTTCTACACCTTCTGGCCCCACTGGAAATAAAACAGAAATAAGGAAAAATGTTCTACGAGCATACTCTGGTTAAAGCTGGAAATATCTATAAATGTCATAGGAAATCAGTCTATTCTCAGAAAGGCTTTTTAGCCAGAAAAGCTTTGATAAAAACAAATACAGTTCTGAACTGACTCACCAAACCTTTAAGTAACAGAAAATAGCTAATAGAAAATTAGCTTTAAGGTCAAAATTGTTACAGTCACTGGATAAAATAAAAACTGAATGTTCATTCCAAAATTGGATCAAGCTGGGAAGCTTTACAGAGTTATTAAATTCCTGCCAATTACTTTTATAAAGTATTCTTTTTTTACTGCTACACCTTTACATCCTTCCTTATTCATTAGGTACAGATAACATATCACTTTTCTCCAAAGCAAAACTGGTTTTCAAGGTATTTCTCCCATTTGAAAGGACTAAAAATCAGCTTACACGGGGCTGTAAAAGCATGGAAAATTACATTTGTCAGAACAGCCGACAATGGGTCATAATTATGTCTTGGCACCAACTAACAGGTCACTGATGAAAGCCATACCACTAGAATAAGGCAAACACTGAAAGGTTAGGAGATGTCCTTCAGATCTGTTTATCTGTCTTAAGGCATAGTCATACAATCATTGATAGCAGAAGCAGTCACAGAAGTCAAATGAGGCTCGTCAGTGATTTTTCACTCAGGATGATGTCTTTCAAGCTCTGTCAATTTGAAGAGCTGTAAGAAAATATTCCATTTCAACTACCGTCCCTATGCAGTGAATTTAATCCTGCTGACAGCAGCATTATTTTCTTACTAATTCTTGTACATCCCCTTGAAATCTCTCACATGGCTGTGAACCACGGCTTAAAAAAACTGGCCAAGCAGATGTGCATGTCAACAACCTCTTTGGTCTTCTGAAGGTGGTTGGTATGCTGGTGTGGAGTCAGCCATCAGGGCATCTTGCTAAATACCCAGAGCTCAACCCAGGTTTTGTCCTGGGAGTCAAGACCAGCAAACAGGTGAACACATGAGTTTTCCTATAGAACTTCCAGAACATTTTTGCTCATGGAAAACCACTCAAACCTGCCAGAAAGGTCCATGTCACTGACAGAAGCCAGGCAAGGCTAAACCATTTGGAGAGACTGAAATAAATCCTTTTATTACATTCTCAGAAACAGCAAACTGGCTCAACTTTTTTGACCCAAGGAGAAACCACTAGCGATTTTGGGGTTATTCAAGTTTATCAAGTGTTGAAAGCATTCACGCATTTGTAAGGGGCAATGAACTCACAGTGTTGGCAGGAGCAGAGTCACGCCTGCAAGGAGACTCTCTCCAAAAAGTGTGACTGCATTTTCTTGGGTCTGTAGCCATTCGGCCAAGCTGGCACCCTATCACTTTCTTCCCTATCAAATCTCCAAGGGGAAATCGACTCAAAAAATAAACAAATAATCACTCCTGTCTGTAACTGGGAAGGGAGGGTCCAGAGGTTGCTCTTCCTTTGCCAGAGGAGCCACTCTCCCTCTGCTGCTGTTCCCGCTCCTTTCTCCCTCTTTCTCTCCCTCTGTGGGTTGATGTTTCCATGGAAACATGTTCTTTAGTGCCGCTGAAATTACATTGCATTTAAAGCATTAACCCTTCCTTGTGCTGAGGGAAGTCTCAGAACTGTTAGGATTCATTTTTTTTTACTTTCCCCCTTCCCTTTAAGCTTTCTCATGATTTTTTTTCCTTGCAGCATTAGGAAAACCTCTTACATTCTGAGAAGGCCTCCCAGCTAGCATTTGTCTGACAAGGGGCATAGGATGTATCACCAGTGGGGTAGTGTCTAAATTAAGATTTCTTAATTCCTTTTTTTTCCTACATGAAACCCTTAATGCATTTCTCTCCACACTACACGCAAAGAGGGAAAATGCTGCAGTAGCAAATAAAATGAAGAGTAAGATTGAAGGAGAAGCAAGAAAGCCACAAGCTGGCACACGTGAAGAACACAGCTTTGGTTAATACCAGAGTTGAAACCCTTGTAGTCACGCACTGATCAGCATCTTCTTCATTGCAAAGTGCCATAATCACAGACCTCACCACTCCTCCTTGAGCCTGCCTCATCTTCCTCTGCACAACCCCGTCTGCAATTAGTCATCCTTGTCCTCACTTGTAGCTAGCACTCCAACAACACTTGGTGCAATTAGTAGCCTCCTCACCAGCAGCACCTTCCCTGTGTGGCTGCTTGCCCACCCAATCTGCCATCTCTGCCATCCTTCCCTTTGGCTCTCTGTTGGCATCTGCCACTTTCCTCAGTACTTCCAACACTGCCATTGCTGTTACACTGCTGCCTTCACTGCAGCCAGCTCAACTGCACGACTGGCACTTTCTTTGCTCTGACTGTGACAACAAGGCTCTGAAAGTCAAGATGTCCCCATTTCGGTGCTCCCTGGACCCCAGGTCCTAGCTCAAAAATTACCCTGCAAATCCTCAGCCCCCAACCTTTGCTTATACCCACCCCAGTCACAGCAATAACACCTCTGTGCTCTTCTTTCATTGACATCATTCCTTTGACTGGGAAAATATAAAAGGCAGATAAATACCAAGAATTTCCTTCCAGTTTTTCACATGGGTTCCTACACTCAGGCATGCCTCCTTTCTGCCCCAAAGTCTCATGTCCTGACAGCTTGCAAACTGCTTCCATTAATTCCACCTGTATAGCTACAGAGTCCATGTTCCCTTCCACCATCTATTTTGGGTTTCCCAACACACACTTCAAGCCTATCTCACCATTCTCAACTCTTGCCCCAAAAGCCAGGGTGTGAAGAATCCTGCTTTGAGCCGGGTGCATATGTAGTGCCGTGAGGATGGATCAGTGTGGGAGGAAGATGCTATTCTGAAATGAATGATAAATATGGATAATAAACCCAACCTAAGTCTTTTATGCCTGTCTCTAGTGGGTTCCTAATATGGGAGATAGAAATATCATGGGTACATTTTGAACACGGCTGGGAACACTGCCAAAGTCCTACTCAGAGTTCACACATTTACATCATTTATATCATATCCGACTTGTGCCTTGTATTATTAACTTTGTAGAGCGTTTTGTGATGTAGTTTGTAGTCCAGGCTCTGTTAAATCAACTTACATGTCTCTCTCTCTCTCTTCCCTTTGGTAAAAGAGAGAGAGAGATCTGGGGCTACACAAGGTCTTGCTAAGCACAAGAAGGGTGACTGTGTTTGCTGATATGATCAGTGCACTCCTACATTCTCATGTAGTGTTCTGGAAAACCTTTTGGGATCCATCCCCGAGGTCTGACAGGTGCAAAAAGAAGGGAAATATTTGCATTCTGGTCAATAATTCAACCCCTAGACCAGATTGGTAGTGATTAAATAATTTTTCCAATTGCTGCTAGATGTTCAGAAGCCTCTGTGAAACACAGAGATGAGGTCCACCTGATAGATGCCCAACATGCCACTGCAACTTCTCAGGCTTCTTCCTCAGCAGTCCTGGAAAAGAGGCTGAAGATGGAAATAGACAAACAACACAGGGCATGGGACTGAAGAAATTATGTTTGTCTAGAACAGGGTAAAGGCCAAGGAAAAAGGTAGAGTTCTGCTAAGAGATCAGGCTTCTCGCAAGCACTGCTGAGAGATCAGGCTTTTGCTTTCTGTGCGGCAGACCGCATTCTGTGGCAGTTGGAAATCCATCACCTTCCAGGGATTCATCCAAAAGAAGAGCGTCTACAATAACCTAGCACTGTGACTTTATGGGTTTGTAAATCAGTAGTTTTCCCAACAGTCTGAAAAGACTCAGTGTTATCCTCCATCCCCTACTCCACACGTCCAGGTTAGACTCCATGACTATTACGGCATCTGAGGTCAGGCAAGCAGCAAGTGAGTCAGATGCTGGGTACACACAGAGTGGGGAGAGGTAACCACCATGAGTAGATAAGGAGACTGCAGCAGGCCACCTGAATGTAGGCATCTATATAAAAATGAAACAGAGCGTGCATCCTCAGTGTTTCCTGAGCAAGAAAAGAGTCAACTTCACCCCATGTTGCTTCATCTCCAGTGAAATAAATGTGCCGTTTTATTCTAGAGTTGCTTTTGATCCTGAATTACTTCTCCTCTTCTTCTCTGAGAAAAGGTCACTTTAAAGAAGCCTCAGGCATGATACTAACATTGCATCCAATAAAAGACTCTCAGGAGGTCTGAAACAAGTACAAGGTCCAAATTTGGGATATATTATCTGAACCTTTTTCCTTCTCCCTCCTGAAAAGTCAGAGTGGGAAATCTGACAAGAATATTTCTTTGCTCAAGAGACTTACAAGACTTGCTGGTCCTAGAAATACTGTGTACATGGTTTTCCAGCAAGCATCTGAGCATTCCAGGCCACAGTGTCCACTGTGGGAAGAACACAGAATGGATGGAAGGAAGTGTCCCAGGAGTGAGACCAGAACAGTTCCATGGAAAGTGCATCAGAGGGTCAATCTTCACATCTATTACCATACCACAGCTCCCTCCAGTTCAACCAGCTCCCGGATATTTAACTATTTTCACCTTTAATTGGTAATAAAGCTAATAATCCAAAACAACCCACAAATCTCATACACAACTCCTGATAGATTGTGAACATACCCTGAAAGCTTGGGAATTAGCATGAGTACCAGGTGGAATAACCTGGGCTCTAGTTCTGCTCTCATTCAGTACCCTCGGCTGCATCATTCCCACAGCTCTTGCTCTGCACATATTGTGGCAGCGTATGAGTTGTCTGCACCCTTTTCTGTTGGCAGCAGTCACTAAAATCATTTCAGAAAAAGCTGCCTCGAGAGGAGGCACCTTTCAGAAATCTCTCACTTCTCCTTTTTCTCCAACATGTCTTGGGTGCTTATACATCATTGATTCAGGCTCCAGATGCCAAACGACACAGTTGCTTCAAAAAACTGCTCATAAACTCCAATGTCACGTAAGCACTTCTCAAAGCTGTAACCTTGATGGGGTACCCATGAGCTGGAGCTCCCATCCACAGCATCACACCACCCTCCCTCCAGGAGGACTTCCAATTCCAAGATAAAGACCTCCCTCTTGCCCAGGCACAAGGTTTCAAAGAGGCAGATGCAGCCTTCCCTACCCACACATTAAACTGAAAAGCAAACTTTTAACATGGAAAAAAAAACCAAACCAGAAACCCAAACCCCAACGGGTGTGGGGGGATCTGAAATTCTTTGTGGATTATGATTTTTCCATGGCAACAGGCTTGAGAAACAGGAGGGCTGGGGAGGGGGGCGAGAAGAGGGAGAGGGAGGGAATGGGTGCTGAGGAGGGAGCAAGCAGCACTGGTATATTGCCATGGAAACCCTCTTCCATCAGCAGCCAACTGCCAAAGTCAGTCAGGATCCTAGAAATGGACTTGGAGTGGGGCCTGGGAGGTGCTGGGGGAGTCACCTTGCCAGCCCTGAGGCTACCTCAACCCCAAGAACTCCAGTCCCACTCCTCTCCCCCTTCCTCAACAGCCTTGACACTGCTTCTGCCCTTGCCTGCACCAGACAGAGCCAAATTTGGCCCAGCTGAAGAGTGGGAGGAAATACAGATCAGTAAATGAAACAACCAGAGCAGGCAGAAAGCAGCGAGGCAAAGAGGGATAATTTTTCTGATAGCCCTTGGTTTTCTTTCCACCTTTCTGGATCGATTTGGACCACACAGATGTATTTGTTTTCACACCCCAGATGGCTGTAGAAAGAGGATGTCACTCCTAATCACTGAAATCGAGATGGAAATGTTACTTCCCTGCAACTTAGCTACCCAGGAAAGAAGAAGGGCTGTTGTTGGGTTCACATTTGCACAAGGCCAGGTCCCTTCCAACTGTGGCTGTCCCACCCAGCACAGCATATGTCCCAACCTATCTCTAAAACATAACAGGTGCCACAAGTGAAAAATTAGAGGAGATTCCGTTAACGGAAGTGAAGTACACACTGAAAATAAATTAATTCTGCTTTCTAACCCTCATCTGCAACACTTGGAGGGCAGGCAACTCAGTGCAATGAACAACCATTCACACCCCTTTGCACACTGTGTTTTATCACAAGCCTTTTGGTGCCGTAAGAAACGGTCAAAGACAGAGTTTGGAGAAAGAACTTAAAAAGGGCTGGCAAATTCTATGAACCCTTGCTAGTATTTATAGTTGTACCCCTAGCATGGTAAGGGATGGATGAGTCGTTTCAGGCTGCAGACGGCTGCAGACGGCAGGAAGGAATTGACTCCTACTCCAACCACACAACTGGCTAAGCAAATCGTGGAGGAAGATTCCCTTCTCCTGAAGCATCTGTTATCACCCATCTGATTGCACAATGAATCAGTAGTATGAGGACAGGCTGCTGTGAGGGTGGGGGAAGAGGGAAAGAGAGATTGCAAATCAGGCAGTTATAAAGCAAGGAGATGCCAGTTTCCACCTCATCACAGAAAAGGACATGGACTGAACAGAAAGGGCCTGGTCTGTAAGCTTTTATGTGCTTGGATTACTACTGATAGTATAACACCAGTGAAGTAGCTTTTTTATTTTAACAGCAGCTTGGTTTTCCCACATATATTCCAGAGCTGGGGATCCCAAAGTGCTCTATGCTCTGATCATTCATCTCTCTAAATGATCTGCACTGATGAAATAAAGCAACCAGCCTGCAGACAATGCTTGAGCAGAAGAAAAATCCTTGCCCCTGTGCTCTGAGCCCAGTCACAGCTCTGCTGGACCACCAAGTGATTCATCTGCACTGCTCTGCTTATTATTGAGATTGGAGCCCAAGCCCAGGCCTCCAGACCACTTCTAAGATCATCTAGTCACATTATATAGGGTAAAGAAAATGAGCATGGACAGTAGCAGAATTTTTCCCAACTGTCCTGATGAGGAAAGAACAGCTGACTGACTCTTCTCAGCTTCATAACTCCCCATGTGTCTGATACAAGTATACCACAATAATGCCTTCATAATCTCAGCATCAGGCTGGAAATCAGTGAAAAATCACTAACGGGTTAGACTCTTACTTCAACTGTCACTGGGACCTAAAACCAGTCTACATTTTGGAGGAGGAAAAAGGAAATTATAAAAATGACCGGTTATGGGCTTCAGCAGTAAACAAGTCAATGCAGAAAAGAGTCAGCACGGGATTAGTTTTTTCACATGGACTTTGATTGTGAAACAACCAGTAAATCAAATCCAACTCAGTGCTGATTTCCAGATCTGACAAGATCTGACAAGAAGCTCAACATGACCTGGCAATGTGCATTTCCAGCACAGAAAGCCAACCATATCCTGGGCCTCATCAAAAGCAGCGTGGCCAGCAGGGTGAGGGAGTTGATTCTCTCCCTCTGCTCTGCTCTGCTCTGCTCTGCTCTGCTCTGCTCTGCTCTGCTCTGGTGAGACCCCACCTGCAGTGCTGCACCCAGCTCTGGGGTCCCCAGCACAAGGAGGGCATAGATCTGTTGCAGCAAGTCCAGAGGAGAGCCACAAAGATGATCAGAGGGGAAGAGCACCACTCTTATGAAGACAGTCTGAGTTGGGGTTGTTCAGACTGGGGAAGAGAAGGCTCCAGTGAGACCTTATAGCACCTTCCAGTACCTAAAGGGGCTACAAGAGAGCTGGAGAGGGATTTTTAAATAAGGGCATAGCGTGATAGTACAAGGGGAAATGGCTTCAAACTGAAGATAGTAGGTTTAGATTAGATATAAGGAAGAAATTCTTCACTGTGAGGGAGGTGAGGCATTGTTAAGGGTTGTCCAGAGAAGTTGTGAGATGCCCCATCCCTGGAAGGGTTCAAGGCCAGGCTGGATGGGACTTTGAGAACCTGGTCTAAAGGAAGGTGTCCCTGCTCATAGCAGGTGGGTTAGAACTAGATAATTTTTAAGATCCCTTTCAATACAAGCCATTCCATGATTCTGTGATCTGTATTGAGAAATCCCTGGCAAGTCTGTTCAGTTGGGACCAATTTCAAGCAGGTGACCTCACAAGAGGAGTTTCTATTGAGGCTGGGCCCCTTTGAAATCTTGAAGTAAGGTGCTGGGAATCTTTCTGTAAGTCACTATAAGGGATGCTATTGGGGAAAGGTAGTAGGCCCAGATGAGCTCAAGTTTGGGCCATTTTTGTCAGATGTGGTCTGATTTGGAGCCTGGACAAAGCACCATTCCTTATGGGCAGGAGAAAGGCATGGGGGTGTCCCACTAGATGAGAAAACACTGTGATCCCTACCCAAAGGGCAGCAAAGCTGCATCTTAGCCTCAGACAAAGGTGAAGAGAGGACAGTGCACAGCCCAGAGCCCACTGTGCGTACAACAATAACTGTGCACCAATAAAAGGAACCAATATCAAGTATTTTCTTTCTGACGTCCCCGTCGCAATTACTCTTCAGGAATACTCCACAACACTAGATGCACAAGTCAAAAGGGGACAGATTTATTTCTTGTGGCCCAGAGTCTGGTTCCAGAGACCTTCTACTTCTGAGCTCAGCAGGGGCTCCCAGCCAGCCCCCTCCCAGTTATTTACCTGTCAGTGGCAGTACCAAACAGGAGCCCGCCCCTGGAAGCCAGACTCCTATGGGCTACTTTGTGCCTGGCACTGAACTTTTTATCCCTGTATCCCTTGCACCTGCACCTGCCTCCAGAGAAATGGATAGGCTATTAAATATGGACTTGTATCACTTACAAGAGCTTTGCGGGCCCATCTGTGAAATTGCTCTGTGCCTCTTGAAGGCGCGCACAAGAGATGTTCTCTTCCCCCCTCCCTCATCCTCCACTGATGGATTGGGTCTGTCAGCTTGTCAGCTCTCATTGGGCACTGTTTGACATCAGTCCACACTGGGGCAGTGAAAATCTGTTTGCAGTCAGCTCTTCCAACAGCTCCTGTGAAAGAGGGGAGGCTGACCCACTCCAAAACATGCTGCCTCAGCTGGCTACCAAACAGCCACAGACGATAAGGGTGATAGAAAACAGCTTGAGAGAGGGTGGCAAAGCTGCAGGTTTCTTTGGGGTCTGCTGGGCAGGTCACTGAGAGCTGGGATAGGGACCTCGTGACTCCTGGATCCCACGCACAAACACTGCCACCAAGACCTGTAGTCAGTGACTGAAAAAGAGGAAGTTTACACAGCTGAGGTTGTGCAGGGACGCAGCTCAGTGGAGTGGGCCCTGGAATAATGTTCTGAGCATCCCTGGCCTCTTAACTTGCAAATGTCATCTGTCAATCCCAGACTCAGTCCTTCTGGAGCAGTTCTGACAGGGGTAGCTGAGAAGGGACATCAGAGGCAAGCTAGGCTTGCAGAGCCTCCAGAGGGTCAATTGCCATGGTACATCAAGTAGCCAGTCATTCAAAATAGGGTTTCTTAACCTTGCTTTCTTAATGTCTAAAAAAATCAAACTGTTTGGTATCCCTGAAAATCCATCTCACAGTCTTTATAGAAAGCCAGAATCGAGGCTCTTGTGGCTAATCACAGTGTCTTGGAATGAGAACATTAAATTATTAGGAACACTGAAGCTGCCATCATGTCCCCCTTCAATTCATTTTATTTTGACATGGGAAAAGTCATGTGAGAAATATGAGCTTCTAGGAAGAAGCTGAGGCGCTATGATGGGCAATTCAGAGACTGAGAAGACCTAATGCAGTCTACAGAGATTTGCAAAGGTAGCCATTTTGACAGGAAAAAAGGGAACTGTACTGCAAAATTCACATACAGGTCCAGTTTCAGCTTTGCAGTTCCATTTCCAGGTGCAAGCCCTCATTTAGCTCTCTGAAATTGTAAAGGCCTTGGCCCCATTTGCTATTGCAGCCCTTGATTGGCAAAACACTTCTACAGATGAGCTCTTCAAATTGCCGTTTTTTGCTCTCCTGCAAAGTAAGATTTCTTTAGGCCATGAAAGAAGAAACACTTGCTTGGATTTCTGTGCCTAGACAACAATATTCCACATACTCTCCAGTCCCACCATGCCATGCATGGTGAGAGAAGCAAATAAAAACACACGTCAGGATAAAAATATCACTACAGCAAACAAGATTTTAAGAGTTACAGAGAAATTCAGGTTAGAAAGGACCTCTGCAGGTGACCTGGCACAGCCCTCCACTCAAAAGAGGGCCAGCTTAGGTAATCTTTCCCCATCCATTTTCCAGTGAAGCAACCAAACATCAAACTATGATCATTAGCTTACTTGTCACCCGTTGCTTCATGTCACAGTCACCCACTCTTACACACCCAAATGACACATACACAGAAAGTTTTTTAGCTCCATCTTCAAAAAAGAAGCAATAGGTCATTTCAGTTACTCTAACAAATAGCATAATAAAAAACCACAGAACAAAAACACTAAAGCATCCTGCAGTTAGGTTTGATGGTTAAAGAGTAGGAAGAAGATTCAAGCAAGAGAGGAAAGAGTGAAGGGCAAAAAATGTGACTGTAGAATGGTTGGATGGAGAGGTGGAGTGTTGTGGCATGGGGAACCTTTGGATCTGTGATAGAAGTATAGCGAAATATAAAAAACTTCATGAGCAAGGATTCATTTTTCTGAGTTTTCTAGCACAGCACTTCAGAGCCAATCTGTCTGGGCAGCTGAGCTAAGCAGCCTGAAGGGATAGATACTGAAGGGAACTTCTTGCTTTAGGAGGCCCCTTTCCACAGAGCCTCAGTGGGTGCCAGCTCCCTGCTAGGGTCCCTGACCACTGTATCTGCTCTCCCACCACTTCATTCAAGAGCTAGCCCTAGGCGTAGGCAGAGGGATCCACGGCAGAAGCAGCTCAAGTGCACAGCTGTAAGAATAAAAGAAAGCCGAGGAAGACACTGGAGAGGGAGCTGCAGTTCCTTTCCTTGCACCACGACACATGGTAGAAAACAGAGGGATGAAAGGCTCAGGGCGAGTGGTAAGCACAGGGCCAGGCTGAGTGGTTTAAAGATGAGCCTTTCTCCACCTCAGAGCCCTGCCCTGTGCATCAGTTTCATCATTAGCAATGACAATGATAACTGAGGATTCCCAACCTGGAACAGAGCTATGAGAGCATCTGCAATTCCCTCCTATCACTGTGCAAATGAACTTCCTGTCTCTGCAGAATTGATACATGGGCTTTTATTGCTCCTATCAAGCCCTGTGTAATAGCTGGGGTTAGTCCTATTCAGAAAGCTGGCTAATCCATTCTGGTTCCTTTTTAAGCTATTTGCCATAACATTCCAGCTATTTCCATATTTTAATTAGGCACTGTCTTCTCCTTTTAGTCTTTTGCCTTTCACATATTTTACCTCAGGAAATACTTTTTGTTCTTGGAATATTAAAGAAGGTATGGTAGGGTCAAGCAAGGAAGTCTCAAGAAATTAGTACTGAGATGGAAGAAATATCAACAAACTCTCAAATCTAAAGATGGAGGCAGCTGACAGACTAGGAAATACATGTGAAAGAAACACTGCCCTCAGAGCACCCTGCAAAAGGCATCACCATGGAGCAGGCGGCACATACGTGGGAGAAAGGATGCACCTCTTGGTGTGTGCTCAGATCAGTGCCACTTGCCAGGGACACATTTTCCCACTGCGCTCATGGCAGTCATGAGAGAAGCTTAGCAGAGGTATCCTTGCCAATTTCCTTCAATAACAGGGTCCTCTTACCAATGATTTTTTGTGAGGTTTTTCTAGAGTTGTCAGTATGGCAGCTGACTCTCTGAAGGGATTTATTGTAAACCACAAACCAGGAGAGTTTGCTTTTTATTCCTATCTCCCAGCCATGGCTGATGATATGGAATAAAAGGAGTGGAGGTGGGGTGGGAGAGGGCTGTGAGCCCCCATGCACAGTGCAGGGTAGCTCAGATAGGGCTGGCTCTTCGGGGGTGTGCAGCATGCCTGAAGAACCAGTTTGATATTTCAGATGAGAGCTTTAGGCAACAGTAAGCCTTGCAGCAAGGGGCTCGGCACTCACTTAAGACTAAAAACAGAGCACTTCTTATTAAGGAGGCTGATGTAAAGCCCAGAGCAGGGGGAGGGGTGGGGGGATGATGCAGGAAGGAAGGACATGTGATATTCATTCAGTAAAAGAAAACCAACAGCTAAAGAATGCACAAGGTTAATATCAATTGCTTTTCCTGCCCTAGAGCCTTTTGGTGCTCAGAAGCCAATTTGGGTGGGGTGTTTTCTTCACATACACACAGCAGAAACACACACCACACACCCCATCAGCCTCCCACAGTTTGAAAGAGAAGAGCTCTGCAGAGAGAAGAGCTTAACTGAGAACAAAACTGGTCCTAGCCCAGAAATCATCAAGCTCCAGCTCCAGGGATGAGGGCAGCCTTCTTCATGCCAGCCACCTCCAGCCCCTGAGCAAGCACACAGCCACTCATTGAAAACTGAAGAGAAGCCACAATTCCTGTAGGAAGCACATGCAGGGTGGGAACACCCACATCTTCCCCGTATCTATCTCTCTTCATTACTCCCTGTCTAAGCTTCCAGCTTTCCCACTCTTGGTGCTAGAGGCTCTCCCACTAGAACCTCTGTGATTCGAGACCGAGGGTGGCATAGCCTTTAGCTCCCATGGTCCAGCACAGCAGCCTCACACACAGCGGGGACCAAAAGAAGAATCCTCTCCAGGTGAGGAAAGGACCCTAATCCCCAGACTCTCCTCTGTGTAGCTCTGGGTCTGGTCACTGCCAGTCCTGTGGCTCCAGCATGCATGCTCAGAGCTATCCCCACTGCTTTCTGACTGGTTTATACCCTGGTTTCTAGGTGCTTCTCATCAGATATTGGCTAGCCCTGCCTTCCCCTCTCCCCAAGGCACAGTGCAGCCTCCTTGCACCGTCGTACATGGCCCAGAATCCAGGATCCCTGCTAACCATATCTGAAGGGAAGAACCAATGGGGGAAACCAGAAAGTTCGTTTTAGCTTCAAGTGACAGCCAGGGAGAGCTAATGAAGACAAAGCAGAAAGGGTGGCAAAGTAAGACAGATGGACAGACAAGAAAGATGGCACAAAATTTATGTCTTCTATTACCCAGATGTAAATGGATTTGTTGCCTTACAGCAATTTACAATAGCTGAAAACTAGTCCGCAACGCCCAAGGGGGAATTAGGATGCTGTCATACCCCAGAGAGCTGAAAAGGTGGATTCAGTGCCGAGCTGTTGCTCATTGGGAGTCCTTCTAGATTCACAGCCCAGTCAAAATATTGGCCTCAGTGTTTTCTTCGCACCATGACCAGACGGACTGGGGAAGTCTGCTCCACTGACCACCTTCCTCCCCCCAGCTGCCTCAGCCACGTGCATAACAAACTAATAATTCAATCATGCATCTTCACCACACTTTCACTGCAGCCCACACACTCGCCCACCTGCTGCCAGAATAGGCACCCCCCACCATTGCCAGAGTCAGTCAGGCATGTTTTTCTCCCACTCGTGCAGTCCCACTCAGCTCCATCCACACCCCGACTCTGTCTGCCTGTAACAATTATCTCCAGCTCTGGGAAGGAGCATTGCAGATTTCCATCCCAGCCTTCCCTCTAAGTGCTTATTCACTGCATCACAGAACATGCCCTGAGCTGGAATGTAATTTCGCCTTTTGCATATCCTTACTTATTTATACTTGCTGCCCATGCTGGTTGCCTAAGGGATGGCAAGGAGGTAGGAGGGTATTAACAAGCTCTTTAACGTGATACCTCTTCGAAATAGAGTAACTACCGCTATCTGCATCACTATCTTTCGCTTGAGTGAAAATCAGGCAATGGACTCCCATGCTGGCTGTTTTTCTATGCCCACATGTTACTATAAGGCACACTAGGAATCTGGGCTCAGCTGCTGACCCATCATTTCTAAAAGTTAGTGCTCACACACTAGGCTCAAATTTTACAAGGTGTGAGATGGCAAGTGCTTTCAAACACTTTTCAGAGCTCAAGAGAAGGCAATGCTCTTTGGAGACAGAGCCCTTTACGATTCATGTCCACTCCTCTACATCATTATTCAGAGTCTTTTGGATGCATATATCCTCTGCTCTCTTCACTGCCCTCCTCTGTACTATGTTGTGTTATCTCCAGGAAGTACAACAAGGATATTTGTGTCAGAAAAGTGCTGCCCTCCTTCCACATGGTTCCTTCTCCAGACACCCCTGGAGGAGTAGTAACGCCATGTTATTACCAACAATCCTCAACTGGCTCCACAGCCAGGGGCTATGGGGATGCTGTGCAGGTTCAGGGCCAGCTGCTGTCCTGGGGACCAGCCTGGTGCAGGCAGTCACCAAGATCTTCCTTTCCTCTCCAGAAAACACCACTAGTTAAACCCAGTAGTTAAAGCACTGGGTCCTCAAATCCTAAATGACTTTAGATAAGGATGTCAGCCAAAGTCTCCCTAGGAAGATGCCCTAAATTTGAAGATGTCATATATACTGATATAGAAGAAATTCTCTAAATCCCTTTTTCAGAAGTAATTTTATATCATAAAAAACCACTCTGCACGGGCAGAACACTCAGACCTTCAACCACACACACCCCCAGCCGATGATCTGGATCTGCCGGGGGCACAGGCATGGAGTCGGAGGAAGAATGTTTTTACCAAATTGGAGAAGATGTGAAGAGGGATTTAAGTGAAACTGAGTCTATCAGGGAGGCCATTTGCTGGGAGGACAGCTTGCTGGCAGGGGACTTGCATTGAGGGTTTGCAATGCAAGCCCTCACCTACAGCTGTGCCCCTGCAAGGGCCCTCCCTCTCTCCAGGAGGTGGCTCAGGGCTCTGCACAGGACACCCCGGTGCCCCTGCATCACACCCCACTGCCTGCACCAGGCTGGTCCCCAGGACAGCCGCTGGCCCTGAACCTGCACAGCGTCCCTGTAGCCCCTGGCTGTGGAGCCAGTCGAGGATTGTTGGCAACAACATGGCGTGGCAAAGAACAGGAGTGGCTGGAGAAGGAGCCACGTGGAAGTAGGGCAGCACTCTTCCAAGACAAACATCCTTGTGCTTCCTGGAGATAACACAACACAGTATACAGTAAGCGCAGGAATGAGGCCAAGAAGCAGCTATGGACTGTAGCGGGGATCAAGACCCAAGCCCTCCAAAACCCTCTGACCCATTTCCAAAAGGGTGTGAAAAATGATCTGCACATGGTAGCCAATTTGCATAGAAAGTGAGAAACCTGTCTTCAGGGCAGGGAAACCTATCTATAAAAAGGTACCTCCACCAAACCCAGGGAGCACCCCCAGGATCCTGGACATCCCATCATCCAGATCACCATGCTGGAACTCGGACTGACATCCCATCAGCTGGACTGACATGCTGGAACCAGGACTGACATCCCTTCAGCCAGATGACACTGGAACCAGAAACAGTGACTCCTTTCTTCCTTCCTTTCTTTTTTGTTCTTACTTTCGCTCTCTCTTCCTACATAGCCTACCACCCCACCACCCCCCAATTAATTTCTTCCTTTCTCTCTTCCATTTCACTCTATCCCTTTATTCAAAACCCACTGTCATGTGCTTATATGGTAGATCAGGGACTAACATACCAATTTCTATACCAAGTGTGTAATTTACTAATAAAACTTTGTGAGTTTTTGTGGACCCTCTGACTTTTGTTAACAGTCAGAGTGGGAGAGCAGAAAAAAAAACCTGCTCCAATACTTTTCCCCTGGATGCTGGTTCATGACTGTCATGCTGAGGAACCACCATTTTCACTTTCACACCAAGATCACTGAGTTCCCCTCTCTGCTGCCAAAGCCACAGAGCCAAATCTTACCTCAGCTATGCAGGTAAATCCCTGTGACTCCATTTAGTTTTCCTCTGCTGCCCAGTTCTTCTGTGGCACTCTTCAACACACTGGTATTACAGATTTATACCATGATAATTAAGGGTAGGGCTTTGTACTGGGTCTGGCTGAGATGGAGTTCATTTTCCCACAGCAGTCCTCACACTGCTGTGCTCTGCATTGGTACCTAGAAAGGGTTGACAACACACCAGTGTTTTGGCCACTGCTGAGCAGTGCTGGCACAGCATCAGTGCTGTACCTTAACATCTTTCCCCCCATCAGCGGGCTGGGGGTGGGCAAGATCCCAAAAAGAGACACAAAGGCCAGCTGACCCAAACCGACCCAAGGGGTATTCCATACCATATTATGTCAGCTCAGATACAGAAGCTAAGGGAAGGAAGAGGAATGGGGGGCATTCATTATTTATAATGTTTGCCTTGCTTCCTGGGAAATGGCTGAACATTGCTTGCTGATGGGAAGTAGAGAATAAACCTATTTTTTCTCTTTGTGCTTTCACTTTTGCTTTAGTAAACTGCTTTATCTCAACCTACGAGACACTTTCCATCTTATTTTCTCTTCTCTGTCCAGCTGGGAAGGGGAGTGATAGAGCAGCTTGGTGGGCACCCAGAGCCCAGCCACAGTCAAACCACCACAAGCTTGAATCTGTCTCCACTAAGAAAGGTTTGCTGTAGAAGTTTATGGGCAATCATACTTCATGGGGCAAACAGATTCTGTGTCCCTAAAGGATCCCACCTGAGACTGAAACTGTGCTACCATTTCCTCTGACTGCTAAAGTTAAATGTTCATGCCACGCCATTACACACATCTTAATTAATCCACTGATTGTTCCCATAGTCTCCCAGATTAAGATACCCTTCCCTAGAAAACATTAGCTTATTAACCCCAGTCACTTCTTCTAAAGCAGTCCCAGAACAGATAATTGCCTACCCCCTAAATGCCAAAGTATTCATAATGTTCTGATTTACCAAGAGGCATTGCAAAGTCTCTCTGAAGTATTTGAGTGGAGGAATAACACACAAGCTCTTTCAGAAGCATCATTAAAACCAGACAAACCTTTCAATCCATTTAGTGAAGTGCCTGGAGGTTGTCTTTTCAGAAGGGAAACAGAAGTAAATACAGCACACTGAAATTGAATACATGCAGTGCCACAGGCACCAGCCCTCTTGCATATCATTTGCGATGCTGGTGTTTTTTCCTGTTTCCTCTTTTTCTTCAATTTATAGTCAGCACATTTCAGGCTCATGTGAGGAGGAATCATAATAACCCTGGAGATTTTTATTTATCGCTGATAAAGGTATAAAGTGGGCATCAGCCAGGGAAGTTACCTCCACTGCCTGCTGAATGTCAGCCAGGAAGTATCACTTACCTGCCATGAGAAGGCAGGTCATCATTCAGCCCCACTCAAAACTCCACTCCTTCTGCTGTGGACAAGTCACAAGAACTATCTGCGAACGGCCTCAGGAGAGGGATAATATCAGCTCTGAACCAGACTGAGATAGCTCGTTCTCACAAGTCCCACCCCATTGCTGTTAAGTGGCCATGATAGGACAAGAGAAAACGGCCTCAGGTTGTGCCAGGGAAGGTTTAGATTGCATATAAGGAAAAATTTCATCACTGAAAGGGTTGTCAAGCACTGGAACTGGCTGCCCAGGGAAATGGTATAGCCACTCTCCCTGGAAGTATTTAAAAGACGTGTAGGTGCGGCACTTATGGACATGGTTTACTGGTGGACTTGGCAGTGCTGGATTAATGAATGGACTCAATGATCTCTGAGATCTTTTGCAACCTAAATTATACTTTGATTCTATGAATGTTCAGCTAAAGCTAGTGGTGAGGTTCAAGGCTGCACCACCTGTTCTGAAATCTCTTCCCAGAACACAGAATGCCTGTCATGGAGTCAAAAAAAGTAGTATTTTTCACTGTGTTTTCTCCAAGACACCAAGGGAGGATGCATCACGTGTCAGAAGATGCTTGGCCAAATCTTTGCCAAATCCCTCCCAACATCCTGACCCCAAACTTGCCCCCACCTCCAGTCTGCCATACTCTGTAGCTCTCAGCTAGAGCTCTCATCTGGAGCCTGTAACCTCAGTGTGCCACGCGGCTCCTAGAAACATCTTGCAAAAAATTGAGAAAAGCAGTATCTCTGGCACTGCTTTCTTATCACTAAGGCTTCCCATGTTTGGGGATGATTCATGAGCTGCATGAGTTAATCTGTTTTGGTGAAGGTAGGACAGCAAAATACAGCCTTGTAGCTGAACACCCATGGCTGAAGCAAGAAGAGAGGGAGAGAAGGAGGAGAAAGAAAAGGACAGCCTGTGGAGGATTGGAATTTTTTCCACTCTTTCACTTGTTTCTTCTAACTGCTTGGATGGTTGGTTTTAGTTCTATTCTGTGGACTGCCACCGATTTTCTTTCACTGTGTGACATATGTTTTTAAATTAACATTAAAGGTGCTGAAAGCCTGGGGTAGACACTTCTTCTCTTTTTTTTTAAGAAACATCATTTTCAATTCAAACTGAAATAAAACAATCAGTTTCTCTGCTTGCTGACTGAGACCCAGGTTTAAGACCGTACAAGAACATACTCAGCCAGTAAGCAGATCTACCTCGACCTACTAAAAATGTTCCAGAAAGCCCATAGACAGAGGAGAGATCTGCATTGCTAGAGCTGGTACCACCATCTCTTTAAGCTGTCCTCTTCTTCCCAAGGCTTTCTTATAAACTCCTCTAGCTATGCCAAATTTTATCTTTAAGAGTGACATTTTCCCTATCAGATGTTCATGTCATGTCTGATATTTGACGAAGATTGAAGTTAAAACGGTCCGTTTTTTTCCAAAAACAGGCAAGAGGAAAAAAGCTATTTTACCAACACTAAGAAAAAGATAGTGACCTTTATAAAAAGCTCCAGTAGTTTCTGCTTTCAAGGGACATGAATTTTGATGAGAGAGGAAAGCAAATGTTCATTTCATGCTGATTTTTCCCATACTTGTGAAAACCTAGACAGGCCATGAGCCTTTGGAAAAACTGCAATTTACAGTTGTTCAAGAGAAATTAATAGAGCTTTCAAAAAAAACCCCAGTCTTTTTAAAATCCTCTCCTCACTGGGCCTTCTGCAGTCTAAGGACCTACACATGAGCTCAAATAAGGCCTATGACTGGACTGGGGAAGCAAAAGAAGAAGGAATGTACCTCTTGGGTTTGTATTTCCCATGATCGTGCCTGCTCCCTGCACATAGGGATCACTGGAAAAGGAGGCTGGCTAATTCCAAAGCAGCAGGAAAGAGCCAGGAAGGTGATCAGGATACACTGACTTGGGACACTGCAAGAAGCATGGGGCTAAAATGCAACAGGGGAGAAGAGAACTGGGAGGTGTGACACCTGGACTGTTTGGACAAAGAGATGGTGACTTGTTGGAGCTGAGGGGAGGGGAAGACAGATTGGACAAGGAGTCAGAATGTGAGATAAAGTGGAAATGGATGAAAATAAGTGACACAGTCCAGCAGTAGAGGCTGGGTTTATCTGGATCCAGGTTCTGGAGCTTAGATTAATTTTCTGTAAGGTAGACTCTAACTTTGCTAGGTGAGAACCAGACTGAGATAAGAAGCCAGAAGGGCAGAACAGACAAGGCAAGCTGGTGGAGACAGGACAAAAGAGGTCAGCAGTGGGAGAGAAAAGCTAACAAGTTCATGGCCACTAAACCGTGCAGTTTGGCAAAGTGTTGGCTTATTCATTACACGAAGTCGAACACTGCTAAAGAGGGAAAACATCAGCATTAGAGTTATTCAACCAAGTTGAATGCATCCCATCTTACGTAACGACTAAGAATCGGGTCCAAATCAACAATTCTTCTTGCAGGACCCTGGTCTCATTGAATGCACTAGATAGATTAATTTGGGAATCAAACTTAGCTGTTTGGAAAGTGGGCAATAATCAAGTGAGAGGTTGAGAATGGCTAGGACAAACAGGAAAATCCTATGGCCAAGCCAGCTGAAAGGTGTACTGCAAGGCTGGATTTGTCCCCACCTCTGCACAAGGCCATGGTGGTACGAATGGAATGGAATGGAATGGAATGGAATGGAATGGAATGGAATGGAATGGAGTAGACTAGACTAGACTAGACTAGACTAGACTAGACTAGACTAGACTAGAATAGAATAGAATAGAATAGAATAGAATAGAATAGAATAGAATAGAATAGAATAGAATAGAATATTTCAGCTGAAAGGGACCTACAACAATCATCTAGTCCAAATGCCTCCTAAACACTGACAGGCTTGGAGCGTTGACCATCTCTCCAAGAAGCCTGTTCCAGTGTTTGACCACCCTCTCAGTGAAGAAAACCTTCCTAACATCCAGTATAAACCTCACACGGCACAGCTTCAAACCATTCACATGCATCCTATTACTGGATACCAGGGAGATCAGTAAAATCTCTTAAACCAGATTTTTTTACAAGCAGTCTCTAAATCTGTGCACCCATTTTCTGGATGCTTAACCAAAGCTGGACAAATCCTCTGGCCCTTTTTTTTTTGGTCCAGGGGCAACTCCAAACAAAAATAAGTACTGTACTGAGAGTCCAATGTGGCAAATCAGTAAGTATAAAGTTTTGACTTTGTTGGAAGAAAATATATATATGCTCAGCCTGTCTTCTTTTGAATCTGAACATCTTTTTTTTCAAATGAAAGGAAGATACATATTGAAGTTATAAACTAATTTGAATTCAAAATTCAGTGTTTCATCTCATATATATTGAAAGAAATAATTCAAATTAAAATTAAAAAAGGGAAATGGTTTGGAGACTGTTTTGCTTTTCTCCTGGGTTCAAGATGATTTCTGCAAAACAAACAATTATACAGCATATAAACAAACAGCCCATATAACTTGTATGTCACCAAAGTTCTATTTCTACATTAATAAAAAAATCAGTGAAAAACAGTGCTCAGTCCTAGGTAAGACTTGGCAGGGGGGTATTGAAGAATTGCTGAGCTGGAGACAAAGGGAAATTTGCTTAGAACACTGAAAGCATTCTGTAATGATCAGTACTTTGAATAATGAGATTCTAGGTGTCTCAGATGGGCCATGAAAAATTAATAGACATTTTTGACCTTAATCTTGCTGCACCTCAGTTCCCTGCCTATACAATGGATTTACATGAAGTAGCTTGTGTCCTCTCATCTTGTAGGAGCAGGGTGAAAATCCATGAACTTCATGATGTACTGAGATACGGGCCTAACATGCCACAGACAACACCTTGAGACAAAGAATCCTCAATTCTCAGCAGCCTGTGAAAGCAGACACAATACAAAGCTTAAAGATACACATTAAGCAAGGCGAAGAAAACAAAATACTGAATCACCGCTCAGTCAGGAAATGTCACCCATCCTGCACACTGAGGCAGGCAGGGGTCCTGTCTTGAAAGATAGTACTGAAACCGCTGCTCTATAATGCACAGACACAAGAATGCCAAATTAAGATTGCAGCCTTAATTCTGGCATTTTCTTCTGTTTGAAGTGCTTGCCTTTGCAACCTAAATAATATTCTTCTGACACAGTTGTGTGTACGTAATATATGAAAGGCTCTTGGCTCGGGGGCCTTGGACTTCACAGAACATTGCAGCAGTCCCCCTGAGTTTTCCTCCCCGGTTATTTTGCTTCCAGCTCATACCGGTTTTGCAGCACTGTATCAGAGCTTGTCTTTTCCTGTCTCCCTCCTTTACCACACGCCCTTCCTCAGAACTGCTTCCTCACCTCCAGCCAACCACCCTGCCAGCTCCCCAGCACTGGCTTTCATTGCTGCATTGTTAATTATTTGCTTGGGCAATCACGATCCTAGGACTATGAGCACAGACAGAGGTCTCGCTTCATTAGATATAAAACAGCAAATACAATAGCTAGAGGTTTCCTAATTTCAGGGCAAAATTGCAATAGTGTTGGCTTTCTGCATCCTTCCCAGATCTGCTGCATGATGCAAAGGTGCCTGCCTCCACCTCTTCTTTCTTTGCAACCTTCCACCCAGTAACTGTACTGGTGGGAGGCAGAAAGGAAAACTTTGACTCATCACATCTGTCTCTAATGGCAGTTGTCATGCTCCTTCTAACCCCAGGTTCCCTAACATTTTCACTGCTATATAACTTCTGTACTATTATAGTCTTTATTCATACCTCTTTACCTGAACAGCAGCTTAAACATCCCCTACTTCTCACATGAAAACTTCTTTTGGGGTAAAACTCCCTTTAGAGAATTTCTGGTATGGTTTTGTTCATCCTGAAAAATATGCCCAAAGCTTTATGCAAAGACCATATAGAAAGTTTGCATCAAATGAAGCAAAGAGACCATATTAGGGTGGGAGTAAGGGCTGATGTTTAAAAAAATTCTCTGCAGAGGGAAAGATAACTTAGAAACTGCCAAAAGAGAACTTCTTGAAAAAAAGGGTTCAGAGCTTCTTTAGTTTTCAATATTTTTTTCCTACTTATACTAAGCTTCAGAAGTTGAAAATGTCAAAACAATAGACAAAGACCAATCCAGTCCCAACTGTGGATAATTCTCTTCTCCCTGGCATCATGACACCAGTTCAGTGCAAGACTCTCCTTTGCAAACACCCCTTGTCCTGTCCTGCTGTAAGTTACTGACTTCCTCCTTTTCTCATTCTCTCTCTCGCTTTTCTCATTCTCTCTCCTGGCTCTCTCCTCTGGCTCTCCCTGGTGAACAGGGAGCTGCAAGAAGCATTCCTGGGCTAGAAATTAACATATTAATGAAGAAAGAGCCTTGAAGAAGGGTTGAGAGATGGGGAGAAAACAGAGAGAGGAGGAAGGCAGAACAAAATAACAAAGGGAAGATATTATGAAGAAGGGACACAAAGCCAAAGCACAAAGGGAGGGGAAAAAAACGCCTTTCTCGGGAACTTGTGCTACTTCAAACACTTCCATGGGAAGAAAAGATAAAAGAGAGGAAAGAAAGGGGTTAGGAAAAATGGGGTGGCTCTTCTGTTTTAAGCTAAGATTAAATATTTCTATAGAAAAGAATCACCTATTGAGGGAAGAATAAGAAGATGGAAGATGGGAGTGATGGAAGGACACAGAGGCACACAAAGAGGGCATGACTGATAACAAGAGCAGCGGGTTCATCCCCAGCTGTTTGCAAAACACCGTGAGCATGGAACCATGGAAACACCAGGGCAGTAGGCTTTGCCTACGGGCTATTGCCTCCCCTGCAACCTCCTGTTCTCTCCTTCCACAATGCAAACCCGCAAGCCTGCCTCAAAATTATGCTGAAAAAGAAGGATAAAATGTCAATTAGCAAGGACTACGGTTGATGTGGCAAGCTCACAAGCATCCCACTCGCAACCCCTCTCAGCGCTCTCAGGCAAACAGTGGGAAACCCATTAGGATCAGAGGGTTGAGGAGGAAGTAAAAAAATTGTTAGTTCAAACATCTAAGTACTTGTTCCATCCTCTCTGTTCCTCTATTTGACTACCCACCATTTACATCCTTCTTCAGAAGCACTGCAGAAGAACAGATTCTGAATAATACAGAAGAATATATTCTAAACTTCCTCTTGCACCCTTTGGCCAGAAAAAGCCCACCATTCCCATGCCTGCTGACAAGACAAAAGGGGTGGGAAAAAAAAGATTCCTGGCCCGAAGAAGGAACATAAAGAAATAGCACTTTTAGTAGTGAAACACATGGCAGACATTGCAAAACCAAGGCATAAGGACTTGAGTAGGAAAACAAGCTTTTTGGCATAGGTCTACATCAGTAAAGGTGTGAGCTGTTACTAGAGAGCCATTCTCGTAAAACAGACCTGTCTCAATTTATCCCCATCTTTCAGAGTCCCACCAGCATTTGCCACTACAGAAAAACTTGTTCCACAGCTCCCTGATGGTACCAAGACTTGACACCTCACCAGACTACTGCAATACTGAGAACACCCTCAATACCCTGAGTGCTGAGGTCCACAGTCTTGTGCAGCAGCCTCCAAGGGGTGTAGTGATTAAGTAAATAGCCACAGGCACAACCCCGTTTGTCTCTTTGACTAACCCAACACCCCCTTTCTTCTGTGATGGTGAGGGGAGTGGACCAAGGACCATTTGTCACTCAGCCATCTCCAGATGAAACCCCTAGGTGCTACCACACAGCTTTCTTTGATACTTAAAGAAACTTTCAGCATGAACCTCTGTCACAAATGTGATAAATTTATATGGCTGCTTTCCCTTGATTTCTCGGGTGACAAGAGGAAGTTCAGGTATCTCCTGGCATAGGAGTTCCCACTGCTCAGCTGCAGCAGAATGGCCACAGCCAAAGTCGCAGCATCCATGCAACTGCCTGGTTTGGGGTACTACTACTGCTCTGACCTGTGGCATCTGAAAAGGCAAGGCAGGCTCCAAACCACACAGAGGAATAAAAGTCAGTGTCACCCACAGCCCTCACACTTAGAGAACCAGCTGCATGCCCTTCACAGTGAGTGCTCTAAAACCAAGCCCAGTGATGCTTTTTATTTCCCCAAGTGGTCCTCCAGCTGCACCCCATCCCCACACTCCCTTTCTGTCAGTGCCCTTCTCTGGGGACCTGCTTCCACACTGACAACTGATGGCTGCAAATGCTCCTGAGCTGCCACAGCTGAGCACCAAGAGGCAGAATCCCTTCTGCAGGCTTTGTGAGCATCCAGAAGTGGGTGAAAAAAAGGGAGGAAACTAGCAACAGTGCAAACCAGCCTGATCTGCAATGCAAGTTAGTGGATGCCTCTCACTTGGGCAGCTCTCCTCTTCCCTGTAGCTAATCCTGCCCCTGACTGTCTACATACCCTCCATACTGGCTTACACGGTACTCTCAGTGCCACCCACTGTTGGGAGTACCATGCTTTTCTCATTTGGCTCCCTCACTCTGCCAAACTTTCCTGTTAAGCAATTTCATGGAACTATAATAAACTATTCCAAATCAATTTCACAGCATTGCAAAGCTTGTGCCTTCATCAATTCAAACTTGAGGCTTCCATGAAAAATTGCTTGGAGAAAAAAATACAAATCAGTAAATTAAGTAAACTTCTCACTCTACACAGTCAAACTGGGGCCTTTTCCAGAACTATCATCTTTCCACAGGCACAAGAGAAACTGTGGCTTGGTGCCACCTCCACCTTCTAACTTCTTGGAGCACCTCTCCTGTGAGGAAAGGCTGAGAGAACTGGGTTTGTTCAGTCTGGAAAAGAGAAGCCTTTGGGGTGACCTAATAGTGGCATTTCAGTTCCCTGAAGGGAACTTAGAGGAAAGATGAGGCAAGACAATTTACAAGAGCATGTAGTGACAGCACAAGGGGGAATGGGTTCAAACTGAAAGAGAGTAGGTTTAGATTATGTATTAGGAAAAAATTCTTTACTGTGAGGGTGGTGAGGCACTGGAACAGATTGCCCAGAGAAGCTGAGGATGCCTCATCCCTGGGGATGTTCAAAGCCAGGTCAGATGGGACTCTGAACAACCTGGTCTAGTTGAAGATGTCCCGTCCCATGGCAGGAGGCCTGGAACTAGATGATCTTCAAGGTACCCTTCCAACTCAAACCATTCCATGATTCATCTGACCTCTCATCTCACATTTGCAAAAAGCAAGACCTTCTCCATCTCAAAGATACATTAAAACCAAAATAGATCTGCAAGTAAAGCCCCCCAGTATCTCAGCTACACGCCTGCAAGGAAAGGAAAAGGAAACTGAGACAAGGGCAGCAGTGCATGCAGAACTCTGAAATAATGGTTCTGCTGCACTTGCTGGATGTGGGCAAGTCAAATGCTGGAAAGCCCAGTACCCCACGCTGCCCTGCAAAACAGCTTTTTGACATGAATACATACTAGGCATACTGAAGAGCAGTTGCTAGATGTTCAGATTTATTCAGAGGCTGTAAGCATCTGTATTTTGCACCCCGAAGTCTTCTCAGTCCCTTGGTGATGCTGAAGAGCATTTTGTTGTGGCTTAAGTACCAGCTCTTGTATGCTCTCACCACGCCATACGTCACCACTCAGAAGCAGAAGGACAACATCAGCATCTTTGTGAAGAAGGTGGAAAGCACTGCTTGCAGCAATCTGTTCGAGGTACCTCATGTCACTCACATGGCCTAATCTGTCAGTGACACATTATTTCAAGGGGGAAGAAAGCAATGAAAACTATCCTTTTGGGAGGACCACCTTTTATATGTGACATCTATTACCCACATGGCTGCATCCTCTCAGAGCTTCATTGGAGTTGACCCTTTTGCTCCCCATTCAGTTCTGGTTATCACTTGTCTGTAACCAGTGGCAGGTACGCAGCAGCCTTGCTGGACATCTCCCTCTGCCCAGGGCTGTCTCCATGGGAAATAAGCAGATAATCAATGCAGAATCTAGATAAATTAGCTCAAAACATGTCATGCTCTTGGGATGAAGGAGGTCACTGAAATTTGATATCATTTGCTCTTGAAGTCTGCACGCTGGAAAAGCTGCTAACCTCCTTCCTGAAACCACTTCTGGAGCTGCTGGCTGCCTGCTCTGCACAGGCACACGAGAGGCATGTGCGGCACTGCCGCTAATATCTTGCGCTCATTAAACACCCCCAATGTCTTGGCGAAAATCCACCTCTAGTAAATTCATTCTGCCAGCTGAAATTCCTCATGCAGCTCCAGCAAAGGTGCAGTATTCATCTCCACTTCATACTATATTCTGTTAAACAGTTGCTCTATTTCACCTCAGAGATGGCTGAATTTTTGTGGTGAATTAAGCCATCCCTTTCTACTTTGTAAAGTGCTTTGGAACTGCAGATAAAAGATGCTACAGCCTGTCACAAATAAATGCAAGATGCTGACACTGCTACTGGAGGTAGCCATCTTGCTGAAAAATGATTTCATTTGTGACACTAATAATACGGGGAAGAACACTGGGCAAGACACTGAAAACTCATTTCCATCTCGTTTTAATACAGCTTCAAAAACCAGGAAAAAAAAGTCAGCGTCGAGTCAGCATTTCTGCATTTTTAGCCACTGTCATGCTACAGAGACTCACGGGTTTCCAGTCCACTGTGGCAGCTCTCTTCCACCATGACCACACCATTAAGAGGGTGAACTCTTCATCTGATTATCTGCTGTCTCTCCAGAACCTTAACAAAGACCATCACTAAGTTCACCAAAGCTGTTTTTCCACCACTTCTCATGGTACATTACTGCAAAGGGGAGGCCTAATCACCTTACCATCTTTATTCAATCAAGACAGGTGTAGAGACCTGTTTGGTGTGATATAACAAGCTCAGAAATCTCTCCACAGGGGCAGAAAAGAGCTTTCTTTGTATGAAGATGGCTGGCAGCATTCAGTCTGATTGATCATTTCAAGGGCAACTATGGTTAGATTTTAATATTCATTTTATATTAAGGTGCTTGCAGGCTTGAGTAGGGACATTTTTATTACTTAAATCAGGAGAGAACATGCTGCAGAAATGACAGAGCAGGGTGTACTGAACAAGCTGACAGGTCTCTGTTATTTCTATTTTCTTTGTTATTATTTCACTCACATTCAAGCATTAAATACCACATTTCTAGGTTATATTTCATTCAAATACTTCAAGAAATATAATGCACAGTGAATTTACAATGCAAAAAAAAAAACTACACTAAGGTAACATACATCACCTTCAAATGTTTATATTCAGTTCAAAATCACATTTTCTAACCTTAGCAAAGCAGGAATCTCTTGTCTAACATCGCAAACCAATTTATGAAGTTTGAAGTGAAGCTAGCTTTGAGTTATTTGTCCACACCAACAGAAACCCCACTGCTGGCTAATTATTTTAAAGCAGAACAAATTCATTCATTTCACACTCTCTTAACTCAAAATTGGATGAACAGGGATTTTTTTGCTCAGATTTTTCAAAAAATGTTCACCTTTGGACTGTGAATGAAAATAAAATTTGCAAAGTAAAAGAAAATGTACTTTAAAAATTATTGCTACTTGAAAATAGGCCATTGGAGAGGTCTGTGCACTGCAGAGGGAGGTCTGGATTCTGCACAGGTAACAGGTATTCAAAACCTGTTATCTGTGCAAAATTTGGTTGGGTCCCTTTCAGACAAGTATTCAGCTGCCCCACAGATAAGCAGATACACGTTTTCCCCAAAATGTGCATGCAAGACTCAAGTAACCCTTAAAGCAATGATTTTGAGAGGAATTTCATCAGCAGCATCTGGTCAGGAGTGCTCTAAGCCTCAATTCAGAAAAGCACTTGACCACGCATAATCTCTTGGACAAAGCAGAGATGGCAAAAGCCACTGAACAGCAGGTGCTTCTGCAGGGGAGCAGGCAGCTCTTTGACAGGGCTCAGCTCCATCACACAAGCATGTAGGACAGAAGGGGGAAAAGAATACCCCATTGAAAGTTAAACCACAGGAACAGTGTTAAAACTGCAGAACCTAAAAAAATCTCATCCCAGACCCACCGGGGTTAATACCTCCACTCTTTTCCAAGAAAGGTCACCTAAATTTTTTTTTCCTTTTTTATAGTTAATTTCTGACAACTCAAAGGCTGTCATTGCCCCCCTCCCCCCCACCTTCCAGGAGGGAGCACTATGTGCAAGCAGCGATGGTGTCTTGTCAAACTGAATTGTGAACCCAAATTGCATCAAAGAGAAGAAAAAGCTGCTCCAGAGTTGCACAGGGAGCCATAGCAACGCGGCAGTTCCTATTTTTAAAAACTTGAAAGATAGTAAGAACATTAAGTCTGAGGGGAGGAGAGAGGGGGAAAAAAAAAAAAAAGAAACTACGTTTCTATCAGAAAGGAAAAAAAATGCATATGTTCCTGATAGGCACCAGTGATGAAACCACATATGGCCAGCCATCAGTGCGCAGGTCCGCAAGCCAGAAAATATCCACTGCCCCATCAAGCCAGTTCTTGAAGGAAAGAGGGTATTTCTCACCTTCCCTCTGCTGCTCTGCTAAAGCAGCTTTTCAAATTCCCTGAGGGGCTTTAAAGCCCACAGCATCCTAACTGCATTTTGTGATCAGAGCAGGATCAGCAACGGTGGCGTAGCTGGTGCTAAAGTGTAGCCAGAGCTGGGTCTGTGGATTCAAAGCTCCACCACAGAGGGAGGATTTTGACTCACTTTCCATAAGGAGTGGAGTCTGAAGGCACACGTTAAAACATATTGTCACCAGCAAGTGAAGTTGCCACGGTATTAGCACTAATTGGACTTGGCTGCAGAGCAGAAGATGTCTCAGAGGGCTGGAAGCAGAACACGGACATTTTCCCATCTGGAAACTGATGGTGCATACCAAAATTCATTCATTCCAGCTGGTGGATTTTGGAGGCGTTTATGAAAGTGTATGTCCTTTAATCAAAAGGTAACCCTTGCCAAAAACCCATCACTTCACTTGAACCCTTCTATTAGCTCAGGTGGTTCTGGCAAGATGCTAATAACAGCAAGGTTGCAGGTTCAATCCTCGTACAGGCCATTCACTTAAGAGTTAGACTTGATGATCCTTGTGGGTCCCTTCCAACTCAGAATATTTTGTGATTCTGTGATCCTATTTTAAATGCAAAGAGGGTGAAACACCCAACTGTCCACACAGAACAAATGCTTCCACTCCCCTTCCAACAAATCCCAGCCATGCGGGACTAAGGCATCCTGTGGTGCCTGCTGAGGAACAAACACTTTTGCTGTGCCATCATATACTCCCACTGAGAAGCCAGGGATCTCCAGTATCCTACCAACATAAAAGTTAGTCTGATGTTTGACCTTCCACTGCAGGACAGCTGTGCTTCCCACTGCCCAAACAGGATTGCTTAAGAGCTGGGCAAAGCAAGGAGGACAGCCAGACACAGACTGCCCTTTTGCATCAGGCACCCTTAGCAGCCCACCTGTATGGGGGAGGTTTGGATCAAGAGCATGTTACAAACTGCCCTCAGCATTCCCCTCCAGTGACAGAAAAAAAAGGAGCCAGAGGAAGCCAATATTTCCTCCAAGATGTGGTAGCACATGACTGTTCACCTCCTGACCAGGCATCATGAATAACCAGTAGCCCCAAACCAATGAAACCAGCACCTTTCACCAGCACTGCACCACTGCAATGCACGCAGGGCAAATGAAATGCAATAGGAGATTCAAGACAGGGAAAGAAAAAAGTGATGGCAGTATGCACAAAAAGAGATTTAAATGATGTACAACAAGGGACATAGGGAGACAGAGAGACCCTGACAGAGGCAGGAGGTACGGGCCAGCCCCAGCCTCCAGCTGCTTCTGGAGCAGTGACAGGAACAAGCAGATTTCAGCAGCAGGGATCTCTAATCCGTCAGCAGCGCTCACGCCACGTGCTGCCAGTCTGCACCAGCCTGACGGCAGCGGGACACACCAACCAGAGGGAACATAATGAGCTGCTAACAAGACACGGGCTTAAAGGCTCCAAAAGGTCAAAAGTTACATACGCCTCCTCACCCTCCGAGTTTCTGAAAAGGGCAATTTCTGCATCCTGGGGAACATGCCACTTACACCTTCTCTCACTACCTCCCCAGCATAAGAAGCAAGTCCCAGCACTGTGCCTCCCACAACTGGAGCACCACAGGATTGAAGGGTTGGAGCAGGGCTTCCCAGCCAGATGCCAAACAGGTAGATGTAGCCCTGCCAAACTGAGTGAGACAGGGCTCCTGCCTCCTGGTACGAGGGTAACTCAACAAACCTGAGAATTGAGAGAGAGTGATGCAAATGGTCCATGGTCCATTCCTGCCCTCAACTCCCCTACTGCACCGTGTGAAGGTGTGTGACCCACTCAACCAGACACAACACGGAGTGGCTCCATGGCAATACCTGCAAATGACACATGATGATCCCTGTGTCTGACATGGAAGGCAACGGCTGCCATGACTGGAGACCAGAGGGCAGGAGGGTGGGTTGAGAGAGACCAGAGGAACAAGGAAAGGTGTTGCCTGGGCACTGTCCTCGGCACTGACCCGGGGAAAGCAGGTCCAGGGTGCTATGGGCATGGTGCTGCTGACAGGGTGACACAATACTCTGAAGGGGCACTGCACTTTTTTAGGGATACGTACAGCCCATATGGTCTTGAGTTTCCAGGGAAGCAATTTGTTTGTACAGCCCAATTGCAAAAACTTTCTCTGCTCACTGACTGACTGTTCAGGTATCTAAGCCCCAGCAATTCCTAGTTTCTGTTAGGGAAATGCAGCCATGTGAGAACAGAGCTTGCCCTGGTTGTTCCAGGGAAAACAGTTTCCAAGCACTCTTCAAAGGTTCTTCTGCATTTCTTATCTGTTTGGCAAGGTAAAGCTACAGATGAATGTTACTTCCCCCAGAGTGGAAGTGTCATGTCCAAACACTGCACTGAGCAAGCTTGCCAGCTGTTTTCCTATTTGAAGAATCTGAGGTACAGAATTGAACTTAGCTTTGTTTCCCTCTAAAAGTATTTCTTTGCAAAGGTGGTATAATTCCACAGTTGTATTTTAATTCCAAAGCAAATGCTCCACTGCACTTTTTATTAAAATGAAATCTGGTGCGTGCAGCCTGGTGTTAAATGAGAGACTATTAAAGCCAATCAGTGGAGAACTCATTAGTAACCCTACAACAACAAACTAGTAGTTATGGCCCAGCATTCACAAGCAGCCATGACAACAAGTAAAAAGAACCCAGGTCTCATTGAGGGCTATAATAAAACCACAGCTTATGTAGCCCAGAGACTGTGAATATCCATACTGAACAGCTGAGCTTCCACTCCTCAAGTATGTGCCAGAAATTATATTCCTTTCTTATGACTCATCTCTGAATTCCACTCCTAAGAATACTCCTGTCATTTAGTTATTTCTTCCCATTTCTAAAATGTAATGAGAAGCACCAATCCAGAGCTCAAGGAAATCTGTCCCATCAATTAAAATAACGAAATAAGCAGAAGGCTGCCTATAAACACATCCACCTCTGCCCACTCACTCCTCAGCAGCCATGGTGAAGGAAGAAGGATGAGCTTTGCAGGATGCCTAGAAGCCTAGCAACTCTCCTAGGAAGGGCCAAGAGTTAAGAACTCCTCATCTGAGCATTTCTTTCCCAACCTTTGAGATCTTCTCATCCAGTAGAAACGAGTGGAGCACACAGTGGTTTTGCTGGGTGCCCAGAAGACCAGATATTGGGATAACTATAAACTTGGTAGACTGAAATATTCAGACCAGATTTCTTTCTGGGACAATGAAGGAATAAATGAATAGGTAATGATTACAAATGGAACAAAGAATTAAAGACTGTAACTGAACTGGGAAACAGTATTTGGATATTTGGACTCCAAATTACCACCTAAGCCTCTTATCAGCATAAATTGAGATAAATCCCTCACTAGAGGAAAAATTCTTCAAAAATCATTCAAAAAGATAACTAACAAATCTTGTAGAACAAACCTCTCTCAAAGTATCATTTTACTACTCTTTAGCCGAGTTATCTCATCAGCGGCTTCACTTACTGGACAAAATCCAAAATGTTCAATGGTCGTGATCATATTTCTGCAGTTCCAGTCTAACACAAAAGAGAACCGGTTTCAAAACAGACAGAAACAGTTGCTATGAGACCATTAGTGCTACAAGAAGATGCAGACCAAACACCTACATTGTCAAGAAATGGCACTTAGATAACAGTCTGTCTTGTTTCTTTCTGTATTTGCAGCCATACTTCAAATAAAACTTTGTTTGCTCAAGTTCTTGCAAAAATGAACGAGTGTCAGTGTAAAAAAGGAGGAACGATATGGAGAATCTGAACAACATTCAGTTCATTTTCTCCTTACTCCGTTATATACCCAGATCAACCACTGATACCATGTCGATTTGATTTTAGCTGCATTCAGAACAACTGCTCTTTTAGAAAGACGAGGAAAAAAGTACGAAACGGTCAGAGTTCAAAGACAGATCTTGGGAAATGACTAATTCACAGTCCTAGTGTATAGTGTGCCCCAGCTGAACAAAATTACACGTTTTTTTAGTTGGATGTGTCACTCTCCAAAGAATAAAATGGGAAAATTCCTTTATTCCGCTGTCTCCCCTGCTATGGATTTGAAGTAAATTGGACCACTTTGGATTAGCTTCAAGAGTTTCTGAAACAGTAGCTACATGGTGATGCTTCATCTGAGGTCACATACACATACACTTTGTCTCCCCAGACATCAAGCCCACGTACATGCATTTCTCTATTCTGTGTAGGCATGTGGAGGGGGAACTGTAAGGTGCAGATGGCTGAGTATAGTATTTCTGGGTGCAGAGAAAGGCTAAAATTAGCTTTCCAGAACCTGCAGTCCAGTCCAAAATGAGCCAAACCATGTTCCAGACATGCAGGTATTGCTGCTACCTGGTGTGCACAGTGCACAAGTACTGTGGGTTCCTAATTGGTGGAAGGGGTTAGGGAAAGTATGAAGTAGCCAGATCTGCAGAATCTGTAATATCCCAGACAGATAAAGCATAGCAGGAGAGGTTTAAATCTTAGCACATAGTAAATTCCAGCAAATTCAATGGAATTTGAAGGTATGAACACAGACTACAGCTATTAATCTCTGTGGGTTTTGGCTCAGTGAGGTGAACTCACATCTTCATGACTGTCTCTTTCCACATCTTGTGCTTCTCCTCTACCTCTCCTCCTGCACAGACTTCAGGTGTGAGGCTGAGCTTGAAGCCATCTGATTTCTACTGAACCCTTGGATTTGTAAAAGCAATGGCTTATTTCAGACACCACTAGCTTTTAAACTTCAAAACATGCCTGAAAGTAATTTGACTTAAATAAAAAACTAAGCACCCAACTCACTGAAGTCAAACTTTTTAACCACCTCACTTGGAAATAGAGAGAGGGTAGACTCATGGGTGGGTGATGGGGAGAAGAAGGCAGGGTCAGAACCCCCTCACAGGCCAGCACCACGTGAGGCAAAGTGAGTATTTGCACTGTGCTCACAAGTAACTGTAAAAATATAATAATTTCTGAGTTAGCTCAGGTGCCTGCAGCAATCTACACAGTGGCAGAACAGAGCTTGGCATGGACTAATTGACTCTGCTTCTCAGTGAGACTGATGTCAGTACCCAAACTAAGCTGGGTGTATCTGCATGTACTGGCACTCATTCCTGTGAATGCTGTGCCCAAAGCAGACAAAGGAGCAGAAACAGCATGGTTTGGGCCATGAAGGTGAGAAGAAAGCTAGGTCTTCAAAAGTGACAAGAACTGCTTTCATGTGGGGTGCCCAGGCTTCAGGGCATATCTACACAGTACAACAGTGCTGTCACATCTACACTCGAGAGTCTCTGAGCTGGCGACTTCTAAACAATGCAAAAAAGGTGCTGTGCAGGGCGATTACGCTGGGTCCTTGAACAGCGAAGCTATATGGCTATGATGTTATGCATAGGCTAATGCAGTGTCAACAGAACTCATTAGCAGAAGGTCTCTGCAGAACACCGCATCACATAGCAGGGAATGTTTTGTTTTCTAGATAACTGCTGAAAAGACACAATAGAGCTCCCCCCCCCAAAATCCCTCTTCATTTGGAAAGGTGGAACAAAAGCCTGCCTTGATGTTACTTCTCGTTACTTGATGTTATTACTCGTTACACTAAATATATTTTCCCTGCTTAATCATTCCAGTGATGACTCAAAAGAGCAGCAGAAAAAGCCCTTACTCCTAAGCCTAGCTGGGAAGGAAAGAGATAAAAGCTTTGGGCACCTTTGGTAGTTTCAAGGCCTACACAGAAAAAAAAAACAGCATGGGGAGGAGGAAGTAAAAGCAATAAGAGCTGGTAATGTGCCAATGGATCATAGAGACAAAGAACAAATAGCAAAATGGATAATCTATTGGGCCAAAGAATAAAGTTCTCTTACAGTCCCTAACATTTGGGCAAAGCAAAAATCTGCTTTCTTGTCCTCTAGTCCCTCTATTTGCCTAGTACAGTTGACAGCAAGGGGTCACAGCATGCAGACCAGTCCATCACATTTGCACTGCTCAGTGATTCAACATGACAAATGAACAAAGACACTGAGCTCTGTGTGGCCTGATGGCTACTGCCTGGATTCTCCTTGTCCCACCACAAAGGATCTAACATATCCAAGGATTTCATATGTAAAACATTGGACAATGACAGCTGAGCAAGCCAGGGGGCATCTGGATTCCATGTCTAATTATCTGCGTTGCTTTGCTACACACTAAAACTCCATCTGGGACAAAAAGGAACATTTAGTGATCAGAGCGCTGTTCTGGAGGTTGTTCCACTACACGCTTCCTGTCCTTAAACAGATGTCTTAGCACTGTTTCTTAGGAAAATCTGAATTTGGATACAAAGAAGATGTTTATTCAAACAGGTTTTCCCAATGTTTAAATATCCTTTTCAATTCTGAAAAACTTGTTGTTCTAACCGAGGCACTAGGCTTTCTGCATAAGGTACACAAGAGAGAATGGCACCCAAAACACCCAGCAGACAACGACCAGTGAAGTGCCAAAGAGCAGGGTGACAGCACAAGCCCTGCTCTGAGGTAAACCACATTCTTAAGACATCCAAGGGCTTTAAAGGCTTCAAGGATGAAGGAGGATCTGAGCAGAGTTGATGGCTCTAACTCTTTTTGCAGCTCTAGTTCTCCACATGTCTTTGCGCTTCCTTCTGTCCTGTAATTCAGGGCTAATGAACAGCAGGAGGACACTTGGTGTTCAGACAACAGTTGCCATGAAACTTTCCCAGGTAGGTTACACTACCATCACCTATAAGGGACACCTGATCACATGGTGGTAGTGCCTGGAACAGAAGCTGGTGCCTTCCAGACATCAACACAAACATTCCCACTGCTTGCAGCAAGAAACCACCTGAGAGTTGCAGACCTGCTCATGCAAAGACACTCCAAGAAGTTCAGCACTGTTATGAAAGCAAAAATTTGTGCATTGAGGGGCACACTCAAATTTTTGCACTATGCCTTCATTATTCCTTTTCCTCATGCTCACACACCCCTGTGTTGTAAGAAGGCTTTCTAAGAGGGTGACAACACTGGCACTCACGATGTACAGCAACACGGGTCCCACCCTCAGCTCACCTCCCCTTGCCCAGGTTCTGGCCAACACCACTTGCTGCCCCAAAGCACCACGTGCCCTAGCAGAAATATTCTGGTATCAGAGGTTGTCTTTGACCGTCCTTTTGTAAGGCTGGCCTAGCTCTTTCCCTTACCTGTTGAGCATGTTGGACTGGTAAATCCTTTTTTCCTGGGTGTTGTAACAGCTGCTCTTGGGCTCAGGGATGAAGCTGTGTTCAGACAGCATATCAGAAGCAGCCGTGGTGATTATGGCTATTCCATCCCTTACTCTGGCAGGAAGACCATAGTCCCATTCATCATATGAGACAGAGATGAGCCCAGTGGGGAACTCAGATGGCACTGTGTCTGTATCCCCTGCCACCAGGCTGGGCACGATCCACGTGTAACCATAGCCTGTCAGACCCACTGAGTTGGCCACCTCAAAAATGTAGGTGGCCTCTTCCTTTGTGCAGTAGAGGAGGATAACAGGGCTTTGGAGCTTCTTGAGCTGGTTCTGGATCTTTGAGTCCCCATCATCCAGGGACATGTCCAACAGAAGGACTTCTTCCAGTTCCCAACCCACAAAGCTGTGCTCAATGGTACTGCGGATCTTGTTCACAAAGTCCTGGTAACCAGGGAAGTAAGTAGTGACAATGGAGAAGATGTACCAGTCGTATTCTTCCATGATGTTGAGCATGACAGAAGCTTGCTGTTCTATTGATGGGCCAAACTGGAAGAACATGGATGACTCATCCTAGAATAGGAAGTCAAAGAGAGGAAGAGAGAGAAAAAGAAAACAAGAATAGGTCAAAGGAAATAAACAGCATTCCTAGTCAATCCATCGAGCATAAAGGGGTAGGCACACAGTCAGAATCTTACTTCATATCTTGGCCAGAGCTTAAAGATTTTTAATTTTTTAAAATTTAAGTGAAGCAAGTGAGAGGGAAGTAAAATCCTTTTTACGACCAGCTGTCCTTACTTTATTTTTAAAGGCAGGTTGCCAAAATTACTTAAAGGTTTCAAATGTTAGGCCTGATTCTAACAGACAGAGAACAAGTGGTACACAAGCAAGGACAGAAAAACAGAATATGTAAAAAATATTTCCATGAAATTAAGAGCTTTAATCACAGGATTATCATAACCTTATATGCAGCATAAACAGGATACACAGCAGCTTTGATACTGATTTTTGGGACAGTCATTTTGATACTGAGTTTGGGACAGTCAGTCTAGTTTGAGTATCCAGACCGAAGTACAAATGGAGTAGGCAAAAGCATTGGATACAAATAGTTCTGACAATCTCTACTGCTAGTTCCTCTCAGAGCAAGAAGCAGCACAGAGTTCTACAACAGTGAAGGCTCAGTCTCAGAAAAACATAAAATACACTAAAATAAAAAAAGAGATTTCTAAACTATGACCAGGTTTGTTGACACCATGTTTTAGAGAAATGTCAGTTCAGTATTTCTCTTGGTATTGCTCTCATCTCCTTCTACCATACTAAGTTCATCTTTGCAAAAATCAGAATTTGTACCACTTTACAACCTCCAAGACTCCAAGCGAGCTTTATATGGATCTCAGCCCTCCAATGGCATAGTGCACATCGTTTTTGTCCTGGGATTTCACCAGAGACCAGGCTTTCAATTTGTGACAGATCCAGAAAAATGCAAATCCCTGCTTTTGCCCAATTCATGAAGGAAAGGAACGGAAAAAAGTATTTGCCAGTATGCTCTCTTAGGGATTTATCTTCTATCTTTTAAAATCAATTGCAAACTCCTGCTGACTTCTGTAGAGTAGGATTAGATCATAAAAATCCAACCACATATTTTAAAAAAAGAAAAAAAAAAACCATAAAGCACACATCAAATTTAAAAAAAAAAAAAGGCAGAATTAAATTATATCTCTCTGTGTAGAGATTCCCATTATAATAAGAAAGCTCTCAAAATCCAAACACCGCTTTTAGGAATGAGAACAGCCCCACCTTCTTTTAATAAGCCTGGAAAACTGGACCAGAGATACAAAAGGACGTACTCAGGAGTTTGAGACCTGGGAAAACTCATTGTGCCTCAAGACATTACCTCAAGATAGTCAGATTTAGAACAGCTCTCTACCAAATTAAGTCTCCTACAGCCTGGCAGGTAAAGCTGGTTTTCAGCAGGGATGCAGTTAATCAATCATCCATTCATCCTTTAATCATGGTTTTGATTACCTATAGCCATTTTCTATATTGACAAAATATGCTTTAGCTCAGCAACTAAAAAAAAACCCAAAAAAACCCTGATCCCATGCCCAGTCTTAAGCTGTTAGTTTCTCTTTCCTGAGCTCCCTATGGGTCACGTCCTATACGAAAGAGTTCTTGCTCCCAGATCCCCATGCCTTTCTTATGAGGTTTGGTGATTAAACCCTGTTCACTTCCTCCATACAGCTCACCACCCACATGTGAAAGTTCTCTTAGGGCTGCTCTTTGCTTAGTGGAAAAATAAATGTATGCAAAAAGAAAAAGGAAAAGACAACAGCAACAAACTGAAGACCAGTTTAAAAAAGAAAAACAGGAGCAGCAACTGGAGCTGCTCAATATATGGAAAACATCTCATACTTTTTATCACTGGAATTCACCCCTTCTCTCAGAACTGTGCTCATGAAAAGAACTTACCCTTCTAATAAAAAGATACTTTATAACTTTGAAGCTTATGCAGAAAATTAGAAAAGACAGAGGAAAAAATCAAACTATTGTCACAGCATCTGCCAGAATTTGAAAAAAGCCTGAACAAGCATCTCCAACACCCTTCATTGCACAGTGCCTTTGAAAGCCACTTGTAGCAAACTGAATGCTAGAGTGCGAAGACTCAGCCTTACTGCAACATGAAAAGGCAAGACAGCTACACCGATGACTAGTATTTATTTTTATATTAAATTCAACAAGAGCCTTTCTGTACTCATGCATAAGAGCCTCTAAATTGACTGCAATTTTTCACCATTTCTAGCAGAGAGTCCAGGATCTGAAGGGCCTGGTTATTGAATTACAGGAACATTTGACACACAGTGTCTGGAAGTCCTGTCTGGTTGCTTCCTCAGTGATAAACAGGGGACACTAGATGGTAAATCCACTAGTATTTCGAGGCTGCATACATACACTCTCAGGAGTTCACAGACATGATAGCAAGGTGCAGGAGGTAATGCCCTCCCAGTGATTTAAGCAGGGTCAAGCTAAAATGCCTGCTGACAGTTCGTTCCACATGAGTGCACCGCCTAACTGTTGAAGGGAATTCAGCCCCAAAAGACTCGGGGAGAAAATTCAGAGCTCCTCACTAACAAGAGTGTATCAGAACATCAAAAATCAATACACCAAATAGCCAGCTTTATCACAACCCAGCGAAACAATTCCGCTCCACTGAGAAATGTAAGCACCCCACCTTAAATCAAACAGCACAGGCCACTTGGCTGTGCATGCAATAATTGCTCTTGAGCAACTGTTGGCATTTCTATTACAGAAGCAGCAAGAAGAGGCAACTTATATTCAAAATGAGAGCATTAAGGAGGTGCAAGCCAGTCCAGATTTTTGTTTGCCAAGATGTCTCTTGGCACTTAATCACCCCAATAGTTGGGCTAGCCAAATGTTCTTCATTCCCTAACCAACTCAGCACTCAGGGAGGGGTGAAGAAGGAAGGACAGACAACAGTACAGAAGAAAGTGTCCTTCTCATAATAAATCAGGAGAATTGCTGATAGAGTTGGATAGAAATCTCAGTCACTGCCTTTTGGGGGGACAAAAAGCAAAGAAAAATGTCCAAAAGCCACAATTTTCTTCCCAACCTTGTTTTTGAGCATGTCTGGTAGAAAATCAAGGAAAACGAGAAGGAGCTGAACAGATACAGAACACCAGGGCTATCAGACAGAGCATGAATTTGACTTCACTATGGTGTCACAGTGAAAGTTTTTAAATTAGGAGATAGAGCTAAGGTGGTTTTACCATTTTTACACACATATACCCTATAGAATCATTATTGCTTTATTACAGTCTAAAACCAAAAAAGAGTATTTTACCCTTCCAGACATTTTGGGTTTTTACAGAACACTGTAAGTTCCTATTTTTCTCCTGAAGAAATTTCCCACTTCCCACCTTCCTCTTTTACCTTGAAACAGCCAAAACATGGTTCAACGTCGCCACTGGGAGACAGATGTAAGTTTGGGGTAGGGATAGGTCAAGTTTTAATCCGAAGTCCCTTACATTGCACATCATCCAGGTGAAATACAATCCCCTGGCTACAGGAAAAAGCTTGTCTTTCTCCTACAGCCCTTTCACCTGCAAGCTCAGGCTTTCTGTAGCTACCTGCTGCAAGAGACAGCAAGATGCTGCAGGGTGTCCCTCGCACAGTCTGAAAGAGCAGAGGCTCCATTACAGGATCTCAGTACTTCCAGAAATCCCAGCACTCCCCCACCGTCACCCTAGAAGGTCAGGGATCTGTAGTTTGCAGAGCTGAACTGGAGGTGGAGCTGATCAATTGACACAGCACCACTCCCCAGCTGACAGATGGCTTCCCACAGAAAATCTGCTCTGAGTTTACCGATGCTGGGACAAGTATTGCCTCCTCCTCCTGCACGTTTAACCCCTCACATAAGAAGGCTGGATTGCACATGGTGAAGGTGCAAACACACTCACCACGAAGCCTCCTCTTGGAGGCCAGTGGCTAGTGAGTTCCTAGGTGGATGGAAGAGGGTTTGCAGAGGCATGACAAGGTTTAGAGAACAACCAAATACTATCACCAACACTTCTAAGTTCTTCAGACTTGCAGACAGGCCAGGTCTGACCCACACCTCACCGAAGATGTCAATCCTTGGCAAGGCTGCAGGTGAGTCTCCCAGGAGTGCTCCTGCAGCTGCACCATTTGAAACCAAACACTGCCATTTAACGAGTCATTTACCTCAGATGTGGCCCGAGAGGTCCCTGGGGAGCTTTTCTCACAACTTCCTTCCTAATGGGCACTCTAGATTCCCCAGGCAAGCAAATGCAATCACTGCCTTACAAACAGCATCTTACTCTCCAAAGCAAAACTGCTTCTCGGGGCAGACTGGGGAACACCCACCAAGCAGGGGAATGCAAGATCCCCCAAAACAGCTGCAGTG
Source organism: Platysteira castanea (assembly GCA_013397175.1). Taxonomy (NCBI): domain Eukaryota; kingdom Metazoa; phylum Chordata; class Aves; order Passeriformes; genus Platysteira; species Platysteira castanea. The sequence continues at coordinate 253,521 of VYXC01003301.1, forward strand.
GTCCGCTCATGTTGAGGAACTGGCCAGCCTTCCACTGAGCCATGGCACTGACTGCTGACTGGGCAAGTGAGGAGATCAGCCTGCTACGTTTCCTCTGTGCAGCCTACCTGAATGTAATCTGGTCCTGTGTTCCATGCTCTGGTGGCTGGTCCATGAACACATTTGCTACTGGTGGCAAGCTCCTTTAGCTTCAGTCAAAGTGCCAGTCCCCACAAAGGCCAGGTGTGTTGAGTTATGCACAAGGAATTTGAGTGAGGAGCAAGTCCAGAGCACTTGTTTGCTTCTAAGATTTTGAGAAATATACCGTGTCATTGCAAAATGCCCTAGTCTGCTGTCTCCACAGAGGTGCAGGACAAATACAATTTGTGCTGCTAGGATAGTAGCCCCTTTTCATTAGGCTTTTGGGAACATCTGTATATTTAACCCCATTTGCTGCTTCATTAAGCTTCCTGTGCAGCCATAATTCAACAACTGGGGTCTGCCCTTCCTTTCCAGCTTGCAGAAGGGATCCTATCAAATCCTAATGACTCAGGCCACCATCACTTTCCAAAGCCCTCTTCTCATCTTCCTGATTTAGAAGAAAAGCTGTTCATGTGTCTTTAGTACAGTCTTGATTTGCAAAGTTACTCTGTGACAAACAAGCCAAATCACACAGGGCTGCGTCTTGTTTAGATTTCAGTCCCGTCTACCACAGTTTGGGGGAGGGGAGGCAAAAAAGAGTGAGCAAGCAGCAAATAACTTCTGGGAAAACACAGGTTTTCATTTCCCTACCTATGTGTTTCTTTTCTTCAAAAATGAGACACCACGGTGCACCTATTTGTCACAGTCCTGGTGGGATACTTGATTCACTGGGAGTTTTACTGCTCATGATGGAAAATGCCACAACAGTTCAACGTCTTATAATTAAGTTTTCTATATGTCTGAGTCCCGTTTGTTATAACATATCTGACAGGAAATCAGGATCTTTGTTGCTTAAGTGTTCATTTACTTCTGTTTATCTTACCACAAACCCATTACTGCCTCAGGCTGGCCTACAGTCAGGATCTTCGGTCTGTTTGTTTTTTTCTCTCCAAATCTAATTTTTTTATTTCGTTTTCAACAATTCAATACAATAAACCTCTGGCTTTTATATTACGTGCTGTATCATGCTGTGCGAGTCCTGTCTTGAATGCTCGCAGTAGGGACTATGAGGACATGGTGACACTAGAGACCTAATGTTATGTCCTCCTGGTGGAATTGGCATCTAAAACAGGTTCTCTACATCTCACACACAGATACACACTCACACTTGGCACCTAGAACATCTCACACACATATACACGCTCACATTTCCACAAATACATTCACAGCAAAACCTACTCAGCATAAAGTTGGAGCACGTTGGATTGTGTCATTTCCTAATGACTCTGCCTAGTTCATACTATTTAATAGGATTTCAAAACTTTCCTGTTTTACTGAAGTAGGTTCCCTAGGTTACTAATGATTTTGGCTTGCATTCTAGATGACCTCCTGCAATCCTTTTCCCATGTTCTGATTCACTGATGAGTGGATCGTTCTTAGTGAAAATCCTCCAAGCTGCCCTGGGAACGTGCTATCAGTGGGAAGTTCAAATTCGTTAGATGCACAAATGCGGTTTATATAACCGTATCATTTATTAGTTCCTTCCCTTGTTCTTGCAATAATTACTGAACACACTAGACTTATTTGACAGAAGGATACATAGCTCAGACATGATGGGTACAGAAATTGGTGGATGAGTGGTAGCAAGAGACCCAGTTCAGTGTCACTGCTGATAGAAAGACAGACAGGATATACTGTGATAAATTAATTAGGAGAATGGTTGTCGACTCTCTAGGTCTTCTCTGGAAGACACCATCCCTGATGGCTACTAATTGCAATGAAGAATCTAGAGCTGTTAGCACAGTTCAATTTTGTTACCCTGGTAAATGATAACAAATATACCCAATTCACATGTATAATGACATTAGCTACTCATATAAGTATCATCACATACACAGATCCCAGCCATGGATTGGACATTAATCTCTCTGTAGCAGTGGAAACGGATCTGCTGTGGAGCCCCAACCCGGGGCAACAGTCCAAGTGCTCCAGCACCAAGGAGTTCCTGAGAGCTGCAGTAAAAAGGTCTCCAATTAAAGATGACTCAAAGGCTGAAAACAGCCAAGTGATTTCCACTTTCCACTTAAGGGTCTGCAGAAATAATTCATTCAAAAGACTTTGCACCAGAGGAAACACAAGATAACCTAGATTCTGTAATCTTGATCTTGGTATTATCTCACTCCATACCACATGCAGTTAATAAAAAGGATGAAAGAGTCAAACATACCAAGGCCATTGTCTGACATATACAATTCAGAGAAATTCAGTTGTTTGGTTAAAGAGAGGGTGTAATATTTGTGAATTTTATAAGCAATGACTGGTAAAAGCAGGCTAATGTATGATGGTATGCTGTACCAGTTTCTTAGGCCATCATGCGTAGATGCCAGCATTTTTCCACAGAGGAGAAAGAGCAGTTAGCAAGCTGCCAGGATAAACAGTTTTCCCACCAGGATTGTTACATTTCCATTTTCACCTCTGTAGGTGTGTATTTCCTTGTTTGATGAGAGTACATGGATGGATTAGACCACTGGCCACACTGGGTAGATTCCGCCCGCCAGGTGACGTTTTCCATGCTGGCCATTTGGACAGCCCAGGACCAGTTTCCCTGTCCCAACTCAGAGAAGCCCTCTAGTTTGGCTTAATACCTTGACATTGCCAGCCCAAAACAGATGAAAGTCAGACTGCCCCATTACTCATCCATCCGATTACATCACGGTGTTTGCCTGGCTCTTCTTTTCTGGCTGTCTTACCCTCCTTCAGACTAAGGACTGAATTTTGACTGTAAGCTGAATGGGATGTCAATGGTATGGCCTTATTAATCAATAGCAGCCATAAAACCATCCAGCACTTTTTAAAAAGTCCAGTCACAGTATTTGGCAAGATGTCATTGAATAAATTTCTCAAATCAACTATGCTGGGTGAAATACTATTTCTTTTAATCATTTCTAAATTAACTGCCTTTCCATTTAATCAAGTATATCTTTGGTCTCTTATTATGAGCAAACCTTAATATTAAGCTGAACCTCCAAAGGTTCACAGAGTCAATTTAGATAAGTCCTGGAAGTTCAGCATTGCATCTAGTGCCCCCTGAGCTTCTCAGGAGCTTAAGATCTCTTCTCACTATGGTCCAGCTGTGGACAGGTCAGAGAATGTCTGTTAAGTGGCTCTATTCCTCTTCTGTCTCATAAAGTAGTGATACCCCCCTTCTCTCAAATTCTGCCTTGCTTATTTAATTACGAACCTTCTGCAGGCTAAGCTGTTAGTTGTTTTCTCTGTCCTAACAGATGGCACCTGCAGTCCTGATGATGCCAATGTCTAGTCAGCCTTTGTGGGCAGAGTAAAGTTGGCTCTGCCTATGCTCTAAGATGGACACACTACAGCTGAAGTAAGGTAGTCAGTTTAAAGTAGTATTGTCCCAGGGCTTAATCTTTTCTCATAGGTTGGTATCATTAACCAATTTAGATAATTTGTAACACATTGATATGACTTTCATACCTTTTAGATCAGAGTTGGCTTGCCTTAGAGTACAAATGAGCAAGGAGCTGAAGGCAAAGTCTGCATAGATGTGCCCTCTGCTTTCCTTAAGGCAAGGAGCAATAAAAGGCTTCAGCCTCATCCATCCTGGACAGCAGTAAATGGGCAATTTTGTTACTCGAAGGAAAAACAAAACAAAACACCCACTTAAAAGAGGAGAGCTCTCTAACAAGTGGACAAAATCAAGAGCTGAGGTCTAACTAGATTGCACGGACTCCAGATTTCCCATTACCTCATACCTGGCTGCCTCTTCTCTAAGAGAGTCGTAATTGATGTTCTGAGTATACCCCAAAGGAAAAATAAATTTTAAAAAGAGAGAGGGAGGAGGGTGGAACCCCGTCCTCCCCCGCCGCTCTGGTCCCAGTTCGGCAGCGAAGTTTCCTCGGCAACAGCGCACACGAAATGCCGCCGCGGCCGCAAGCTCCCGTTCGCCGGCATCCTACCGGGAGGCACCGCACCGCTGCGGCCCGGCCCGGCCCGGCCCGGCCCG
>VYXC01003301.1:258000-334232 GCA_013397175.1 Platysteira castanea
GCACGGCACGGCACGGCACGGCACGTCGGTGTAGGAGCTGCGAAGACTGAGGCTGGGCGTCACTACCCAAATCTCAGCGCGGGGCTCATCCCCCGACAGCCTGATGGGACTGCAGAGCTGCTCGGGAAGGGGAGAGGGACTGAGGGGCCACTGGGAAGGAAGTGAGCCCTTTATCACTATTTTCTCCTCCTGAGCCTCGCAGTAAGCATTCAGCCATTTCATACTCACAGCTTTCTGAGATCGTGAGTTTCCACAATTCCCTCCACCGTGCCCTGCAGATCAGATTCCATCACTTTGGAAAGGAGGTGCTGCTTGCTCAGAGTACAATTCCTTCTTGCCTTGAGCTCTCCCAAACCTGACTCACCTCAGCTCACTCCAACCTGTGTTTTACAGCAAGGGCTGGAACAGGAGGAATGTAAAATCATCGCTCTGTATACCAGGCAAGAAGACAGCTGTGTGGTTTTATTTTAAGAGGGATTTTACCCCCTGCCTTATACTTTCAGAACAGGATGAAATAATCTGGGCATAAAATGAAGAAACAGTGGCCTGGTCCATTTTTGTTTGGACATGCTGCTGGCAAGCAGCTGTCTCATTAGCACAGAAAGTGTGTGTCTGCACCAGGCAACAGGAGGCACAGAAACCATGCACTGGCCCTAAGGCATCTGTTCATCAGCACTGTGTGGAAACTCCAGCTCGTGTCCAGTAAAGTTGCCAAATCAGGAGAGCTAACTAGGTCAAATCCCAGCCTGCACCATCCTGGTGACACTTATTCTGGTATTAGATCTAGATGGGGACTTTCTAAGTCTGAGGAGAAGATGGATTCCTGACCTATTGGACCAGGCCTCTGGATTAAGCCCCTGCTTTAGAAAGCTACTGGTGTCACTGAAGTGTGTTGGGAGAGTCTTTGGCTGAAACAACCAATATGGATTTCAATATGCTTGAAGACCCAATCCCATTAGAGCTTGCTTTGGCCACAGTTAGTTACCTCTTGTGCTCCAGGATGAATGAAAACAGCTTCTTTCTACCCAGCTCTCCTTCCTAATCAACCAGTGAGGAGTGCCCCTGTTGGGAAGCTCCTGTCATGTCTGTCTTGCTTATCAAATTGATTCACAAAGTTTTAAACGATTATTGATTCTTGTCATCCCCACTGGAAACTCCGAGACCAATGGAGTTTAAATTTACGCAGATATTAGACAGAAAAGAAGCTCCCTTCTCAAATCTTCTTGCGCTCCCATCTATTAAGTCTCAAAAACTCAGTAAGAGGTTTTCTACAGCTTTACAGATAAAAACACTCACAAATACATGAAGCGTCCTGCATGCACACATGCCCATCCAAACATATGCAGGATCTTCTGCCAAATCCACAGCTGCTGCAGTATTTTTTTCTATTATTTTTGTTTGGGATCATAGCTCTTCCATTCCTTTTCTTTGCGCTGATGATTAATAGCTGTTTTCCACAGCTCTTGTTGTTACGAGACTGAGACAGAAATTGTGGCAAAGTCCCTACTGACGGAACAGCCATTTCTGAACTCCAAGGAACTGGAAGTTGTTCTTGGTAAAAGACTGCACCACAGAAGACTTGCAGAGCTAGAGCCTGAAATCTTCCCCACAAGATTCCTGAAGTTCTTAGTATTCATGGTTGCAACAGTGATTGGTGCAGTAAGGACCATTCTATCCACTTCCATGATCTAAGCACATGAACATTTACACTCCTCAGGATTTGATGAAGAGAATCTGGAAGTGGGAATTGGTCCATCTGACTTTGCAGTGAGGGTGATGCAAGTTTCAGTTTTGTGCTTTTTTTTTGCTTGGACGATGAAAGTCAAGAAGCCCATTTCGAGTCAGCTCAACTCTGTGCTGAAGCACACATAATTGAATTCAGGTTCTTTCTATACTTACCTGCACATTAATAGAAGGTGCCATCTATATATCTATATATCTATATATTCAATATGCCCTTGACATAACTTGAAAGCAGCAGCATAATAAATAAGATACTTTTTGTACTTGGATTCAAATTTTTCCATCTATATTAGGCTTTGTACTTTTTCAAACAAAACCTGAGGCTGAGATTGAACTGCCATATCTTTTTCAAGATCACACATGCACATGAGACAGTGAGATTTCTGTCGAGGATTGGCACAGCAGAGAAAGGGAATGATAGAGCAGCAAAAGAATTTGCCTCTGCTGGTCATTAATAATAAGAGTAACAAAAGCATCTAAGAGAATAAGAGCCAGAGTGAGATGTGGTAGGTATAGAAATAGCTCTTTGACTCAAAGGCAAAGCTGATGCATTTTGTTTTCCTGCATCTCCTGTCTGTCCTCTTTCTTAACCACACACTCTGGCACAATGGGGGAGTGGGAAGTAGACGGAAGCGTCATCAGGGGCTGCAGCAAGTAGGGGAGAAATAAGCTATTCAGTCTGAACATCACTTGGCCAGGGCCTGTGACAAAAGGTGAACAAAGGACCATATGAGGGGAGAAAACAGAAAGTCATGTCCAGCACTGCACTGGCTGCAAGGGAAGAACCACAGGCTGTGGTGTTTTGTCTTTCTTTCCACTTTGTATCACTCCGACTCATTTTCTGCCTTCCTGCACTCCAGGTTTCTCTCTACGTGCAGGTGTGTGTATATAGACACATACATGTCCATGTGTACAAAGGCAATTACATGCAGGACGTCTCAAGACAGGCAAACTGTCCCACCTCCAGTCTGCCAGCTACACTCCAGCTCAGGCTGGCAGCACCCAAAGTGGATTAGCATCTGACAGTGATCCCTATGAAATCAGGTGATGGTGCAGCCCAGACTTACTGAAGAGCAGTGTCTGCATCGCAACACATGCATTCAGAGCTAATTAAGCCTCTGGTTAGTGTTCTCAGAGAGAAGCCAGGTTTTACACAGGCTGCTTCACTGCACAGCCCTGACCACCGCCCAGAGGAAGACAGCTTGCGTGCCTTCAAACTGTGGGTGAAAACACTCAAGACATGGTTTTAAGAGACTTTATTCTTCCTGAAAAAACACAGCCCTTCAGGACTCACCATCCATGAAGGCAAGTAGTCACATAATTAATATACACCAAGAAGATCTGGGTTTAAAAAAAAAGACAAAAAAACCCAAAAAAAACCAAAACCAAAATTGTCTCTTCTTTAGGTGGGTCCTAAGAGGGAATATTTGTGGCAAGGGTTTAGCCACAGGAAAGTTTATTTCAGGGTACAGCTAGCATCTCTGAAAGCTGATACAAAGTCATCACTCTGGTCATCTAGCTTCAAGATAATTTTTTTTGCTAGTAGGAAGTGCCTTTTCTCTTTTTCATATAAATATAAATTTTTCATATAAATTCTGAATATCTCCTCCTGAGAAGCACTGAGATGAAAAAAATTTCCTTCAAGAGTGGTGGCTAGCGCAAGGAGCTCAACCTTTCCATTATCTCAGTGCCTTCAGGATGTGTACATTCCTCCACTAGGCATTGGTCTGCACTGCGCAGGAGCCTGCAGCAGTAGCTGTGCACCCTTTATCTCAGAGGACGTTCTCCTCTCCTAAGTTCTAAGAGTAGAAGGAGCAGAGTTGAAGAACGATATACGTTTATTATCTCGGTGTCAGTGCTCTTCAAGGCATGCAGCCTTGCAGACTGGGCAAGCTCGGTGAATGAAGCACACCGCATGGAAAATATCAACCCAGTGTTCCACAGCTCATTTGGCGTCCAACTGCTCTTGTTATATCACCCAGCAGTGTCTAAAGGCTGACAGTAGATCTCTGTGCTTTTGCTCCTCAGGCTAATCCCACTAACTTCATAGTGCCATCATACTCTCTAAATGGAAGTGAAAATATGGTCAGGCTCCCTGCGCATTCAGCAGTAGGCTATGGACAAACCTCTATTCATCAGTGGAAAAACATGGCCTTTCCACATATCCCTCACTGGCCTTCCTACAGAATCTCTCTTTATACTGTAACCCTAGGAAAGAAGGAAGGAATATCCAAGGAAGGAAAAGCACGCCATATTTTTACATATTTGTAGGTTTTACAATGTACATACTCCATCCCTATACAAAGGGCTGAAGATCCTAAATCTTTTTTTACAGGGAGCTTTCCAAGGACTGTGCATTCCCCTTCAACTGTCTTCTGGGGGGGGCGGGTTGCACAGCCCACTGGTAATTTCTGTGTTTCATTGCTATGCATCAGTTGTTGGGTCCCCAGAAAATTTTCATTTCACTTCACAAGCACCAACATTTCTGTTTCAACAGAGATTATTCATACAAGCCCTCCCAGTCTTGGACTCAGTCCTTCTCAGGGCAGTTTGCTTCCTTACACAAGGTCAGTTGTGTGTCTTGGACAAAGGAAGCCCTCAGTCCTCTGGGAACCCTGGCAGCAGCAGTTTAACAGCATACAGGGATGCTGTGCAAGTTTACAGTCTAAACTTAATATGAACAGCATTTCAGACAGAAGCATCAGGAGGACTTAAAGCAGGCTGGTCATAATCCTTCCTGCTGGGATATGGAGAGAAGACATAAACCAGTTCCACTGATGGTGAACCTTGGTAGGGGATTTTTCAGGACTGCAAGTGGGCAACACCTTCGATCCTACCACTTGCACCAAACCACCTCCTCAGAGTTTATCAGTTATGCTGCAGTCTTTACGGGCTCAGAAGGCAGATTATTGCCTCTTGAGGTGTCAAGAGCTTTTGCTACAGCTTCTAGGTTTCCCTGAAATGCTCCCCTCTAGGTATTGAATGAGCTAGGTATTACAACTGAAAAGATTTTCATTTAGCAAATTTTTCTTCTTAACTGTTGCTCACAGGGCAGAGGGAATACAGCAAGTGAGATCTCTTTGCTCACTCATTTTTGCCTAAGCTTGTTTTAAGTGCACTATGCAACTGCTTTAACTCCCCAGCAACAGATTCCTCACATTTTCAGACCTCTCAAAACCATGCCTATGTTACATAATGCCACATCCCTACCTCAGAAATGCCAGAGCTAACCTGAACAACCTACAAAGACGGTAAGGCACAGCAACACCTTGCAGAAGTATTACCTTGGGTCCTTGAAGCTGAAAACTGGTTTCAGTGTAGTCCCTGAGTTAAATTTGTCATGATACAAGTGTACCATTCTTCGAGCTAGCCTGTTGGGTGCTACCTAAGGGTCCACACATCATGCCATGTAGCAATGACCTTCTCAAGGCTCAGTCCCTTCCTGCAGTGTCTGTATCTCTGCACCCCAATATCTCAGAGTGCTTCCCACCACAGCTGCCATAGGAGACTTACCCTTGCTGCCTGCTCCTCAGGCTCCCTTTGCCCCCACAACCTCAGCAGAGGTGTTTTCCACTCCCAGGGAACAACTTTAACCTTTTCTCCCTGGACCCTTCTCCTGCCCCCTCAGCCCCACAGGGTTCCTCCACACCAGCTCCCCTCCCACCCACTTGGCACAGGGCAGCCACAACCACGCTGGGACCGGGGCAGCAGGAGGTGAGGCCAAAAGGACAGCAGCCGGTGGGTTCACGTCCACACGCATCCCGATTAAGGATCCAGCTTTGTTGCCATGGCAACGTGCAGAGCCACGGCAGCACGGTCCCTTCCCGCCGCAGCCGCGCTCCGGGCTCGACACCGCTAAATCCTCCCGCCGCTGCCCTTCGCGGCCGGGGCTGCCAGCACTGACCCTTCGTGCACCTTCCAAAGCCCGACAGATTAGTGCCCGCAGATTTCCCACTCACGATGTGCCTGCCAGAAAGAGGCAAATAAAGATGCGCCAACTAATAGCAGTGACAGAAATAACACCTCCCATCGCAGCCGAGCTGTAAACCCCTTAGAACAGCATTACAGAGAAATGCGTTTGCTCTCCTAAAAGCTGGCAAGCATAAGCAATGGACTGCAGCTCAGGGAATTAAAAGAAGGCATTTCTTTCTGCATGCAGGTAGGTCCTTAGCACACAGCCAAACAGCCCACACTCCCCTTGTTCCACTGCCAAATGCTACTTACAAAGCAAACCCGACTCCACCTTTCAGAACAGGTTGTCCCAGAGCCCACCTTCCCATGGGACAGCACTAACACTCTTTCCAAACAAGGATATCACCAGGCTGCTCTGCTGGGCCCCCATGGCAGGGAGGGAAAACACCAGAAAACAGTCAAGACACTGGGCTTGGGATCTTGCACCCTCCTCAGCACCTCTCCAGGGAGAGGCGTGTTGGTCATGGCCAGATGTTTCTTCAGGCCCTCTGCAGTCAGAAAATCTACTTTCCAGCTTAGAACTGAATCACAAGTAGGACTGAAGTGCTCATGATTCCTCTGCCATTTCTACTACATCTTAAGGGTTGTCCGCTGAGGAACGGTTGGGAAAATTAATCCAAATTAACTTAAATTGTGAGTTTAGCATGAATTCATTAAATCACATTAGCCTTGAATGGACACAGTTCTTCCAAATAAAAGCAACCCTTAGAAGAAAATTGAACTAAACTGAATTAAGGTCCTTTTAAATCTGAAGAACAGAGTGCCTGCACGGGGTTTGATATAATTAAGGAACAGCCGTCTGGAAGGGATGTCCCAGCTCCGGTCTCCCAGAGAGTCTTTCTATATTACTCTTTTCAGGAACCAGTAATGCTCTCACTGGAGGGAAGTTAGGTTTCACACTTTTCCATGTGATTTGAAAGTTGCTGTACTGATGACTTTCTGCTGAAGCCCCTTCCTAGCCAGTCAATGCCTTTACCAGTAGCTCTTTACCTTGAAGAGCACTATTGCTGCCAGGGTATTTTCACCTCACTCTTGTTTTAGTGGAGGGCTGCCCTTTCTGTTTTCTTAGACTGCATTTTGCCAGGTTTGAGAAGCTACACTGTCTCACCCTCCTCTTGTAAAATGTGTTCTCCCCTCTCTCCACCAACCAGATACTTTTCTGGCTCCTCTTTGCTTTAATTGGAATAACTGGAATTATACACAGAATTATACACAGAGGAAATTACAGTAGAGACTTTTACAATGATACTGACACTTCCCTGCCTTGGCAGGGAATATCCTGCCTGGCACCTAGGAATGTAATTGCCTTTTATGCTGATGTCTCATACTGAAGGCTTAGTTATCACATCAGTAAATAATACTCCCACTTTTTCTCTTTTTCATTTGCTTATAACTGATAATCCCATTGTTTCTAGGATCAATTAGTAGGAGTAACAAAGAATCTTTCCATACAGCCTAGCAGACTGTGCAAAGTCATCCAGAACAGTTAGAAGAAACAGAAATATGTTAGTGTTGCACTCTCCGAACAACTTCTGCTGCTCAAGATCTTAAGATCTAGTGTGGGTTCTACCCAAACCAAGGCTCCAAAACAGGCACTGTAGACACATGTCTATCTGCATGTTTGCAGACTTCACACTGGTGCATTTCAGCCTACTTCTACACTGTAGTCCTCAAGAATGTCCAGATCTTCCATTTTGTTACCTACTGCACTCTGTGTTGATCACGCTACGCTACTCGCTCCCAAGTGTGCACAAATGTCCTCATGAGCAAGTTGTCTCACACCTCTACACCATAAACCAGAGCCAAACATTTGGAAACATTTACAATTCTGTCATTTAGAAAGTTTCGGTTTAGCCACACTACATCTCATTTCTGAGATGAAAAGAGGGAGCTAGGAAGACAGGTTAGAAACAGACAATTAATGGAAGTGAGAAAATCAGGTCTCCCATTCAGACAAGCACTACCCATTGAAGGACACAAGCACATTTGCAGCAAGTGTCACATGAATACAGCCAGCTAAAAAAGAAACAGTCTTCATAAAATAAATGTCCAAGCTTTCCTTTTACTACAGGAAGTCATTGCACTGATCAGCAGAAAGAGGCAAAGAGGAAAATTATTAGGTTCTGATTCAACATCGCATTATTGCCACTCAAGACGATGTTTACCGAGGACTAGGTTACTTTGCTGTAAAATAAGACTTTTGTCCCGGTAATTTAGGCCCTTTAAAAATATTAATTCCCTTTTTTAATGCAAAATTACTTAAGCCTAGCTTGTCTGTGTTTGTTTGCTGTCAGTGCTCCCATATAGGAGTTTTATCTGCATATTCATGTATGGAAATCTGCAAAAACTTGCAGAAGTGTACATCTACCACGTTCAAACGCAAGTATTCAAGACAGAAGTGCCTGTGTGCTCATTCAACAAGGGAATAGAAACAATACCAAATAGATCTCTCTGACCAACCATAATTAAGTAAAGCAGCCTGTATCAATCCATAGAGTAAATATTTTCCAAGAAGTTCACTGAATAAATTCAAATAAATTTGAGGAAATTATGATCTGCACAATTGATATTCCATGAGCAGAAAAAGCCGCTAAATTCCCTGAATAAATTATGTGTTGTGAATTAGTTCCCCAGCTCAGCAATTACTATGGCTGGATTATTAGAATTGATGGATAATTTAGCATCAATAGTACTACTTTATTTTCTAGGTACTGCTCAACATCAATTAAAAGACAAGTTTTTGTTTAGTTTTCTTTTTTTGTTTTTTTGTTTTTTTTTTTTGTGGGTTTGGGGGATGTTGTTTGGTTTGATTGGTTTGGTTAGGATTTGATTCGGTTTACTTCTGTTTTTTACAGAGGAGGAAAATAAAGAAACAACCTTTCTGGTGTCAGTGTGTGTCAAAGTTCCTGGTGTGCACCAGCTCAGCAGACTGGAGGAAATACAGCCCACATCCCTGAACAGCCAGCTGGATCCTCCTTCCAGCAAGAGTAGAAGAATTAGTTAGGACATGATCCCTCACACACATCCCTCGTCCCTCTGTGTGAGAAGATGGCTGCATTTGAGATGCAGGAAGAGTAGGGATCCTGTTAGCTTAAAGCAACAGGCAACAGTTCCTGTTTGAAAGGGTCTCACTACATTTAATGGACTAGTGAGCACTAGATTTGCTCTTTTAGATTTGCTCTTTTCCCAGGTCCTCTGGGAAAATCCATTATTAATTGTGATCTCTTCTGTAGTGTCCCCAAACTACGACGCTCAGCAAACAAAACTCTAGTCTGAGGGGTAAATTAGTTAATTGGAGAACTAGAAATGATATTGAAATCAGTCTGTTACCACAAAATATTTTGGCAAGTAAGCTGCAGGGTCTCCCCCTGAAACACCTCCTTCAGCACCACACACACAACTGTTGCAGGAACAACAGCAAACACTATTGCAGGAAGGCAAAGGGTTTAGGAGGTCTGAGCCACTCACTGCCTTCTGGGGCACTTTCCTGGAGCAGGGGTAAGACACTGGCCCAAGCCAGGGAAAGTGGGAGGGCAGCTGCAGGGCAGCCTTCTCTTGTGATGTGCCTGGGATGGTAACTAAGAAAATAATTTTGTGCTGCAAAAATCATCAGTTTGGCACCTTGCACCAGCCTCAGAACTATTCTGGTTAAAATGAACAAGGCAATTTCCTGATAACTTCCCTAAGCCCTCCCAGTTCTGATGTAAAGCCACGGGTTAGTGCTCGTCCATTCCTCCCTTCCCCAGGTGCTGTGCTGCTGCCACACGCGAGATTAACAAGGAGGTTATATTTAAACTTCCAAGAGGAGCTGCTGTGCGATTATGGGTCTATTTAAAATCCTCCGGGCAGCTGCAGTACATAATAACAAGTCAGCGGGAGGGAAGGAGGGAGAGAGTGGAAGGAGAAGAGGGAAAGGAGGGGGGTCAGGAAAACATCACGGATTGCCCCCGAAAACTTGATTGCCAGAAGATGGCAGGGGGTGCAGCCAAGTGAAAGATGCCCCCCACGGGGAGTGAAAGGGAGAGGGGGTCACGCAAGAGAGGTGGCAGCAGCGGAGGAGCGCGCTGACAGCGGCAGGGGGATTGGAGAGACTGGCATGGAAAGCTGCCAGACCCGAAACCTCACTGCCTCGGGCAAGGACGTCATTCCCTCAAACCCACTCCGCTGGCTCCGGAGGGCTCTGTCACACGCCACTGGGTGCCTGTCCAGGCTTCCTCAGATCACAGGCGTTTGAATGAGTAAATAGCTATTATTAGACTTCTCCTGCCTGCCCACGCACACACCTCAGCCTTAGGCCAGCATAAAACTACCCCCAAGAAAAACACCATTTTTACCTAATCCAAAGGGCTTTACCCAGTCATGAGTTCTGCTACATCACTTGGAAATGTGTTCCCCTGTCAAAACTGCAACTAAAGGAGGAGTGCTTCCTCATAAGCAGGGACTCAGCTCTTACTTGCCTCACCATAAACCACATCTTCTGGGATCTCTTCCCCAACCCTCTGACCAGCTGACTCCACTATCTTCTGTGACCAGGGAATGGACAAAATGGGCTGAGGCCCCCAGGTGATCACTGACAAACGTTGTCAGCTTGCAGTGATAGCAGAGCTCAGTGACATCATGTCTGGTGAGGTTCCACAGGTGGACCTGGGGCAGGTGAGATGGCAGCAGCAGTGGCTGGGCAGATGAGTGAGAACCATGTCATAGCATCATAAGAGGCTGTGCTGGTGGCACCAGCCCTGAGCTGAGGAAAGGGGCCCTCAGGGCTCCATAGCACTGAAGGATGAAGACTAATTCATTCTTCATTGCCAGGGTGAGACCTTTGAGCCACAGGTGTGTTTCAGACAAGCTCCACGCCATCACACAGTTCCACATCTAATGATTTCCCTTTGGTGGTACCACAGCCTCCTGCCTGCCTGCCTTCTCCCAACCAGCTGAATTTCCATGTCCTTTCAAAGACTTGCTGCAGTCCAGCCAAGATGACTGCATTTCAGTGCTGACTGAAGCCTTTGCGATGCAGTCTATAAAACACTTTGTGAGCTTTCCAGAGGAAAGATGCTCAAGAAACATCAGTCATAGCAGTCCACACACATTCACTGACACTGTCCTATGTGACCCTTTCCTACTCTTCTTTCTTCCCTGTCCTCCCATCTCTTCACAAGCATTCTCAGTACTGGAGGTTGATGGTATCAGGCAGGGAAAGAGTGTCTCTCCAGAATGAGATTTGCCTCAATTTCCATCAGCAACACAGAAGAAGGGAAAAAAATGTCCAAATTAAGCTGCTTGATTACTGAAATTAATCTTGTCACTTAGCATCCCTGTTCCACAGAATGGGGCCTTTGATTAGCCTCCTTGTTTCAGAATATTACAAGCAGACGTTTATTAAGCAGAAGGCAATTCCTCTGCAGGGGGAGAGGGGCAGCTGATTCTAAAGGGAAGGCTGCTCTCTGGATAAGAGACGCCCACAACTTTGCCTGCATGCCTGGCAAGTGAGGGGATGCTGCTCTGCCAACACAGCCAGGGCCCCCAAGGATTCTCCACGAACCTCTCCCCAACATATGACTAAGGACCATCCTGTTAATACTGTCACAGGCTTGGCATTTAGAAGGCTGACAGCTCTTGCAGCAAGTTATCGCCTGTTATTACCATCATCCTGAGAGCCCTCAAAGGTTGTGAGGTGCCATGTCACCCCTGTCTGGCTCTCTCAGAGTGCTAAGGAAACACAGAAGAATGGGGAGCATTCCCCAAGGCAACCGAAGGAGCAGTGGACCTGCACGTGGGACCTTCAACACCCACACTTCCCTCCCTGCTTCCTCTCCACCTCCATGCAGCATAGCCAACCACACAGCTGTGACTTTGCATGACCGTGCTGTCACAGGCAGCTTTGTGCTTTTCCACTCCAGAGGGCACACGCTCAGAAGCCAGTGCCTCACTGTAGGTGTGGGCTGCTCTTGCTGACCCAACGCAGTGCGCTGTACTTGCTGGGATGGCAGAAGGGAGAGCTCAGAGAGAGCAGTGGGGTGACCCACGGATGCTCTTGCAGCTCCCAGGGAATCTAAGATTGATACACTTTAATACAGGCTCCTAGGAGGTGACATCCAGGAGCTCTAGGGTCCAAAACTGGCACTGATGGTGCAGAAGTGGGATAGGAGAAGGTAGAAGGTTGCCTCTCATTGCTTGTTCTGACTCTGCTCCCACCAACCAAAAGGTTTTTGGACATTGTTACTGGCATAGGGACATAGCAGCATTCCAGGCAAATTACCGACAAATTTTAAGTAGGCTAAACTGATTCCTGGGTTTCAAGCTACACTGGTCAAAGTCAGCCAGCACTGAAAGGCTGTAAAATCAAAGATCAACCTTTATGCTATCTTCCTTTCCCTTTCTGTGCAAGGTATGTTTCTGGTATGGCAGACCTAATGATCCCAGTATCACCATTAAAATTGCTGTATTGCAGTCTCCATGCAGTGAATCACAGTCCCAGTGCTCCATCCTGAAGGAGAAACACAGATCAGAGGGAACAAGAGGGTGAAGCCTGTATAAGCTTTACATAAATTTTTTTTACAGGCTGTTGATCTGAAGGGTGGCAAAATTTGGCAGTTATCTAACCACTCACACCAGAGAGCCTCAAACTACTTTCCAAACATTAGCTAAGTAACTTTCACAGTAGCCTAAATCCTGCAAGGACTTGTTTGTACTGACCAGTGAAGTCAAACTTGCCCAGCCTATGGGATGGTATCATTATCTTCTCTGTTCTACAGATGGGGAAACTGAGGCACGGGGAACCAAAGTGATCCAGAGAAGGTCATGAAGATAAGCCAAGACTGGAAGAGAGCTTTTCTTGTTTTGGGTCTTCCTTAGCACTCTGCATTCCCACTCTTTGCAATACACTCAGAATCACAGAGTCAATTCGGCTGGAAAAGACCTCTGAGATCATTGAGTCCAACCTGTGAAACACCACCTGGTCAACCAGACCATGGCACTGAGTGCCACATCCCGTCTCTCTTTAAACTCCTCCAGGGACAGTGACTCCACCACCTCCCTGCGCAGCTCATTCCGAAGTTGAATCACCCCTTCTGTGAAGAAATTCCTCCTAATGTCCAGCCTAAACCTCCCCAGGACAACTTGAAACTATGTCCTCTCATCCTGTCACTGGATGCTTGGGAGAAGAGGCTGACCCCCAGCTGGCTACAGCCTCCTTTCAGGCAGTTGTAGAGAGTGATAAGGTCCCCCCTGAGCCTCTTTTTCTCCGGGCTAAACAACCCCAGCTCCCTCGGCCATGCTGCCTAGGACTTACCCTCTCCCCCTTCACCAGCATCGCCAAATGTCAAATGTCATTCCTGAACTGAGGGGCCCAGAACTGGACACAGCACCCAAGGTGCAGCCTCACCACTGCTGAGTACAGGGGAACAATCACGTCCCTTGTCCTGCTGGCCACATTATTCCTGACAAAAGCCAGGATGCTACTGGCCTTCTTGGCCACCTGAGCACATGCTGGCTCACGTTCAACGTGCTGTTGACCAACACCCCGAGGTCCTCTTCTGCTGGGCTGCTTTCCAGCCATTCTGCCTCCAGGCTGTAGCGCTGCCTGGGGCTTCCAAACTGCATTCAGCAGCCTACATATAACAGCAGATCAAGGATTCTAGAGTTGGTCAAATTTACTTGAACCTCCAAAACTATTCTGAGGGGCCTAGATGGAGATGGGGGGACAAGTGTGTAACAAGCTCTAATTTTAGCTGATTTGTGCTTGCTCGCCCTTTCCTCCCCCAGGGTGGCGGGTAGGGCGTACAGACTGAATGAGAAACCATGCTCTAATGAGGCATCTACAGGTTTGGTGGGGTTTTGTTTGTGGGTTTGCTGTTTCCTGGGTACCAGGGCTGTGTGAAGCATTGAAATTCCACCCTGAGCAGCAGTGAGCAGCAGAACCTGGTTTCCATAGCACTGCCATGGAAACAGCACTCTGCGAATCTGTGCCTTCAGGCCCCTCTGCGGCTGAAACATCTCACTGCTCCTCCCCAGCACCCACCTCCACACTACAAGCCCCCAGACCTCCTTGTGTGCCTCTGATGATTAAAGGGTGCAGTACACAGGAAAAGCAGGACCCCCTGTTTGGCCTCTTGCTGAATCATAATGTGTGAAAGTATCCTTTGAAGAAAAATACTAACAGCATACTTTTTTCCCCCTCTTCCATGTATAAAAGTAGAAGAAGCTACAGTTAAAATTCAAGTTGAATTGCACAAGTAAAATTTCACCTGGTAATATATTAAGGTGCAAACACAGTAATCTCATGCAATGGGTTCTTTTATCTTCCTTTGTCTGCCAGGAACACCAGCTTCCAAAAGTGCAGGATTTAATTAACTGTTAAAATGTAGAACAGGCTCCCCTTAATCTTCTCCTCTGGTTTGGGTTTTTCTTTTTTTTTTTTTGCTTCCCGTCCCATGGTTCATACTAAGAAATACTCATGGCAAGGGCTCCATAAGATGGAGGGATAAGTCAAACAATGGATGCATGCAAGACACGTGTTATTTCCTCCCTGCATCCACTGAGTGCCTGAGGAAGTGCACGGTACAGCGCACGTGTTGCTGGTATTTGAGCATCTCACAGAGATACAGCCTGTGAGTGTTAAAGCCATCTCCACTGGCTGGAAGACCACAGGTCCACCCAGCACCTTGATAAGTCAGTCCTTAACAGGCTTGGTAACAATGAGGAGTTTGAGTTGCAGTGTTTAGACCCTTTATCCCAGGAATGGGACAGGAAAACCGTCTAAATTTCAGAGAGACAACCCCAGAGAAGCACGGGAGAGTCAGGATCAAACTGGCAGGCAGCAAAATGCAAAAACTTCTTCTTACTAACCTGCATCATGGGTCCTGAGGGAAGGATCATATCCAGAGCGAGAGAGAAATCTAGGCTCTCTGCCCTACCAACACCCTGGTCTCTGGTACAGCTATGGAAAAAGATATTGTGTTACCAGGATAGCCCAGAAAATTTTTTTCTGAGTGGGTTGGAAATCACTCACAACCAACGATAAAGAGATGCTTTATATACTGTAAAAAATGGCAGTTGTCATCTGACATGCACGGAGCAAAGTAAGTCCCCAGATGGGAAAAAGACCAGTTCTAACTGGCTTAGATCAGAGACCATCAAGGGCACAGACCCTCACATCTTCCTTTCCTGAGCAAGTATCAGAATAAGAGGGATCAACAAATATCAACATAATACCAAATTTTGCATATTCATAACCTGTCCACTGCCTACTCAAACAAGTACATTGGGTTACTGTCTGAGGCAACTTGTGCTATCACGTGAACCAGCTCTTCTCCATGTGCAGAGCAGTGCTGAGTCTATCAGTCACATTGTGACCAGGGTCACATCCCTCACCTGCTGTGGCTGTAACTCATCTGAAGCCTTGCTGAGCAAAATGACTGATTCACTGCATTCCCCTGCAGAACATGAAGATCGCCTGTCTTCCATCATATGTGTCCACTTGACCTGACAGTCTCCTACAACAGAGTATTTTCCTGTGTTGCCAAGCCCACCCCTAGCTCTTATTCTCCAGCACATGTGTGTATGAAACCATTTCATGAAGAACGGAAGTTTGTCAGACCGCAAATGCTTTGAGAATTTTGGTTTGCCTTACTGGTCCCTTCATATAACTAATCACAAATCCCAAGTCACTTCGACCCCAGTCCTTGACTCCAGTTTTCTGTTGAACAAAAAGCCTGCAGGAGGCAGGTCTCACCCTGTTGATGCCATGCTGTGATTTAAAAGAGCTTAATACAGATCAAACTATAACCCACATCCCCTTTCACTCCGTTCTTTATTATTTTAATGAGGTTTTCAACCCATCTGTTAAATCATGGATGAAGAAAACTAGCAGTTACATGTCAAAATCCATGCAAACTACTTAAAATTCATGCCTACTAAGCTGGCCTATAGTCAGATGTTACTAAGTAAGTCAGGTGTACCGTGTCTGGAAAAACAAATTTGGTATGCATGATCACCTACTTAGCTGGAGTGTCTTCTAATAAGGTTAACTCGAGGAAGTGCGAATAATAGCTTAGGACAAGTACATACTGAATTGTTTTATTTTTGTGTTGGTTGTTTTGCTTCTTTTTCCAGGCAGCAAGGGGACAGTTTTCCTTGTACCACTAACTCTTTCACTTGACGTGGCCTACATTTTACATTTTTGGTATGTGTGTGAAAAGCTTTGACAGCCTCTTCAATATCATCGCTCTTCTGAGTTCAGGATAAAACCTCTCTGGCCCCTCTCAAGTTCCTTTTAAATCCCTAAATTACCTTCACATAATCTTCAGCTTCTCATCTTGTATTCACTGGACAACTTGCACAGAAGGGCTCTCAAGACCTGGGCTGTTGGAACTAAATGAGGCACTGAAATTTCTTACAAAGTTGTGGTACTTTTTCCTTGTCTCTGGGGCAGTATTGGCGACACTGTGATCTACCTGCATTAACAAATCTTCACAGTATGTAATTTACACTACATTGGTACTGTTTTCTCATGAAGATCTGATAATGGCTTTATGGAGTTTAAATGCAGCTCAAAATTTCCACTACCTAAATGTTCACCTCTGTATCAGAATTCTTCCCCTCACAGTAGCAGGAATTGATCTATTTTTAAACATTTCTTTACTCTTTAAGATCGTATGTGTCCAGCTTTACACACTTCACTTCATCACCTGATGATTTCCAGAGGAATAAAATCTTTTATTTACTCTCCATTTACAACCAAAAGGGAGTTTTCTAGGGTCATGAATCATGGGCTGACTTGGCTCTTACCACTCTACCCTATAGCTAGGCAGCTTCCCCAGGAAAATATCCTCAAATGGTTCCTTGAAGAGAAGGGTTAGCTGATTTTGATCCTTACAATTATAGACCATTCCTTCTTAAGTTTATTGGGCTTTTAGCCATACTTTCAATTCAGCCACTTCCCTGCAAAAGACCACATTCCCATACATCTTAAACTTCCCTGCTTTATCACTTCCTTCCATTATTTTTAGTTTCAAGGCTAATGTCATTTTTTCTGGCATCAGACTAACGTACTCCTGTGCAGGTTCACTTCACGAAGTATCCCACTTGCTTTGATGCTGACAACAAAATCATCTGCTATTGCAAAACGGTTCTTTGCAGCTACAGAGAAATGCCCAGTTTTACTGATGATGATGGCATCTTCATTACTATATTGGGACTGCCTTTGCAAAGAAAGCACAGCACTGCAGTTCTTACACCCTTTTCTCAAATGTCGGCACTGTCTTGGTTATTGCTGTTTGCTGCAACATCAGTAGTTCTCTGTGTCATTTTTGGTGGACGCTGACTTTGAAAAGGGAAGGTGGCCAAATAGCTTTTTGCAGATTTCTTCTCTTGCGGCGTATCAGGTTCCTTACCAAACCCAGGCTTTCACTGGACTCAGGGGTTTCTTCTGTCAGGAAATTCAGAATACTTTTCCAAGGTTTACCACAGAAAATCTTGTGTTCATGTTCTCTCTCTGGTCACACTCACCGAGTTCTGTCACCTCCTAGCACCATTCAGTCTTCCATCAGGGACTGGTTTAACATCTCAGAACTGCCAGACAGGGAGGACTTCATCCTCTCCATTTTCACAAGCCCCTCTTGAGTTTTTTGTCTTCTTTTTTACTCTGGTTGAAAACCACAGGATGAATTTACATTAATTCCAGGATCATTGCATTTATGCACTCCCATTCCAAATGAAAGCTCATATGGGACAAAAACCCCTGAGAAAAGCTCATGCTTCCAGCTACCCACACTCTTCATTTACCTTTCAGGTTTAGGGCCAGTTACCATGCAAGTGTTCCCTAGCATCACCCGCACTTCCAAAGAGACTCAGCTATGGCAAGGCTTTTGTCTGCTCTGTTCTTCTACTCGACATGTTTTCTTATCTCATTTTACTCCTGGTGCTATGTATTTTCCAGTATTCACTCAGAGTCAAGGAGCCAGCTTCATCCAGCATCCATTCACAGGTTGCCTCACAGGACTAAGGGAAGCATCCCTGTAACACAAGAGCTGGCTACAGCTGGGTCGTGCCCAAGCATCCTGGAGAATGTGCAAGGGCTTGCTCAGGCAGCTCAGAAATGACTAGGCAAAAGCCTCCTAAAAGGAAGCACGCATTGCAAATCAACATTACCCTTCTGTGTGGGATTTGACCCTATACAGCCTGGTTTAGAATACATTTCTGGTGATGGACAAACCTTTCTTGGAACGGTCGGATGATCACTCCATTTTTCAAGGGCCTCTGGTCATGCAGAAACAAAAAGAGATGCTGTTGGAGAGTGATTCCTCATTACAAACTGGAGGCAGATTTAGTCAGCCCCACACAGCTTCAGGATGGACTCCCTTTAACAGGTATGTCTGGCTCAGTTATTTTATCCATGCTCCTCACACAGTTTTCACTTCTGCATCCCAATAATCCCTGGATATTATCCATAGCAATGTATTTTGGACTGGCATTGCTTCGCAGGATGACCAAGAGCATCTGCAAAGGTCACCCTGCTCACAAATTGCAGATTAGTCCAATTGCAAAAGGTAAATTATAAGCATCCTGGTCAATCATCATATAGAGTGCAAGCAAGGCACCTCTCCTACCCACCCTGCTACCCATCAGGACTTGGAGAGAAGAACACAGACCTGTGTGGGGAAAGGCTCCAATTCTTTCATAGGTGTGGTTTAGATATACTAGGCCCTGAACAGCAACATGTTGTAGAAAAGTTAAAAAGCTCCTTTTTTTATCTAGAGTCTCCTGGAGATATATTTTCAGGAACAAGTATGTAGACATGACATCTTGGACCCGCACAAGCTCCCACTTAACGCAACAGAATAGGAAGTTACGCAAGAAGTCAGCACTGAGCACCGAGCACAGCCCCTCTCCACACAGCATGTGCGTGTCCTCAGAATGGAAACCTCTTGCTTCTCAGCCTGTCCTGCCCCCCCATCCCATCTGCCTTCCCCAGATTTCTGACAGCTTCGGCTTGATGTCCCCTCACCATTCCTAGTAAACACAGCCTTTCTCTCCTCAGTATTGCTGTTACAGGCTCTATCACCCTGCTCTTACAAGTCCTCACTGCCACAACTCCCTTCTCTCACCCTACAAACCCCACGGGCCACCATTGCCTCCCAGAAGGAGGGACGTGTGTCCTCAGCAAGTGGGTGCAATGGAGATAGAGACAGTTTGGATGAGTCCCACACCACAGAGGGGACTCCCAGAGGAGAAAGAAGCTCCAGAGGAATCATATATAAAAATTTCTTGCCTCTCTCCTCCATCCTCTATGCTTTCTGTAGGGAGGTAGCTCTTCTCATTTGCCCCATCCCACCCTATACCATGCACCTAAATATGTCTTCAGGATGGGGAAGCATCTGTGCAGTGGGTGGTGATGCGGGGGTGCAGCCAATAAGGCTGCAGCCTAAAAGAACTGAAAGAGAGATTTGATAGCAATAGGCCATGCATGATTTGGGCTTTTGCTGATAAGAAAGGCACAAGAGCAATTTGAGGGGCATTCTGGAAGTGCATTTTGTCTGAAGGGGTGTATTGGGTCTGACTGAGATAGCGTTCATTTTTGCCTTAGCAGCCCTCACAGTGCTGTGCTTTGCATTGGTGGGTGCTGGAAGGGTGTTGATAACTGTGCTGCGTATCTTGAGCTGGCAAGAACAGAGTTGCTGTCCTGTTTGGAGTCAGAGAGCAGGAAGTCCTCCCATTAACATGTATGAAAAAACAAATATTTGAGAAAACTTACAGAAGATAAATACTTTTAAAACTCCAGTTCGGGAGATCGCATTTTTTAGCTTGTCATCTACTCAGCTGGCAGGCAAGGGATCTGGAAGAGCTGCACACGCTCTCTACAGACCGGCCAACCTGCCTCATTTCCATCCACAGTTGTGACAGGCCTGACACATTCACAACAATCAACAAGAATCAACATTTTCCAGCAGAAAATTGTTCCCCAGGAAAACTTTCCAGGTAGTTTTACTACACGTTTAGAAACATTTTGTATATAACAGTATGTTGGGCATATATTAATATCCTATTCACATTCCATAATCTCTAGATACATTAAGTGCCTGTCTCTAAAGAAAAGGTAGAATATACCCCTTAAAATGCCAATCACTGTTAAAATGACAAATGATCAGCACAAGCTTTTGCAAGAGAAACTCATAGGTGGACTCTGATTTTCATTCTTGCTCTGATTGTATGGCTGACTGCAAAGCAGGTTCTGCCATGCTTGTGAAGAGCCTCACTGGAGTCCACAAGGATCTGCTGACAAGCTGTAGACACAGGCATTATATCAGCACACAAAATCCAAGTGTGCCATCTCTGTATGTTTTCTGTCACACAGAAGAGTGTGGATATTGCACATACACACTGGATTGCAGTCTCAACTTCATCTTTTTTTGAAAGCTCCCCTCAACCCCAAGAGCTCTCCCCTATGGGATTCCATGGCTGGAAAAATTTAAAATTTGTTTCCTTCAAATGCTACATTTCTGCTTTTCCTAGAGGCAGCTATAATTCTTTTGCTGTGATCTGAAACTGCAGCAATAATTATATTTCCTACTTTGTTCACTGTAGATGACTGTTTTGGCAGCCATCCTGTAGCAGTAATCCACACATAAAGAGTCATCTTGCATTTTTCAATCCAATTTAAAGGGAATTGTTTCTCAAGGAAAGCAAGAGGGTAAAAATGTTCCCCTCTGGCAAAAACTTCAAGTAGTTTGGTATTACATGTGAGAATTTTACCTACCTGTCTTATTCACAGTTGCATTTTACAAGCACTTATTTAAATTCTTTGCACTTCTAGGAAGACTTTCTTCACATGGTTTTTTGCTTAGTCCTCCCTTACTTCTCCCAGACACTCAGAGAGAGAACTTCAGTTCCCTCTTTCCAGATGATGCTCAGAGCACCAAATGCTCTTGTCTTGCTCTTATTTTGTTCTGGGGCTATTTGTTCGTTCTAGAATAGGGGAAAGGATGCCATAGAAATTAAGGCAAGGGTGGCACTAGGAGGCAAGGGAATAAATATTCATTCTTGCCATCAGCTCATTCATTTGGTTTGATTTACACCAGTTGCCCCAAAGTTTTCCTTCTAATTTTTCACTGAAATACCCAGAAGCCTTTAATAATGGTATTTACATGTATAATGTAGCATTATTAATGGTAAACAAAGCCTTTGAAATCTTCTCCATTCTGGAAGCCCCATACCATTTCAGAACAAATTATTTTCACAATAACCGCTGCCAGACACACACACACAAACACACCCTGCTGCTATTTTATTAATTTCAGATACTTTTTCCCACTTACTTCAATCCTAATATTCTATAACATACAAGAGCAGCACAAGAGTGAAGGTGCTGTGACCAGAAACAGTAGGGTCAGGGCAGACAAAGCAAAGTGACTAGAGGTTCAGCTTTTAAATCCAGCAGGATTTATCAGACAGGAAAAGCACCTGAAATAATAGAAGAGCATTACAAGAAATAAATGTTTCAGGATATCTTAGAACAACTAGAAGAAGAGAGTACTGCAAGTTTAGGAAGCAGAATTGTTGTTCAGGAAGCATCCTGCTTCCCATCCCAGCACATCTTGTTTTCAGCCAGCTTACACCACCAAAACCTGCACATCATCTGAGGAAGCTTCAGATACATCTGTTGCAATTACAGAGACTCTTAGGAGCTTTGTTCTGGTTTTTTTTAATTGTCTTTTTAATGGGCTTTTCCATCTCCCAGGCATGCAATGATTCAGGCGTCAGTTGTTTCTACAAGACCTCTGCTGCATCCATCCCTGTGACCCAGCTGCTGCTCTGCTCAGCAAGCCAAACTCACTCCAAGCCATGTCCCACACTTCATTCTCTGCTACTGGGGCCTCTTTGAGCATCCCCATGCAGCTGGGCAGGTGGGCTGATGGAAACCCCAGGGCACTCCTACAGCAGTTACTCAGCATGATGCAGCTTCCCAGGGATACGGTAACTGCTCCTGGGCGCTAAAAAACCACCTGATCAGCATCGCAGCCCAAAATCTTGCTGTGTGCTTCCTAGAGGAATGCAGGAAAGGCACAAAACCCTAATAGATCAATGCCAATGTAAACTGAAATCAGAGGGGAAAAAAAGAGTCACAAAGAGTTTTTGTACCATAAAGGCAATTCTAGAAATTTTCTGCATCTTACACTCATGTATCATCTCTGGGGCATCTTAATGTCACTTCATGGCATCACACTGAAACATGGGCAGGACAGGGCTTGAAGGATCCCCTCACAACGAGGCCATCACCAGCAGCAGACCTGCTTAGCTGTGGCTGGCCTCAAGGCCCTTGTTCCAACACTGTACCACCTTCCTACTGATTTTTTTTTCCTGTTGTCCAAGGACCTACCATGGCCTTCCATGACACTGTCTGGCACTACCTAGAACAGACTGGCTCCATCATCTTTGTAACTACCCTTCAAACGGGATGGATGCCTACACCTCTTAGTCACATCTCAGAGGGCAGAGCCAAAAACAGTCCCTCAGGACAGCACAGGGCATGTTGTGTCTGTGTCAGGGCTAGCTCTGTTAGACACTGAAGGTAATTCCCATGGCCTATAGATCTTCTCATTTCCAGTGGAGGGTCTCTGTGAATTATCTTTCCACAGAGAGATGCAGAAGAGGCAAAAAAAAGGTATAAGGATGGATGACACTACTGGAAAAGTCCTTCTGATACTGAACTACATAAATTACAATTCTCCTGAAGAAAAGTGACAGTAAGTAAGGACTTCTAGGGTCAGGGGCTGGATAGAGAAGGTGAAGAGGGAATCACTGTTAAGCTACTGGGGTTTTTTCCTGTCAAAGAATGATATCAAAATGAGAATGCCAAGGAGCAAGTTTCCAACAAAGAACTTCTTCACCATATGAGCAGTTAAGTGGTGAAACACCTTGTCTCTTGGATGCTAAAAACGTGCCTGGGTCCACAGATGCCAAGAACTTGCATGTTGGTGAGGGTATGGAAGAAAAACCCATCAAGCACTACTAAATGCAAAGACACACTGACTACCTTAGAGAGTTCCAAGTCATAACTCATGGGATGTTTGGAGAATATTCTGAGGAAGTTTCTCTAACTGATCCTCTATCAATTGCTGTTGGATGCAAAATGCTGGACTAAATTACCTTGTGATATAAACAAGTTCACACATCATTACAAAAAGGTTTCTAAAATAACATTTAACATTACTGGACAACTTCTAAGTCTATTGGGACAGTGTAGCAAAGTTCCTACCATTATCGGTCAAACCAATATACAAGTTCACCCACCTCTTTTTATTTAAACACTGCATCATTAAACAGAAAGAAGGCTTTTGGCTTTCTGGAGAAAAGGCAGGACATTACCGCCGTCCCACGGCAGCCAAACATGCAGAGCACCTGGGTTTGAGCCCAAGGACTTCAGCCATGGAACATCACTCTGCTTTGCTCTGCACTTCACAGCCAACTGCCCCCAGCTTCAAAGCATCTTTTATGAAAAACAGCAGTGCTGTACCATGGCCAGGACAGAACATGCTCTGAGGCCAATCATCTTCTCAACCAAAATTTACACCTTAATCTCCACTCCAAAAACTCACAATCCATTATTTTTGTCCTCCCCTGATTTTCTACCCTCTGCTATACATAAAACTCCTAAAATAATCCACAGGGTTAAAAACTGGTCTTGGGATAGTAGCCCGTTTGGCCAGGGGAAGATTGAGCAAGGAAACCTCATCTTACCACCTTTCCATTTCTGCCCTGATGGGTAGAAAATGCTGGACTGTACTGCTCTGCCACATATCAGCTCTCACTGTCAGGATGACACTCCTCTGGGACGGCCGATCTGCTCCCAGTTCCTGACAGTACTCAGCCACCCGGACCTGCCCAGTGTGGGCATGCCTCCATTTCTGCATGTTCCTAGTGCTGCCTGTGCCAACTCCTTTCCTTCTCCCTTGGGTCAGATGCACAGCCCAGCGAAGACAGTTTGGCTGGGGGCATCCATGTGTCAGACTAATCCCAGCTGCCACAGGGGCCCTGGGAGTGTGTCAGCAGCCAGAATAAATTGAGGTGGGTCTGACTCATGCCAAATCCAAAGCCAGCAAGGGGAATATACAGGTGCAGAAGTGGTATAAAGCCAATTGCCTGCTTCAGCACACTGACATGTATCAGGTACAGCTCAGTGTATCCAGGGGACAAGATCCAGCATTCATAATTCCCCAATGAGACTAATGACTCCTATGGTCCTCCAGCTGCAGGTGCCTGCCCCATAGAGGGTGGGACCTTGGGGAGCCAAAGCTGTCCAACTGATTTGTGCATGCTACCACATTTACATTCACCCCAGGTTTATTCCACTAGCTTTTCTAAGATATATTTTCTAAGATATATTTTAAGCTAAGCAGCTCTCACCTCAGCATCCAGCTCCAGACAGCCCTGGCAGCACCCAGGCAGAGATGAGGCAATGGTGTACTAAGCAGGGAATGAGCACACCGCAGTCACACGCTGCTGTCCCCTGCTAACCTCACCACCTTTACATCTCTCCCACCCCTCCTCGCCCTGATCCTGATCCTGCAGCAGCTTCATTGTGGAGCGCAAAGTTGGTCCACGCCAAGCTGGCACAGGCTTCAGAGGAATTAATTCAGACGGGCAAAGTCTGATCCCTTTCAGGGAGCGTGCGAAAGAGGAGGCAGCGCTCAGCACTTTAGACATCAAGGGAGAGTAAGAGAAAAAGAGATGAGAGAAAACCTCACATAGAAAAGGCAGCAGGAAAAATGTCCTAATTTGGAGAGACAGGGCTCATTGCCATGGCAACCCAGAATCGCCCCAGAGCGGCCAGATACGACTTTATATGTGGTGCTAAACGATTCAACCATTAAGTGAAAATACTAAGGGGAAAAAAATAATGGGGCTGTGGAAGGGCAAGTATTTGGCAACAAAGAGCTTTTCCTCTGGGGGTACTCTGGAAACAGAAGTGAACCTTTTGAGTCTTAAGTTGTATTCTTTTCCCCCATCCTTGGGTGCAGACACATTTTTGTGCATTTGCTTGTTTGGGGAGAATGAGTCACTCCTTCCTGACTGCACTGCCTTCCCTCCCCAGCCTGGTGCTCAACAGCAGTGGGGCCAGATTCTGCCCAGATTCTACTGGGCAGCAGAGGGAATTAAGGCAACTGAAACCCCTGTTCCTTTCTTTAAAGTCCCCTAGCTAGACCTCCCAGGACGAGGCAAAAACTGGGAACGCGTGGCAGATCACATGGGGACACTGCAGGGTGGCACCACGTGTCACCAAGGAGGCGGCAACATGATACAGGGTGGCAGTGACCACCAGGAGCTCCAGCCTCTGGTCAACAGCCTTGAGAAAGCACATATGGAATGTTTGTAACAGAGCTGGGGTTGCTGAGCACATCTGGCTGTGGGCTAAGTGACAGAAGCAGCAGGAGCGATATACTCACTTTAAGCCACACAATGCACATAGTGCTGGCTGAGAGAGGAAGATGAATCCCTGCAGTTGTTAACTAATTATCTGATCTCACTCTGAGTCCTTTCTATCTGCTTTAATCTATGAATTACTTTGAATATCATATCAAATTTCCTCATCCCACACCCTCACCTCCTTCCACCCTCACTCTTGGGGTACCCTTTCCCTGTACTGCTGCCCTTTGTCAAACACCCCTATTCAGCAGAACTTCTCATCTCCTTTCTTACCCCTGGCACAGTTTTGTTGTTACATTTTCTCAGTCTTTACGAGTGGTCCCACGCAGTCTGCAGGGGCTTACACCTCACAGGGTGCTAGTACATGCAGGTGGACCAGTATGAAGAACAGTACGACCAGGTGAGTGGCAAGGAAATTATTTTATCTTCTGGAGGTTATCTCCTTGTAACTGAAGGTACTAATCCCAGTGGATGAGTTCCCAGAGGACCATCCCCTACAGATTCCTAAGTGCAAAGCAATAAATTAATTGTCAAGGCAAGATCCTCGTCACTCATGTCTAAGCTACTCACGTCACCACATATCCCTATCCAATTTATTCATCAAATGCAGCAAAACATTTGGCCAAAAGGATTCCTTGAGAGCAGGGATGCGTGCAGCGTGAAGGACAGAACATGCTTCTGCACAGGCATGGTTACACAGAGACACAGCCACGTCTTCTACATGCCGTTACCCATTCCTATACTAAACCATTTCTCCCTGGCCACAGAAACCTAAACAAGCCAAGCAAGATAATCCTCTCCTTACTATTTCAGTCTAGACTAGACCAGGAGAGGGAAAAACAGAAAAACTGAACTCACTCCACTATTACCAAACAAAAAAGCCTTCAATGTATGATTCAAGAGATTTGTGTATTGTGTAGGAGCAGCACGGCATGAGCTGCTGGCTGGCTACAGGCTCTCTGGCAGCACAAAATACTTCCCCACAGCTTATACTGTGTAATACTGAGTGTTACTACAGGCACACCTCAAGACATAGAGCAACAGACTGCTGGACCAGTACGGTGACCAGTGAGTGACACTGTCATACAAAAATGTGGTCCTAAGCACAGCAAGAGACAAATATCACTCACAACCTCTCTTTCTTCTCCCAGTGGTCAGTATCACAGCATGTTTTTTGCCAGCCTCTGGTGAGAAAGCTGCCAGCCACAGCTTCAGTTTATAACAATTAAGCAGTTGAAACTTCAAATCCGTATGTGCATATAAAATCTTCCAAGGCAGCTCGGACAAGGGCAGAGGAATCAAACAGAGAGAATGGCTGGGACAAGTCCTTGGGAAGATGAGTCCTGTGGTCCCACAGCAGGACATGGAGACAGCAAAGGTTAATGGCAGCATGGCTCATTGGGGGAAAATGGACCATGGGCACCAGCACAGGGTGGTTAGGTTTCCAGCCATTCCCTAAATGAAGCTGTTCCAGCATCCGCAGGCGAGCACACTTTGGCATTAAACATTTTGCATGAAGGCCTATTTAATGGAGCACAAAGTGACTTATTAAATCCAAATTAAAGAACCAATTGACTAGCAAAAAAAAAAAATTAAATCTCTGGGTAGGTAACGGCTGTGTAAAACATTTGGATGTGCCCAAAACACATCAAAACTAACCTCACAGTTTCACAATAATTAAAAGTTTACCAAAAGATACTCATAGACTTATACAACAAAATAAAAGCAGACCACATGAGTTTGGCAAGTCTCTCAGATGACCAACACTAACAGAAAGAGATGGCTGAATGGTTCATCCTCTGTCCAGTTCCACCTTATCTCCCTCCACTTCAGCAGTGCTGTCCCCTGCAGATATGCACATACTTCAAAACTTCGTCAGTCCCATTACAGATCATTTCAATGGCCAGACTGCAGCTGCAGAGATTAGCCCATAGAGCCATGGAGGACTAACTGTTCAGAGGGACAGCCAAAGTTTGCTGGACATTTCCCTGCCCAGCATTTCATCTCAGTATACCTTTCAGACCTCCCCATCCCTCCCCTTCCCAGGGCTTCAGCCCTTTCAGCACACTCCCTCCTTCAGATCAAGACATATATCCTCCCTTATTTTCACCTTCAGGCTGGCTCCTCCTCAGCCTGCTCAAGGCACCCAGTGATTAGAGTATGCCTTGATCTTCAGTGCCAATTGAGGAATTCAAACCATCAGTTTGCTGTAGGCTTGCCACGAGGCTAAGAATAAGGCTAGACAGAAAACTCAGCCAGTCAAAAGGCAGAAAAAAAGTGGGGCAGAAAACAGATGTCTGCTTGACAGTTATGAAGAAAAAAAGGCCCAATGCACATTTTAAGTGCAATTTTTAAGTCTGCATTGAAAATATAGTTAAAGGCACATGTCCTTCTCTTCTACAGAGGATACTAACAGAATAATCCAATTACTG
The DNA here is from genome assembly GCA_013397175.1 of Platysteira castanea. Taxonomy (NCBI): domain Eukaryota; kingdom Metazoa; phylum Chordata; class Aves; order Passeriformes; genus Platysteira; species Platysteira castanea. The sequence continues at coordinate 285,570 of VYXC01003301.1, forward strand.
CTGCTGTCATCAAGCTAATTTCTTTTCTCAAGAGGTCTGTCGTGGGACAGAAATATTAAAACCCCCAGGCCTCGCGCCATGTTCCCCTTCGAAAGCTCACCGACAGGAGCATGCGACACCGAGCAGGTGCGCGCCCGTGACCGTGCCTCCCTCGCTGCTGCAGCCCGGGCGCTGCGGCGCGGCAGCGTGAGCCACAGCGCACACACAGGTGCGCCCCGTGCCAGCGTGAAGGATGCCCGGCCCCGGGGGCTGCCCCGAGGGCCGGGAAGGGACGCGCGGGGTGACCCCAGCGGGGCAGCGCGGGAGCGGGGACAGCGCGGGAGCGGGGACAGCGCGGGCACCGGGCCACGCGCGCTGGGGACACGCTGCGTGCGCGGGTCACTGGGGCCGAATGCACGGCTCCGAGACGCCCCGGGCACGGCTGCGCCCACCTTCTGTGTGCGTTCTTAGCGTGTTTCCTTTAGGAAACAAGACTCTTGCAAACCTGGGGGGGGGGTGTGTTTGTGCATAGGTGAGCCAGGCTTCCCAGTAACTCTTGAACCTGCTGGCCAATTTCCACCTGATTTGACAAAGCAGCAGAGGACTCAAGGAGAATTAATTTCTTACAGTGCTGTACAAAATACAGCCTGCAACTGCACGCAGTCCCAAGGCTTTTATCTGACCCCACAGCAGTGTGTATGATTCACCCACTCACAGTCAAAGGCTCACTAGGCAATCAAATAGACTTCATCCTGACCTGGCAGCATGCCTGTGGTGGACAGCCCCTATACACAGAAGCCTCGGGGCACCACAGTACAGCTCTCTCATATACCGTGCCAGCCAGTGACTATAAAAGGCACAGTGGGAACTGGGAGAAAAACAATAGGTGATCTGGGGAGAATGGTATTTTTACAGGGAGGAGGTGTAGATAGGTCCTGAAAAATTGAAGCTGCTGTGGGTGCACACACTTTTTTGGACTGGACATCTTCTAATTGATTACAGGGCAGTGGGTGAAGAAATGAGACCCTTTTAATGCCCGTGGTCTTCACCACTGGGGAAAGGATGAGTCCAACTCTTCTGAAATATCTTCACCCAGCTCAAGTTCTCACCTCTGTGGACTCTCTGGTGTCTCCTATGGACTGAGCTCACATTAGTATATAATTCAGTTAAAGAGTCAATTAACCGTGAGATGTGAATCCAGTGAAAACAGGATTCATTCATTTGGGAGCTGACAAAATTACTTGTTCCATTGCCCTTCCACTCACTGTCTTTTCAACAAGCTGTTCCAATGTTAGGTCATAAAATTCACTTTCAAGTGTGTCAGTTACGGGAAAAAAATAAATGAAAGCCCCTAGTGTGCATTTGCAAAAGCCATGAGGGAGGGACTCTGAGTGTCCATTCAGAGATCCAGAATGAAAGGCTCAACTTCCAGAAGATGAAGATGCCCAGCCTTTTCTCAAATGTAGGCTGCCTTAACCTGTCTCATGTTGGATGTTGAAAAAAAAAGAAGGACCTATATTCACTGTTCACACTTAAAACACTCCAGCCTACTTCTTTGATTGCCATCGCTTCCTGGGAGGTGGGCAGAGCCCATTCAGATACCAGGTGTCCTGCGCCTTGCAGCTTGGCAGGCAGTGCCGCGTGGAAAAGGCGCTCCACTCCACCAGCCTCGATGCCACCTGTTCCCAACCCTCCCGCCGCCCACCCAGCCCTGCCATGTCGAGGAACAGTCTGAACCTGGCCCACTGCCCGGGCCATGAAGGAGCCCAAATGGAGCCAGGCAATTTGGAGACATGGAAAGCAGGCACTTCTGAAAGATAACTTCTCTCCCCATACACCATTATTTGACAAATACCCCATTATTCAACAAGAGCCTCTCTCTCCACTTCCCAAGCAACTCTCTCCTTTGTTAAGAATTCACTGACCCCTTCCTTTTATCTACAGTGCTGTCAGAAAAGAATCTTTTTCATTACATTTCTCCTGAGCTCACAAGGTGGTTTGTGGGGCTTTTTTGAACAGTCTCTGGTAGATAACTAAAAGGTATTGGTAACCATCTGCTCAGTGCATGCCCTGAAGGAAAGCACTTGCTCAAACTCCTTCCATACTGCATCAGAAACAGGACATTCCCTGCTCTTCACAAGTCTTTGTGAACTGGAAGTGATGGAAACACTTCATTTCCAATGGCAGGAGTCTCAGCAAGAAGAAGCCATCCCCTTCAGAGGGAAAGTTTATTTAGTTTAAGAAGGTCAGATCTGCATATGGCCATTTGCAAGAAAGAACATTTCTGGCAATGGTGATTTTACCTCACACTCTGACCCCATGCAGGGTGCGTGAACCCTACCTTCTGATCTGGCAGGCTTTAATAGAAGTTGAGAAAACAAAATGGTGCCAGATCTCTGACATTTCATAAATGTGAAGAGCTGGTTAATGCAGCACACCAAATATCGAATCTTCAGCTTGAGCAGGTTTATGTTGGAGGTAGCCCCTGTCATCTGAGAGCTATGAACCATCTCTGCATGCCACTTCCTTAGGGGCAGCTCTGCCCCAGCTGAGGTGACACCACACACTGCCCCTGGCCAAGTCCCTGAAAGATCAGCAGCCTCATCCCTTAGCCCTGGGGGAGTAACCAGCAACATGCAGGGCTGTAACAAATGGTTCCCCAAGCTTCGCCTCCCCTTACCCGCTCATCCATGACATGGATGCTAGTCTGCATGTTCGGCTGTGGTGAGAGGATCACTAGCTTGTCAAGCTGGTGATGTGGAGAACGGTATTAACTGAGTAATTAAATCATTTCTGTAATTACTCTCACACAGCTATAAATAATGTAAGCCCACACGTTCTCTCTGGAAGCCACAATAACAAGAGAAGAGAGAGTGAGGGATGCCAATTAAAAAGGAGAAATAATAACAATAATAATACTTAACATTTATACAGCACTTGGCATTTTCAAAGCACAGTGCAAACAAGAATTAAGAAATGGGTAGAGTGACAGACAGGAGAGGGTGAGAGGAAGGGAAGCAGGAGAAGGGAGAAGATAGGAATGGGGGCAGGTACGGAGCAGGATTTGAGACCCGGCAGGGCTGATGACTTGGTGTATGCTCAGCCCAGCCCTGTGGCAGGGCCACTGGCTCTTCACCGCACACTTCAGTAGTGCTGCAGAAGCCGGAGGGGCAAGGACACGGCTCTGCCTCTGCAGAAAGCGAGTGAGCCGAAGCAGGAGCGAGGACAAAGCGCTGCACTGCAGGAGCTCACACATGGAGGAGCTGGCAGCTCCATCATGGAGCTGATCCCCTCCAGCGCAGAGGCCTGACAGTGACCATGCTGGCCCCAAGCCAGGCAGCTGGTGGAGGCTGTGAGGGCCTTGCCCCTCCTCGCCGGAGCTCTTCCCCCTGCCCATGAGGCCTGGGGCCCTGGAACAGGGCATGCTGGCTGAAGGAGTGCACAGGCAAGCCAGCCCCAGGCACACTTCGGAAGACCCACTGGCTTTCCTGCAGCAGGGAGCACTGATGCCAGCGTCCCAGTCACCCCACAGTCACTTCTGACTTCCTCTGTGGTTCAGGGCAGAATGGGAAAGGAGTATTTCTGCCCAGCTGGAGGGAAGCAGCACACTCAGGGAAAGCATCGCTGCCCAACCCCATTGTCCTGTGTCCTGCCCTGGCCCACGTCTGGTCTTTTCTACTATGCAGTTTCCACCTGACAGGTTTTCCACTCCCATTTCACACTTCTCATCCCATTTTCTCACCAGTTATGCCACCTCCTGTGCTCCTTGGCTCTTGCTCCTGTGGCCAGCAAGGAAGCATAACCTACACAGGTATACCTCTTTCGCTCTCTCTATTTTCCCATCCACCATCTCCTGCTTCCCACCTTTATCCAGTCCCCCTGCCCCCTGCTTGTATCAGGATCTCTTCCATTTGCTCACGGTCTGCACTGGCTTCTCAGAATACCCTGCACGGCCCCTACTCACATTTCAGCCCAGATTCCCTGCTGCACAGCACATTTCTCCTGGCTGGATCCCACCAGGATCCCACAGGAGAGCTCCAGCATAGCCTGTGCAGCCCCCAGGGCCAGGTGCAGTTTTGAAGCACAGCTTGCAAGGACGAGTTCTCTCCAAGAGACATGGCAAACATCTAAAAAGACTTTAGGTACATCTGCAGTTTCTTACACTTATAACAAGGCCAAACTTGGGGCAGCCTATGCAGTGGTAGCAAAAGCACATCTCTGGTTACAAGTCCTTCCCTGCAAGACACCCCTGCTCCAGACCTGTGTCCTTGCTCTGAGAACATGTGGTGGTCAAGCAGAACCTTTGGAGGAGAATGTGACAGCACTTGCAACATAGATAAATCACATTTCATCCTGTGCCACATTTTCAGAGAGAGATGTTTTACTTTCCAAATAAATAGAAAAATAAATCAATCAGCTTGAGGCATACACCTGGCATAGGAAACTTTGCTCAAACAGTCATAGTCTGGCAAAATTACAGGAAACCCCCAAGAGGATTTTATAATGGGAACGCTGGGCCAAGCTTACAATAGATGGTACTATCAGCCCTGCATAAAATGAGTTCTCCAGGATGATGCAGCTATTCAGCCACCACCTCTAATGGGGGTTAAAGCTTCTCCTCCTGGAGTCCAGATTTTCATCTCAAGCACTGTACTTACTTCAGTTAGAAAAATCCATTGATTGTTTCCTAGTAATTAGGTTTTTGCCTTTTGTAGAGCTCAAATTTTACAAAAACATTGTTATGGTCTTCTTGTATAGGGCAAATTGCTGTAGACAGCAGTTGAGCAAGTGTCTTTAAGTCATGTTTTATAGCAGAGCTGCAGTGAGGACTCGAGTCTATTAGGACTGCTGGATTCTGTTGGCATCTTTTAGATCAACTCTCCTCACTGCACGTACCTGCCTCCTTTACTTTTTTGCCCACTCACCCTCAGACTCTCCACATCCTACATTCTTTCCCCCTTCCTCTGAAACCTACATTTATTGTTATTATCAGGAACCTCACAGATACACAGCTAAAAGCTATTGCCAAGCACAGAGAAAAATTGCTTCGACAGAGCCTTTAAGGTATTTTTTTCTCGTTCTCAGAACTTTCTCTTTTTTTTTACTTAATTTTCTCCCCATGATCCTAGGTTCAGGAGAAGTTTTCCTATCTGTCTTTCATCTTCTTTATCCTCTTTCTCCTCTGCTTCATCTATATAACATGTTCTCCAGCACTTAGTTCAGTCCTGTTTGAAAACAGCTGAAGAAACATGGTTTCCATCTCTTCCCTAAGAAGTCTAGAGTACTTCCTAATAAAACTCAGTGTCTGAGCCTTTTTCTTGATACACATATATATCATTTATTATTATCATTTAATGTATCATAATACATCATTTAATTTATTTCCTAACTTTATCCTGTCATTCCTACTTCTGCATCTGGCAGCTACACTAAGCATTTTTTTCTCTACTCTACCTCCATTCATTGAGTATATAAATCACACCCTCACTCATTGTTCAGCCAGTCTACACTACACACATACAGCTGTTTCACTCTTTCTTCATATATCAGCTCCCCCGGACTGTTAACAGAGTCACAGACTACAATTATGTCTTCTTCTGTACCCTGTTTTTTCCTAGCCTGTGTATATGTAATTCCCTTCGCTTCCTTCATAATCCATCCCCTCCAAACTTGGCTAATGAAGCAAATAAAAGGCAAAGAGAATAAGAGATTCCCTGGAAAGAATTGTTTCTCTCTGTCCTGCGGTTACTGGGGAATGACATGCGGATCTAAAGCAGCAGCATCGGGCAATTTCACACTCCATGTTTTCAATTTCATTTTGAGGCCAGTTTAGGGCAGGGACAAATTTGAGTGCAATTAATTTAGATTTTGTGAGACAAGTTACTGCTTGGGGTTGTAATAAAGGACTTCCTGTCCAGATTGAAGAAACTAATCTCCTTGTCCAGCTGGGGATGGCACAAATTAATTTAAGACCTTTTTGTTGGGTTTTTTGTTTTGAAGAAAGGGGTTGCAATAAAGATTATAAGTAACTATTGGTCAGAGCTCATCAAGCATCCAGATTTTCTTTAGGTAAGTGCTTACAGATTTGGAGATCTACGTAAGTATCATTAGTGTGAAAATCAAGGTTAGAAATCTATCAAGAAAGAGCTTTTTCACAGACGCCCAGGTCCACACTGGGTGGAAATCAACATTTTCCTCACAGACACTTCAACAGTTCTATTTGCAGGTAGACAGTGGCAACATCGCATTTAAGCAAGAGTAGTGACAAGGTTAATTCACCTTCTCTTTACCTCAGGTGGGTTGCAGAAGTTGCGTGCAGGGCTAGGGAAGGAAAGGTCTTCTGTCCCTCAAAAGAAAACATCACTATAACAACAGAAGAAAACTAACACTCTGTTCTCCTAGAGGAAAAATCCTATGACCCGAAAAAAACCAGCTTATAAATAGCTGCAGAAGGCTGATGCAAAGGAATCAGACTTCACTCTGGTTTGATATTTGTTGCCTGAGACAACTTCTGCTAAAGGAAGGCACCACACCTCTGTGTGGCCATCCTCTCCCTGAGCACTGCTTCTGCCCAGAAGCATCCCAGGGCACCTTAGCAGGGCATGAGTCTCACCAGGGTACCAGGTTTTCTCCTTCCCAGTTCTGTGACAGTCAGACTCAGGTAACACCTTCAAGCATCAGGTGTCCAAGGTTCAGGCCAAATATGAAGTGCATCCAGTATAAATTACTAGGAGGGAAAAAGTGATAGGGATGTTTCACGGAAATTTACACTTCAGTAAGAATTTTGTTTTCTTTGTTTTTTTTAAAGAGGCTTCCTTGTTGCTTTTAAGCAAAAAACCAAAAAAAAAAAAAAAAAAAGGAATCAACTCCACATTTTTTTCCTGTGACTCTTGAAAACAATACCCCAGAAAAACTGAAATTGAGTTCCTCCGAAGAAAACTGGAGATGAAGTAGAGGAAAGCTTTAAAAATTTTAAAAAAACAAACAAACAAACAAACAAACAAACACACAAAAAACCACCCACAACAAAAAATCCCAACAACAAAAAACCCCCCAATACTATTTTAATAGGATAATTAACAAAAGAAATTATACATTTCTTTGAAAAGTCATATTTTCATTGGAATAATACTAATGAGAGTACTTGAGCTCTTGTTTAGAAAATGAGAGTTCACATTGAAGGATTTAATGGCCCTGGGGAGAGGTTAAAGCTCTTAAAAGTTCATTTCCAGGTTTCCTAATATCTAAGGGNGAATTTTGTTTTCTTTTGTTTTTTTAAAGGGGTTTTCTTGTTTCTTTTAAAAAAAAAACCAAAAAAAAAAAAAAAAAAAAAAGGAATCAACTCCACATTTTTTTCCTGTGACTCTTGAAAACAATACCCCAGAAAAACTGAAATTGAGTTCCTCCGAAGAAAACTGGAGATGAAGTAGAGGAAAGCTTTAAAAATTTTAAAAAAACAAACAAACAAACAAACAAACAAACACACAAAAAACCACCCACAACAAAAAATCCCAACAACAAAAAACCCCCCAATACTATTTTAATAGGATAATTAACAAAAGAAATTATACATTTCTTTGAAAAGTCATATTTTCATTGGAATAATACTAATGAGAGTACTTGAGCTCTTGTTTAGAAAATGAGAGTTCACATTGAAGGATTTAATGGCCCTGGGGAGAGGTTAAAGCTCTTAAAAGTTCATTTCCAGGTTTCCTAATATCTAAGGGTTCTTAAGTGCTGTAATTTATTTGTAAAGTAATAAAAGTAGTTCTAGGGAAATTCTTAGGTGTTAAACTTCACAAAAATATGCTGCCTATTTTCCCTTTCTTTACATGAATAAAAGAAAATGTTGTTTTGTATGGGTTGGTTAGACACAGATGTAAACAGAAATTACAGACCCACCTGGCTTTTTATTATATATGTATACAAGGGAAAAACAACGCTGGCATACAATACTGGCTTTTAGTGTCTATGTCTCTGTGACTTACCTTTTATTCTCCTTCCCCAACCTTTGCAGCAGACTCGTAATTTGAGGACACATGATATTTAGTTCATTATTTGTGACCTACACAGAGCTTTATTTTGGCAGCAAAAGGAAACAGAGTACCAAAAGCAAAAGAAGTGTATTAATCATGTCCATAATAAAACTATTAAGAACTTGAAGGGAAACTGCTGATTTCTTTTTATTTTATTTTTTAAAATCAAACTCATCTTTGCTAACCATTAGATTAGTTTAAGAAACATTTTAACTATTACTATCATCAAATCCAGTTTCAGAGAAATGAAAACACTTTGTGAAATTACATTAACCGCATATAAATTTGTTTGGAGGGAAAAAAGGGATAGAAATCTTTCAATGTCTGCTGATCAAAACGTTCCTTTTCCCCCCCTTCTAAGCAGCATTTTGTTTGGAATTCATTTTATTTCAATTCATATAATCCATTCAAAGGGAATTTTATCTCTTTCTTTTCTTTCTGGTTTGTTTTTTTTTTTTACTGAATTTCCTTCACACAAGGGCTTGAAAAATTTCAGATGTCATCCCTAATGGAAATGAAACAAATTTACATCCAAAAAATGAGGTTTTCATTCCCCATGCATCCCTATTACTTAACCTTTGAAAACCTGAGAGTGAAAGTGCTTTCCTTTTAATTACAGATGTTCTGCTTTTAGCAGCACTGTCCCAGTGTCTTTGACTTTGTCCTGGTTTCAGTGTGTATCTAGGTGCTCAGCTTATCCAACTCGTTTTGGCTTCCCTGTACCTGCAGCATCACTTTGCTGCACTCTGGCCAACAGCTACTCTCCCTCCCTGGTGCTCTACCCCCACTGTCCAACTCTGGACTTGCTCCGCACCAAAAGACCAAAGAAATGGCTGCTGCAGCAGCATGGCCCAAACAGGGAGTGACCGCAGCAACCTTTGGCATTGAAAGAGAGAGACAACGTGTCTTGGAAATTTTACAGAGAACAAAAGTAAAGGGGACAGGGATTTATGAAATGGGGATAAAAACGCAGAGGAAAACATTGTGGCTTTAGTATAAACCAAAAAAAAGAACAAGGTAGTGGAGGGAGTAAGAGAAAAGCCAGCTCCACGCCATGTGAAAAAAAGGAGGGAGAATCTGGCCTAGAACAGATCACAGATTTTAAATTTCAGGTTAGTTTTATGCAGCTTTTATACAAATTCTATTACTGGCACAGCCCAGTGATAGATCACTCTTCTCTACCGTTTTATTTCCATCAGCATGCTGATGCATACTGCATGTATCCCTGGGTGGCCAAGCCCTGGAGAAAATAGCAAGGGATGCAGAGACACAGAAGACTGATTTTCACCTGGGAAAACATAACCGTCCTCTTCTTCCAATACTTTTTTCCTCTTCTGCCTGTGCACCATTGTCTTACTATAAAGCTGCCCAGGACAAGAAGCTTTGGCAAAATAACATGACTGTGGAGAAGTAATGAGGAACAGTTCCAGCAAAAGTGATGGCCACCAGCTGTGCTATAAGAGAACCCAAAGCATTTTCTGCTCTTACCTCTTCTGCATTCATTATCACCAAGTTGACTTCTTCTGTTATTTTAAAACAAATAAATAGTCTGTCATTACAAAATGGACCAGTCAGCCAAATGGTGTGGTCATTTTTTAGGCAAGAAACTAAATCTTTTCCAACACAGTAAGTTTTGTAAATCAGAATAACAATTCACGCTTCTCTTGAGATACCTATGAATGTACATTTGTAAATGTTATTTCCTTTTTTTGTGACTGCTCCTTTACCTTCTGGCTCTGGGAAGAACTGATTTTAGGTAATACTGAAAAGAGAATGAGAAAAGCCTAGTCCAGATTTCTAGTTTCAGGTCTGCAACCCAAGATATTGGTTTGTGTGGTTATCTGAACTGAAGCTTGGTTTGCAGTCTTGAAGGTTTACTTTCACCATCAATCTCCTAAAACAGGGGAACCTCATACAATTTAATTTCTGCTTTCAAAACAATTGGGGAGAAACAAGAAATTATTTTAAATGCTGAAGGCCAGCAGGAATGCTCTCTGGTCAAAAGTGCATTGCAGTCCTCTAGACAATACAAACTAATGCTTAAAATCAGGAAACACAAAGCTGTTCAAAGTCAGGTCATTGCAGCAACATCAGGCAAACTGAAGAGACCAGCATGCTTCCACATCACAGTTTCTGGACCACAGAAACCTAACACTGGTGGTGGTACACCTTTCTCTCCTCTCCATTTCATCTATTTTGGATTAAACACAGATCATCAGTGATCAGTGCTATTCCCTTTCTCATCACAGGTCCTGGTGAGATGATGCTATTGCCCTAGTCCTTTTCAAGGAATCAGCAGCAAAATAAGGTGCTTTCTTACAGGGCTGAAACAGTGTGAGCACTCTTCCACCCTGCCCCAGAGCTATGGTCTTGCTCCTCTGAGCGGAACAAACACGGGGTCTGCTGGACCCCCTCAGCCATCACTCCCAGGCCACCCAGCCCCAGCAAAAGGACTGCTGCACTTCGCTCCATCTGGCATCACTGCTGGCACGCTCATCAAACTCAAGGGACGGAACCGGCTACGACAGAACTCTCACTCAGCAAAGGGGCCTCTCCAGGGCTCGAGGCAGCCACACCACGTGCCTCTGCTTCACCGTTCTCCTGGAACTAAACCCACATCACGGTGTGCACACCGATCATCTGGTCACTTTCTTCTTATGCCAGATTAGGCAGAAATTAAATGTAACACTCTGTAACAGGTAAGCAGGTGGAATTACAGACACGAGCATCATGGAGTAAAAACAGCAAAAACATGTAAATTCCTGTGTACTTATTTTTCAGAGGAAAAAGGCAAAACACAGGGAAAACAAAAATATATAAACATTATTTACAAAATCTAATCAAATGCAATATTAAAGAATGTGAGTTTGAACAAAACGATCAGGAAAAACAGATGTTCCACTTTCAGCAACATACCTCCGCCTGCTATGTCACACCTAGGGCAGGATTCATGGCATTTAACTTGAGGCATCATGAACAAGTTGCGGTACAGCCTTCTTCAGTAATCAGTGGGGAGACACAGGACTGTCCCACGAGCATTTCACTGCACCCTGAATTGGGTGGGGTGAATTGTCCTCAGGTGGTGCCTCCTTTACCACTGATGCCTAGATCTCCAGCTGGTGGGTAGCAAACTTCTAGATGAATATTAACTGAGATAAAGCCAGCTTATACAGGACAAAAGAAAATTCGGGCTTGAAATCCTATTTTTTTTTCTTTTTGCCTGCCCTTTTGTGTCTCAATTTACCAGTTGCACGGTATATTACAAAGCCCTTTTTACACATGACCCACATTTCCTAACAGAACACTTACTAAACCCTCGCTGAAGGTGAAACAGAATTTCACATGCTACTCCAGGAAAGGTGGTTTGACTGGGGAGTTTTTTTGCATTAAACTCCAGCAAAGAGGGGCTTATCTGTCACACCAAGGCATTAGTGGTTTCTAGCATTCCTTAAGTTTGCATTGGCGCTACTGATCACAAACACACGGGAGCATAACGAAGCTGTAAGTGCAGATCTGAACCTGTGAAATGCTGAGCAAGTTCAATCACAGCTGACTGCTGTGGGCGTTGAGGGGATGCAGAAAGAAGCAAGCCATGCCTGCAGGATCAAACCTCAGCCACACAACTCATCTGCAAAGAACATGACTAAGAGTCATTAAAAGCAAAGCCTCTGTCAAGGCTCTCTGTGGAAAATAAATTGTTTAGGGACTTACCAGGCTGACTTCAGTATTTTTAGTAGAATTTCAGTGTATTTACTCTCTACCATATTTTAATTCAATTCCTCAAATAAATATTATCCGTTAAAGATTACACACCTGTGGATCAGAAGTTGTAAATGTCAGCCTTTTCAAATTATGTTTCAAAGAAACCTTGGCCTTTCCTAAAACTGCAGATCTTTGTACATAACCTGCAAACCTCCTGTCTGCAAAATCACACACACACACACACACACAAAAAAAAAAAAAAAAAAAAAGGGGAGCTTGGTAAAACAGAAGTCTCCATTCATAAGGCTTTCACCTTTGAGCTCCCTGTGGGCTGCCTGCCTGCCAGAACGCTCTTTAGAAGCAAGCCAGTGGGGTACACAGAGCAGTGGCAGGAGATGCTGCCTTCCCAAGGAGAGACTAGGGACAGGTAAAAAGAAAAATCTTTTCAAAGTTCAATAGGCCAAACTTCTCTTTGAATTACAGCAGCGTGAATCTGATCTAATCCTGCCAAAGGCAATGGGGTTATGCTGGATTTACACCGTGGGAATCTGAAATCAGAATTTGGCCTGCCATGTTCAAAGTCACAAGGACCTTTTCCCAGTGCTGAGGAGGTCTTGTGTCACTAACTCTTACACTTGTTCAAAGATGTAAAATGTCACCCTAAGTGTGAAATGCAGCACTTGAGCACTGCTTCCAACTCTGTGTTGCACAGACATAAATAAACATGCAACACAGCAGGCAGGAGAGCATCAAGATGCAGCATTGCTGCCTGCCTGGCCTTCAAGGCAGAAAAGCCTCACAGTGGGTGGAATGGGGCAGTGGGACTTCAGTACATGTGCAACTGTTTTGTGATTATTCAGTGACTATTTCAGTTTAAAGGCCGATATGAGAAAATAACACTCCATGCTAACTGTGTGATATTTGGCAACTGAACAGTTGGTCTAAGAGTGAGAAAATAATTTGTTAGCACCTTCAATAGCCTACACTGGATTATTTACTTGCAAGGTAAATAAAACAGAATGTGCCTGGATTTCTCATCTCACTAGATCTCCTTCTGAGGAAAAGCTGCCATAGTGGCCAGGTCAATTCTCACCCTTCATTCAATTAGCCCTGATTCTGCCTAGTTAAATGTCTCAGATTCACTTCAGAGCCATTTGTATAAGAAAAGAGTTGTTGGCTTGTGTCCCTATTTACTTCTTTGGGATGCACAAAGAATGGTCAAGAGGGTCTTCTTAATAAAAGCCTTGGCCCTGACTGTCTGGCTTCAAGCCTGCAAGGAAAGGGACAACCAGCTCCTCTCACATGTTCCCACTAGCCAACAGTAGCCCCGAGGCCACTGTTAGCCACACTATCTGGCCAAATGGACACTCAGGTGTGAATTGCTGCATGTCCTGTTCCTGAAAGGTGGAAAGATGCTTCTCCCTCTCTGCATCTCGCCCTGTTTAAAAGCAGTAGCAGGATGGCTTGTTTGTGAAGTAATTCCTCAGAAGACTGGCTAGAGCCTGGGAAAACAATGAAATGTTTGTGATATGAAGGAATAAAGTAGTGCAGTGGAAAAAAAGAGATTTAGCTGGACTGGTTCAGACTGGTTAGTCACTTTAGCTAACACCTATTTAACTTCAGGAGCTAATGAACACTTTATAGAGAGGATGGCTTTATTAAAGATTCAATTATATTCCAATTAAGGTGTAAGAGCTGCATTAAGCATCCCTGAAAATACCACAATGTCCTCCAGCTACATGCAGGAAAAATCCCAGGCTCTTCTAAGGTAAAACACAGGCAAAAATAAAACCTTAAAAAAATTACAATTTTCAGGGGCTCTTTACCCTTCCTAAGGAAGAAGAAAAGGGCTGATACTTTTGCAGGTCTCCTCTACCTGCTTCTTTTCCTCCTCAGCTTTTCTCTGTTGCAGGTAATTCCACATGATTAATAGGCTCTTCTCAGTAGTGCTACACACAGTTATCTCTTTTAATCTGTCTTTGAATCTGAAACTGTCTAATCTCCCAAGCCTTTGGCCCCACGGGACACCACCTGAGGATCACAGAATAAGATACTTCTCTTTGTTTTAAGTTTGGATCCACAGGTCTGCAATAAAAGGAAGCTCATTTAAATTTACCTTATCTGCCATGATCATAGAGGAGCCTCCATGGATGCCCAGGATGGGAGTGAGGGTCTGGGCAGAGATGAAGTCCAGGATCTGGGCAATGGCTTCCTGGTCTGTGTCATCAGCAAATACCACCCCTTGAATCTTCCGGTCTGACATGAGGTCACAGATGCGGGTGATGATGCTCTTGGGATCTGTCTCATTCATGGCCACCAGCTCCACCCGAGGCACCACTGAGAGGTGGTGGAAGTCATCTTTCTCGTGGGCATCTTTGATGGCCACTTCGTCTGAGGTCCCCACCAGGATGACTGCAATGCCAATGCTCGGGTGGCTTTTCTGGGCATGGGCCCCGCTCCCTGTTGTTGCGAGGACTGCCAGCACCAGCCAAAACCTTGGAGAGTAGCACTCCACTCTGGGCCTCATCTTCGGCTCTTACACTCCCTGAGCAGGGAAGAAAAAAGGAAAGGGGGAAAGTAAATCAAAGTGATTAATTGACAAGTCAGTCATGCACTCAGCCTTCAAGGAAGATCCATTGATCTTCCTCAGCCACTAGCTCTCCTCCTAACAATCCTTCTGGTCCGATGCCTAGCCCTTTGGCTACATTCAGGGCTCTGTTAAAGTTGGGGGGGTCAGACCAGTCCAGCCCCTTCTTCAGAGTCTGGAATCACTTAAGAGAACAGCTGTCAGCAGAAGATGGGATTGTGTCATTTCTCAGGTCCCATGTCACTCTGAGACCCGAGTCAAAAGTGATAGAGAATTGTCCTTTGACAGCTGATCAGCTGTCTTTGTGAAATTAATTGCTTATGTCAAGCCCATGTCTGAGTGTTCACCCTCAACACAAAGGAATGACTGGTGCTTGCGATCAGTTTGGACTTGTGCTGGAAGTACAGGCAGGGAGACTGAGGAGACCAGGCAGATAAGGACTCCTTTTTCCTTTCTCAGCACAGTCCCTGCAGAACAAAGTGAGGACAAATGGGCAAGGTCATTGGATGTATATGTATGTGCGTATCCATTGCATACAACCTTCGTACCATCACCAGGACACACACAGCTCCCGTGTGTAGTACAGTCATATGCTTCCCACCAATACAAGATTCTTTTTTTTAAAAAAAAACCAGGACTACAAAATTTCCCAGCGATCAGGGCCAAAACTGGATCAGGACCCTCCAAGTCCAGCTGTGTTTGCACAGAAGTAGAAATGCCAACAGAGCTTACAATGGTTCACCCTCAGCTACTACAGCCAGACATGTTACATCAATCTTCTCCTTGAGCATGTCCACTTTAATTTGTAATCACAACAGTAGAAATGAAAAACCATGATGAGGTCATCTCTCTAGCCCCTGCCTGAGTGGGACAGTTCCCTGCGGGACTGTTCCTCACTCCTTCTTGAGTCGCACTTTAATAATAGTTCACATTTCATCTTCACTTTTCATCTTCAAGGCACTCTACAAACACTAATGAACTAATCCTTACAGCACCTATGCAGTGTAAATATCAGAGACAACAGAGCAGTGTCCCCCCCATCTGCCCACCACCCCTGTGGGAGGCAGCACTGCTCGGGGTGCCCACCCAGGGCCAGACTGATGTCCCAAGGAGATTTCAGGCATTTCAAACTAAAGACTTTCCCTCAACACAACAGGTTCTGCTCAGCTAGTCATGCCCATAATTCTGTTCTTCATCACAGGCACATTTGAAATAAATACATCAGCCCTGACCTTTTTTGTGCTACACCTCTGGTCTTGGGTGTCCAAGAATGGGACCCTTCCATACTGTTCATTGCTACACATGCCTCTATCAAATGAGCAGAAAGCCACAGGAGCAGGGACAATGCTGGCAAAACTTCGTGGAAGCAGGAAGTCCACAAAAGAACCCTCGCTGACACCAGCCACCCACAGGGAAAAGGCCCAAGAGGCCCCATCTTGCCCTGCTCAGGAGAACACACAGGCTCAACACCTGCTCCCTCATTGTCATGCTAAGCAGATAGAATGTATCCTGCATTGATATTACCAGATAAATAAGCAGATAATAAAATAGATAATAAATATGCACCGGAGAAACCAAATCCACTTAAGAAGCTGAAAAGGACTGCTGGTGTGAAGCACCAATCGATTCTAAACTCTCTGAAGGATTCACTTTCTGAGAGATGCTCACAAGGAGAACCAAGAGACTTTGAGAGTTTGGCAAAATGAACAGTTAACTTCATTCCAGTATGACTGTTATCCTCCAATTACAAATCACTAAATTAGATTCCTTCACAGTGAAATGCAGTCCCCATTTCTGCAATGCTTTATTAACTTTAATGCACTCTATATACTCTCTGTCTCTCACTCTCTTGCTCATTCACTTAAATGCTATATTTGTTCTCTTAAAATATGTCTCCTGCGGTCCCTCTGCATCGACTCATACAGTATACTACATTTGGTTAGGCAATGGCTAGTTGTGATGCCCAGGGAGGAGAGTGTAGGTTTTTCCCAGCCCCTTTCCCACCAGGAATACTTTACAGGGCCTTCCAACCCAGGGTTCAGCATTCATGCAGGAGCTATACAGGCAGTCATGGCAGATGTCAGCCTTCACGCTCAAGCACATGCTTCTCCCAGTGGGAAAAATGGCAGCCAAGAAACCCATTCCCTTCTCTGCATTTGCATCAAGCCAATAACCTCTAGCATCTACCTCCAAGAAGGAGAAGAGAGCCCAGATCCTGGAGAGCACATAGGTACCAATCTGCTGGGTATCTGTTCCCCACTTGGGCAGATTTTTCAATTCAACACAAGACTGAGTTATCTGGACAGTGCCAGATCCTCAGGCTTTGGCCAGATATGCAGGAGCAGCCAGGGCTAGGAAGCAGGTAATACACAGAGGAGGTTGTCTGTGCCTCAGTAGCCAACCTGCCATCTCCAATTTGGATCCTCAGCCACAAGCCCTCTCTGAATCAGGCAGAGCAATGCTTAGGCAGCCTATGTTGTACCAACCAAGATCCCTCTCCCTGCATCTCTCACTCATATATAACATGTCTGTCATGCTTGCTCTGTCTTTCAGGTGCTCCATGGGCAGTCTGTGTGCCAGACAGCAGTGTTCTGAGGGAATAGCAGGTACCAGGTCCCCTCGTAGGATGGGAGCTGGGGATGTGATAAGGCAGGAGAACACCAGTAAATCACACCCCAGCCAGGGCTGAGTGTGGTTTTCACCATTCAGCTCCCACAAGGCAGCGCAGGGGTGAGCTGCTCAAAGACTAAAACAGGGGTGTTCATGGTGTTACAATCCCTTCCGTCCTTGGGGCTGACTCGTGTTCACATCAGTAGTCACTCTTCACACATCTGCTCACATGCATGTGCTGGCTGTTGGAGAAAGGGACAGACATCCCAACACCAGCCTCACCTCGCGTTCCTCCTCTGGTCTGGCTCACTGCAGGCCCCTTTTGAATGTGTCCCTAGTAGGGACAAGGCGGGGTGAACCACCACAGACTTATTATCAGATTAAGGGGACCCCAGAACAATGTGAAAATGTGTTTCTGCATACAGAGCAACAAGTTTTGTTCATAATTTCTACAGTGTTCAAGTGCAAATATTTGAGGTACTCAATCAAGAAAACACTGAAGACAGCACACGGATCTCCTTCTAAGTGTATTCCTGTTTCCAGTGAAAAGGGGGAATAGAGAAATTCACATGCAAAGAAATTCAAAAGCACCTGAAAAAGCTGCAGCTGTAAAACAGGGCATTTACCCCTTGTTGTTTCAAGAAATTTTAATAATTTTACAGTATAATTTCACCAGTCAAGAATGATTATAAAAACATGCAAGTATATTTTATTACCAAGTATTTTACATGAGCAGGATTTTCTCTTAGAGGTGGTGTGGGGCAACACAGTGTTTCAAGTATTTTCTGTGATTTTGGCACTCCAAAACAATTTAGAAAATCCCAAACTCCAGACTGGTGTGTAAAATCCTTTACACATTACTGCACACTATTATATTGTCTCTTACTCCCTAGAAAATAATATATGGGAGTGCCATTAGATGAAGTGGTTTTACAGACATAGCTATATTTAGGTATAAACATGCCAGTAAAATCACTATACCTCTATAAGCTTATTTTACTTACCAATATAACATATCCACCATTGTGGAGGAATGCAGCATCTACTTACTGCAGAGCAATGTTACACAATCGCTTTCAAAATGGGAAATGAAAGCTAACTTCTCCAACTGAAAATGCAAGAGGAATGTAGGTAGTCAGACAGTAATTATTCCAATTGGAATTTAGCCAGGACCAAAGGTTAGATTGCTTAAAAATATCATAAGAACCTTACTTGACACTGCACTTTTACGTGGATCAGACCTAAGATAAGTATTAATAGAAAATTATCAGGCTGCACAGGCAAAATACAACTCAGCATTAAGAGGTATTTCTGGATGATATTTCAAAATACAGAAAGTGCACAAATAGGTCACTGTACATTGAACCAGGCTAACTGTAAACAGACTACTACTCCGGCAGTGTACAGCAAAGCCAGGCAATCTTCAGGTCAGAGAAGGAAACTGAGGCAGAACAAAGGCTGGTCACAGCTTTTTGGGGGTAGTTCTGTTGTGCGCTGACACTGGTTCCTCCTCCTGCTGCAGTCGTGCCATCTAGGCAGCCTTTCACAATACCCTCTTGGAAGGGTGTTTGCAAGCTCCCCAAACCCAATCTCCAAGCTCAAGACAGCAAGAGGAAAGGAAGTCATGTAATACTGCAGTTCCAGACAAAAAGCTGTCTTGAAGGCAGCTTTCCTAATTAAGAGGAAGACAGTGCTTGGGACAGGAGGCTGAGCCAAGCCCCTAGCTACCAGCAAAGGGAACTTCACAGGGATATTGGCTCCATATGGGAGAATGAAAAGCCTACCTCCAGCCCCCCCTCCCCCCCCATGCTTCATTGGAGGGCCACAAGGAAGTTCCTATCCCACTGTTTTTTGGGCTCTGCTCACTGAGAGCTCTGATGCTCTACGGACTGCTTAGACTTCAAGCCACAGAATCTGAATTTAATAGCGAAGTTTGTATCTGCACCAACTGCAGTGCTAACTCCCAGCCCTACTCTCATCACCAGCCCAATTCCAGGCCTCACCACCATCACCCCCCTCAGTCCCATTACTACCTAAAGGCAGATGTCCTGCCAGACCCAGTGGGAGACATCGGCACTACTCTTTGGTATTTGCTCACCTTCGACAGCACCTTAATTCACACTGCCTTCATTCCTCTGACAGTTTGAGCAGTATCAGACAATGAATCCAAAAGCAATCCTTATGTTTCAGGATCTAGCTGGAGGTAGGAAGAAATCCATCTCACCGGGGAAATACTTTACAAACCTCGAAGGTGCTTTGTGCCTGGTATCCAACACACCACCAGAGAACAAGTACACCAGAAGAAGCTGTAGGGAAGTCAGCATTGCACTAGATGGCTACGGGGCTGTCACACAAGGAAATACAAGCATGTCCAGATCAAAGAAGAGCACTATTTCTGTATTTACCAATGACAGAAGACTGGTCACTTTTTGATCTTTTTGTCTACTACCTGCCTTACGGGCAAACTGGAGGAGCTAAGAAGACCCATGGAAAAAAAAAAAAAAAATAGGGAGGACAGACTGGAACTTCATCAGCTGTTACTCCTAAGAGCTGGGGTTTAAAGCTATAAATCACACCAAAATTTACACCTAAGTTTCTCCAACTCTCTGATTTTTGACAACCCAATTTCAGCTTAGGACTTCCTTCCAATATCATGGTTACTCTGCAGTGTGGACATGCTGCATATTGTATACCTCTGAAGAAGCATTCCTCTTCTTCTAAAACTGTTTTAACAATTGTCCTACCACACCTTCAGCCCAGGCTATTTGTACATTGACAACTCTTGTGCTGCTGTTTCCCGTATTACTGCGTACCACGTAGGTGACATAAGTGCCCATAAATCTTCTTCTGGCTCACAGCCCTGTTGTTCCAGGAATTTTGTCAACAGACACAAAGAAGAGGAGGATGGATCTGGGGCACAATAGATGTGTCTAGAAAGTGCCTGCACACTTCAGGTGCTGATAAACAGAATGAATGATGCTGCAGGAAAACCTCCATACATTCAGAGCAGTAAGATGGCAGAGACTAGAGACAATGGCAAGTGCCATACACAGTGGTGAATGCAACAGTCCAGCACCTGGACCAAAAGGGTTTATTATGGTGACCCTGAGTAAACAGCCCCCCAAGGGCAGTTCAGTAGTTTTAAATGAAAACTGGTATGGTTTAGTTTATTTAACTAGCTTTGAACATCACTTATATTATCTTTCTCAGCTATAAATGCTCCTACGACAGTGGCAGAAACATTTCTCCAAGGCCTTTTGGGCAGGTCTTCTTTCTGTTCTTCACAAACCCTCCCTCCACAGTATGAACCTTTGTCCATGCTTGCAATGTCCCACAGATCCATTTCTATCTAATATACAAAATGTTTCCAATTTTCCCTTATTTCTCCCAAGTCAGCCTTGTTCTTTTGGGGAAGGCATTGCACACCCCCAGACAAAGCCTTCAAAGCCCTTGGAGCTCTCTCATTACCTCACTGTTAGCTCTCTTTCCATAGACACTGAGTGGAAAGTAGCACTTGTGTTTACTTCTATTCTCTATTTTCTTCAAAGCTGTTCTTTCTTTATTAAACCACATACGAAGTCCTTCCTGACTTGGCCAGTGTCAGATACATCAGAGGCTAGTTTGCCTTTGTTTATCAAACAGGTGTATGCAAGAATAAGGTGGAAAAGTGCTTCCACTTCTCTACCCCATGCAAAAGAGAAGAGCAATTCTCTTCCTGCACTTAAGGCAGTACAAAAAATGCTTTGATCATCAATTAGACCCGTATCATTCCCAACAGATGAAGAACTATGTCTTATTATTGTAAGCTTGCCCAAGGGTAAGTTCCCAGTGTCCTTCCCACTTCCTCCCACCCACATATTTTACATATCACAGGTGATAGCTGGTACAGCCACAGCCTGCAAACTTCTGCTGAGACCAACACCAAATGATTCATAGAAATCAAAAATTAAAATCCTCTGCTTAATAGTCTTCCCCTTCCCCCAGTCACTTTAGGATTACTGTCTACAGAACCTGCTTCAGCACACTACCTGCTCTGAAACAACTCAAACAGTAAGATTACCACTGCTAGGAGATGGCTCACATTTTGAAACATTTCCCTAAACTCAGCCTAAATTTTCCCTTTGCTCAGCTATCCTGTAACTTTAATAACATCTCCTTCATTCAGCCTAAACCATTTCTCTCTCTCAACTCACCGTTTGCACCGTGAAAGTGCTTGTAGGTGGTTATCTGATCACCCCTTGAGACTTTCCTCTGCTGCAGCAGAAGTTCAGCTGTGTTTATTGCTCCTCATAACTTGAGTCTCCTTGGATCCTGATCAGGATGAGCGAGGGAGAATGAAAGAAATGGCTGGGCGAGGGAGCAAAGGAGCGGGTCTGACCTGCTTACCCAGACTGGCACACACGTGCAGAGCTGCGGGACTCAGTGTCACACACACAAAAGCCATTAAGAGAGACAGCAGGTCAGTCTGGCATTGCCCAGTGCCAACTTCTAAATGCCAGAGCAGAGAGGCTTGGCACAGCCACCCCTCTCTGCAAGCCTGGCTTGCAGAGCCAGGCTAGAGCCACTGTTCCCCTGCCAGGTTCTCACCCTCCCCCCAGCATCCCGCTTAGAGAGGTTTAGAGGGTTGAGACAGGTCCTCCCTGCCAGGGACTGAAATACCCTCACCACCTGGAGGGTTCAGTTGCCACAGCTGTCACTCCATGCATGTGTATGCTCGGCTTGAAACAAGGGTTTCAAAGCTTAGGAGGCATGCACCATTTCCCACTTGCAACTGTTGTCTGCCCCACCTCAAACCGGATCTGGGCTCAGAGGAGACCATCCAAATCAAGGGACATGCTGCTGCATGTGGGGCCCCTCCACAGGATTTGAGCAGGGTTGAAAGCAGCTTTGCCTCCTGAAGTGCAAGACTCAGTTTAAACAGGCAGCAGAATGCTGCACAGACCAACACCGGGTTTGCCTCTTAAATAGAACTGAAACCCTTTGAAAAGCCATTGGACAATCCCTTCCTTCCTTTCATAATTCTCCACTTCCAGTTTTCATATCCAAGCAGGAATCAACAGCACATTAATAACATGAGGATATTAAAGACCACAATTTCCAAAAGCTAGGGATTTAAATACCTCCGATCCATTAATAACCATGAGAAACACACATTTAACTTCATTTGGATGGTTTGGAAAAGCACATCCATGGCATTTCTCATTATCTGATGTATTAATTTGAGGTTTTCTGTTCAACTTTAGTCAACTCTGCCTTTTGTGCATTGACAGATTAATACATTGAATTTCAAAATTTAAAAAACAAGAATTTTAATTTCCAAGGGTAGAAGAACTTTCCCATTTCCCAGACTCTCACATGCACCTCACTCAGTACCTGCTCGTTCCCTGCATCATTTCCTTAAAGGAAAAACACTGAGCAGGTTAACAGAGTCTGCACTGCTCTTGAAGACAGCTGCCAAATTCCACACCAGTCCCAAGATCCCCATTGGTTACTCGAAGTCTCACATCAAGAGACAGTGTTAAATTATTTGGATGCCAGATGTAAACAGTGTAAAAGCCAATTTAGAATCATTTTCTAAAACATACCATAAGTGGGAAAGAAAATATTTCTTTTTTTAGGCCAAAATTGAATGATTCCTTCTTCTACAAGGTTGAGAATTCTAGAAAGGGCATCTGAGTCAGAGGGAGACAGTCTCAAACTACACTTGCACTTTGGACACAGTCATCCTGTTTGCTGCCCATCTTCTCATATATAATGTATGACATGGAATACAGTTTTAAAACATAGAGCTGCCCATCCCTTAAGAAAGTTCTTAATGGGTGTACATTTCAGTTTTGGAACCCATGCAGCAGGGACAAGCTAGGAGAAAATATGCACCGTCTCTGCTCATGATGGCACTGCTACAGCAAATCCTAAACAGCCGTGAAGCTGAGTGCCAGGGTCCACCAGGCCTGATCAGACTCTCACGAAGGTGTTACAGACAGCAGAAATGGCAGAGAAGGTGACCTGATGCCTGAAGCACCAAGATGTGATGAGGACAAAAGAGCTGCTAGGTGGAGGTAGTGGGGTGGAGAGAAAGATGCGTCCTGTGAGCTGGTCTAGGACAAAGCTGCAGTGCTGCAGACACGGATGGGCCACGTTTCACAGTCCCCCAGCATCCCTCAGGAGCTTCATGGCCTCTTGCTCTCCACTGATAGGTAGCATTTTGGAAAATGAGGTTTAGTCACCAACGGACCCTGTGACAATGCCAGCCTTGTTTGTGAAATAAGACAGGGAATTAATCTGGAAGTGAAAGGGATCGAGATATGGGTTTAGCATGTGGAAAGAGGCATGACACAGCCACTGAAGCCAAGAAGAGTCAAAAGCAGGTTCTGGTCAGGCCACTAAAAATAATAGAGGAATACCCAGAAAATTTTGTATTGAGTATCCTTCCTTGTAATTGCCTGTCTGTTGATCCCTCCTTCTCCTCACTCTGATCCTTGGTAAAGGACTTTTATGTTCCTGTTATCATTACTTATTGAAAAATAAAACTAAGTCTACTCAGGAGAAATAATAAGGGAAGACAAATTTGTGACACCTAAAAGGGTGCCATTCAAGATATTTGGAGCTGTACACTCCCTATCCAGAAGCATCCCAAAAACCACTTATCCCTTTAGAAAAACTTGATCCTTAAAATAAACACTAAAGCCAGCATAAATTGAGAACTGATAACTGCAAATCAGAAAATTTTTTGGTAGTCTCATTTTTCTTCTCCTTCTCCTCTTTCTTCTTCTGACCCAACACTCTTCCCTTTCCCTAACTTTCTTGCTCAGAGTTCAATGACCAGTAAGGCACCAGCAATCGAGCAGCTGGATACAATATGCTTTCACAGTACATTAGTGCTGTGCACCAGACCATGCTGTGCCTGCAATTGTGTGACAGGTCAGGGCCAATTCATCTTACTGAGACCTTCAATCAACAGTGTCCAGAAAGCTCTCCCGGTTGGAGGGACCCAGCCCAGCAGCCACTGACCTCTCCCTCCGCTCAGCACTCGATCATATTTACAGAGCTGCAGTGGCGGAAAGATACACAGGCAAAGCCACGTCTGGACCACAGCTCATCACTGGCTGTTGATGCTTCAGGGACAGGGATGGGAAGACCCAATCCAGTGCAAGCAAACAGACCAGATTTGGCTCAGCTGAATGCCATTTCCATGCATTTTTTTTCTCTGTTGTTTTCTCCAGGCTCTCAAATTCATTGATGCTGGCTGCTTCAGCCACCTTTCCCAGTAGCTCATTCAGCTGTTCATTCCTCCTCATGCCAGTGAATGCATACAAGGAGGTACAAGCCCACGTCACCTCCCAGACCAGTTCCACCACTGACTTCATGAGGGTACAGTACAGCTGCCTTGGACCACATCTCATTTACACAAAAGTCACTATAGCTCACCTTTGCAGCAGGAAAAAGAAGCATTAGTAGCATGAGTAAGAGATAACATGATCAGAATGCGACAATTGTCACAATAGTGAATACTAGTAAATAAAAATCAATACTATGGACAAAGAGTAGCCCCAAGTTACTTAAAATTTAAGATCAGTTTAGTTTTAAAATAATATAAGAGGGCTTAGTAAAAAAAAAAAAAAACCAAACAGAATTTCAATATTCCCCTTCAACTTCCTTCAAGCTACAGTATATGTCCTACTCTACCATTCTTCTCAGCTTTCTCCATCCATCTTTTATCTCCAATCCATTTTTTGTTCTTCATGGTTCCATTTCTCACTTTAAGCACTGTCATATTTTTGGTCCATCTTTGTTACCTCTTAGCTCACTTGTATTCACACCATTCATTGTCTGATTTTAAATCTTAAAAGCATGGAGGGAACAAACCACAAGTGAAGTCTTGTTCTTATTCTTCATATCACCATCTAAAACCAATAAGCATTTTTTGAAAGTGTAAATGCCATTGTTTTCTTTCTCATCCTTTGCCTTACTCTCCTCATCAGAAAGGTGGAGGTGCATCTTCTCTGCTTCATAGAGTTAGAATGTTTAATTATTTATGGTATTTAAAGTACTTTTGACTCTCAAGCAATAGAAGCTACAGGAGCTGAGATTATTATTATTGCTTTCCACTGCACTTACCCAAAGGCAGCAATGCCTTCTTGTGAGATCATACCCAACATTACTCACAGGATCCCCAGAGAGTGTATTAAAACCTGTATGTCCAAGATCCTCAGGACAATAAATCCTAGTTTAGCTAGGAGCAGAGAGAAAGGAAATCCTGTAATACCACAAATACTCGGCAGCTGCCAAGGTAAGTCCTGATACTCAATATCGACTTTGCCACATGGACTCAAATTGCAAAACACTGCTGATCTGTAGTTTCTGATGAAACATGTTAGCAACTGCAGGTTTGTTAAGCCTATGCTCACAAAAATATCTAAACTCATGACATATTTCACCTAGTCCCAAGCAGCTTCCTTGCTGGCAACGAAGAGCAAGAGCAATGCGGAGCTTTGGCGAGGGAGGCAGCGCTGCAATGGGCAGCCAGCCTTCAGCGCCTGGGGTGGAGCTGCAGCTCTTCTCAGCACCGCGACACATCCTCCAGACAACTTCAAACCAGACCTAGAAAACTCCTATTTCATCAAGAGATCTGCCCTGGGGGTCTGACACAGATCTAGGAGGTCTGGTTCCAGCAGCTCTTGGACAGTGGAAATGTAAAGCCCAGATCTATTTCAATGCACTTGCAGAAACTCAAAATAGGAGATCTCTTAGGCATGGGTCTCCAAAGTGGAGAGCCTGGATTTAAACTGATCTGGAGGAAGGTGGGCAGACCAGAGTCACCAGGCTTTATAGTATGGACAACAAGTCTTAGGAGCTCTAGTTTGCTCCTAAACAAAATCTGGGAACCTGGAGATCCCAAGAGTCCTGTTTGGGACTTCAGGGTCAGAGGTGCCAGAAATCTGGGATTCATAAAGTCCTCACATGTAATTTTGAGGCCCCATGCCCTTAGACCAGGCCATGAGTTACAGTGGCCCACAGCTAGAAGCCCTGGGAGCCAGGGGAGGAAATAGTGCTGTGACAATTTCACCAGTTAATTAATCACTCTTACAGGTACCTCTGAACTTGCAGTATCCCAATATTTGCAGGGGCAGGGAGGGAATTTTGACATGAAGTTTGGACTCAAAAAGTTTCTACCTCTGAAGGTACTCCCCCTGCCTGGAAAATCTTGCACCCTGGAAGCTTGTGATTCTGTCAGACTTCACAAACTGCATGGCACTGTGCCTGAGCATCCCAGTGACACCTGGGGAGAACAAAAAGGGTTTCGAGGGGTTCTGGCAGCCACAGGGCTGTTGTTGTCATTGACAAATTTACAGAGAGAAACTGCTCTGCTTTGGGGGATTTTTCTGTTGAGCAGGGACAGATATGAAGGCTGGAGTAGTCCTGGAGTCAAGAGATGTCCACCCTGACTCAAATTCTTCTTTCAGTTCCCATCATTTCCTGGGTTACACTGCCATAGAGCAATGTGGAAAGACTAGTGCATTCCCACTATATTTATTATTAATTATAAGGTAATAAAATTGATTATAAGGTAAAATAAGGGTATGTGTGTATTTTTACATGCATACACACAGAGAATATATTTGTTTCTAGATAAACACAAAGGTTTTATTATTGTTTATTTTTATATAAATTTAAAGGGTACATATGCACTCCATCTCATCATGAACCAGGAGACAAGTCTGCATATCTTTGAAGGTGGAACATAGGTGAGAAAAGCAGCTCTTTACCCCTTTCCTGTCAGACCTGAAATGGCACCAGTTCCTAAACACACTAAATCCATGTATTCCTGAAAAATGGAAAACTCAAAAACCGTCCAGAAAAATAAAAGGTTGAGACAACATTCAAGTTGCAACCCTTTTACATCTAGGATGGCCCTTGAAGGAAATCAGCTTTTAAGTTAGAAACCCAAACCTTGCTGCTACACCAGGGGTCAGCACCCAGCACAAAGCAGCTGTGCTCTCTCCCAAGAGCTGCTTCTGGGGTGAAAAAAAAATTTAAATATCAGCCCTTAGACACCGTGCTTGCTTCCTGGAAAACCTCTCTGACACAGCCCTGCTTTGGTGTCCTGCTCAGGATGACACTGTGGCAGGACCTCGTTTCCAAGCCAGGAGGCATTTCTGCACGCAGCCGTGTCAATTGTTATAATTATGAAGATGCCAAAGTACATTAAAATTCTCAGAGGCCTTTGCACTATTCATTTCCACTGTCCCTGTGCCAGAGGGGTGTAAAGCCCCTGATGTGGCAGCATCTTAAACCTACTTTGCATAGGTGTTAGCACCTTTGTGAGGCACTGTGTACCACAGGAGGGGGTTCCTGATCTACATTCAGAGCATACATCCAGAGAGAATTGCCACACTCCTAGTGATATTTGTCTCAGGGGAGAAGGGGAAAAGCTGTAACAAATAAGACACTTATGCATTATCAACTGACTACATTGTTGGTGTTGCTCTGGGATCCCCTTCCTCTTGTTTGTACTTTATCTTCAGAGCCTGCAAAGCTTCAGGGACTCTCCACCTCCCTGACCATATCCCTAGCACAGCCCTGTCACCACTTCATCCAGAGGCCAGGGATACTTCAGCAAGACAAAAAACAATACCCATTTATCATTCCTTCTTTCCTAATTAAAGAGATCAGAGGACTTAACAGACCTCAGCTGATCTCCCAGCCCTGGAGCTGAGGTGAGTCGGTGGGCAAGCTGTGCAGCCCTTCCAGGTGATTCATTTACCCAGGCTGGCCTGGCATGCAGCTAAGGAACCATCCTCTCCAGATCCATCTGCCTTCCAGCTTCCCCCCACTGCTAAAGTTTTCATTTATTTATAAAATGCAATTGCCTAAAAGCACATATTAAAAAAATAAATAAAAATAAAAACCACCACCTCAAACCCAAAATACCAGATACCCAGACACTAGGGAAAGAAAAAGCACTCAGGCAGCGCATCAACTCCCTAAGGGAGGTGCTCAGGTTTGAGTTACTGCCAAGATGACATCTGTAGGGAAATAAGCCACCAGATGCAGGGAATGGACTGCAGGGGCCCAGAGCAATGGAGAGGGGAGGGAGGAAAAAAAAAAGAGCAAGCGAGAGAGAGAAATAAATCAAGAAATTAAGCAGTCTGATTTGTTCATTACTAACTATTCTGCTTTACAGAATTTACAGGTGTTTTCCACTCCCTATCTCTGCTGAAGCACTTTCCCAAATGTCCCACTACCTGCTTCAAACCATCTGGCTTGCCATACCCCAGCCCAGCAGATTCTCAGCCCAAGAGGCTTCAGCGCCCATTGGATCAGAAGAGAAGAAGAGCCATCTTCTCTAGCTCCTATGATCTACGGGTTCCCTCATTCTTTCCTATACCTAGAGGGTCCCTCTCATAAAGAAAAATAATCTCATACACATTCTAGCTTTCAAAGCAAGGCATCTTCCCAAGAGTCCCTTTGGTAACATCAGTCCTGTCTCCCTTGTGCCTTCAAGCCCACTGGTGTGAAGAGGGGATATGTCCCATGCCAACAGAAATGTGAAAAGAAGAGGCTGATGTTTTGTCAGATGGCTTCGGACTTGTCACAGCAGGGAGAGAAACATGCTTGAAAAACCTGGCCCTGGCACTAACCATCATCTCCTGGCCTGGTAGTGCAGGACAGCTGGAGCAGCTGGGGCTGAGTACCAGATGTGAGATGACAGGAATGCAGAGCAGCAATCACACAGGGCAAACTGGAGGCAGTAAGAATCACAGGCTCCCTCTGGGACTGCAGCGGTGTGTTCAGCAGACAACACATTTAGAGCAAGAGCAGTGGAAAAGATGCACATACCAAAGAGTCAAGGGAGCAGGGTAATGAAGAGTCAAACCATCTGACCACAGCTTGCAATGAACAGCATCAAATAGGACAAGCAATGGGTGAAAGAAGGGCAAGGTTTAGGAAAGGTTCTGCAGCATAAACCACGCAGGGCACTAGCCTGCCTACAGAGCTCACTAGACCAGACAACTTTACCCTCCCCAACCCAGCATCAGCCCAGAATGACCACTAGTGGCAGTTCTAATCCTTGTTTCACAGAGCCCCTCTAAAGAGCCATCTCCTTAGACATCATGCCTGAAAACTCAGATGATCACCAGACAACTGTACTTTGTACATGTGAAATCTTTGTACACGTGAAACCTGTACCTGTTGTCCAGCACCTGAAGGAAGCCAAGGAAGGTCCTTGTCTTCTCCCTGCTGTTTGCTATGTTCCAGGAGACAACTCTTTGCCATTACAGAAAATACCATCTGATGCTGAAACCTCACCTAGAGATACCCCTTGTGTTTTTCTATAACCTTCACTGGAGTTTTGGTTTTAATGGGCCTCATCCCAGCACCAGAGTATCAGCCAGATGTCAGCACAGCTGACACAGAAGTCTGCTGCAAGCAGACAACTGGTGGGACAAGGGGATCCCATGGGGATGGATGTGACCACACTTTGACTTGGATGACTGAGCCCACGCACCCTTTTCCTTCAAAAGTTTCAGCCAGAAGGGGACTACAAGAGAAAAGGCTGCCCCATAGTCACAGGCTCAGAGCAACTGGCAGATGTGCTAAGAGTAAAGCAGATAGTTCTTGCAATGGAGAGAGGGATGACAGAGATGCTTTGCCTTTTCTTGTCCTCAGGTGCTACCCACTCCCCAAAAAGCCCATCAGCCTGCACCCTTTCCTCTAGTAGTGCACGCTTTTCCAAGGAGGTGGCCATGCACAGTTAGATGCAGGCAGTCCCTCCACTCCTTCATCACAGCCTGGCATCCATGCCAGGTGTAATGCACACACCCACATAACCATGAACAGTGATCAGACAAAGTGGAGAAAAGCTAAAGGAAAGGAAACAGCAGAGCAGAGAAAAGGAGGACAAGAAGACAAGTGACAAGTGAGAGGGACTGTGAAAAGAAGAGATAAGAATGGGAGAGAAAGTGGAGAGGGAGTTACGTTGCAAGCAGTAGCTAAAAATCTCCCAACGTTTACAGCAAATGATGCATGAAATACACTGTCAGAAACGTGATGCCCAGAACCTATTGCTGCTAAATATTTAATCTGATTGGCAGGGAGCCATTAAAACCTCAGTGTCTGGATCTCAGGCTTCTTCAGAGCAACAGGTAGAGTAAATACATCAACATGTAGTGATTCACCTTGGGTGCCACCAGTCCTTCCAACCTGCAGCACTGTGCAGGGAAAAAGTGTTGTCAATGGATACTAGGAATATCAGAAACAGGCTACAGGAAAGGCACTGTTTATGTACTTTGGCTCCCACTGCAACCTTGAGAAAAGTGGAAGGTGGATATACCACGTGTCTTCTTCAGAAATTAGAACATGCTGCTGCAAAGGTCTCACATAAAGCAGTTCATGTCTCTCAAGCACTAAATAGTCATGCAGAAGCATGGTACATCAGGGCTGCAGTTCTACTGGCTCACACTTCCCTGCACGTAATCCCTGAAACCAGCCTGTGAGCAGACCAAAGGCTGCCTCCAGCAATCAGCTTCCACCGTCTGCCAAGCACGAAGCAGGTCAGAACGTCCTGCACACGTGTGTCCTAAGGCCAGCACCAAGAAGGCAGCGGGGCAGCTGGGGTGCAGGCAGGTACTCGGCCCTTTGGGGTAGGAAACCTGATTAGCTGCTACTGCAGCATCGTGAGGGGAAACAGGGCAGCCACCTGCTAACAGGGGCTTGCACATGCCTATGTTTGCACACCCAGTGAAGTCTTCCTCTTGGCTAATTCTACCCATAAAGCTTGCAGAGCAGCTGCTGTCCACATCGGCTCTGGTGTCCCCAAGCCAGCAGCAGAGCTGTGTCTATGTCCCCAAACAGTGGCTTCTTGGAGCTTTGCAAAGGAGAAGGATTGTGTTTAGACAAAGCTCTTGCAGTTTAAAAGTACAACTCCATTCTGATTGAGAGTCAAAACTGACCACTCAGACGTAGTCTGGGGAAAGAAACAGACTTTTTTTCACTCATTTGTATTGTTCAAATCCACTTGTTTCCAGAATGAAGGCATTTAGAGGGTTGTTTATTTAGGTATAAGGTAACATTTTAAATTTTCCAATGCTAACAAATGTAGAAATATTCTGCTCTGCTATAGTGAGTTTCAGACCAAGTTCCTCACCACCATCCAATACTCCAGCAACAGGAGTACAGCTGTTCCTAAGAATTCTACAGGTCCAGGCCATGTGGTTGACTCAGTGCACTGACGCTGACAAGTTACAAACTGCATGAGCCCAGTAGTTACCTTCGAAAATAAATAGATAAGAAGTGGAAAGCCATGACAGAAATCTAGGGGAAAATCAATATGCTCCATATTTATGTCAGAGGACATGGGATTTTACTGTATCCAAAACCCCATATCACATAAAACATCTGCAAATCTAACACCGGCTGCAGAGCATTGGAAGTCAGGGATGAGGGTTTCACAGATAAGACAGAACTGAGATCTTCTCTAGGCACAGATCTTGCAGATCTTTCGATAGATTCACCAGCATAAATCTCCCATCATATTCCCCTTTCTGTATTTCTGGCTGCTTTGCTGTCCCTGTTGCAGCTGTTCAAGGAGCTGACTTCATCAGAATATGCTTTGTGAAGTGCTTTTCTGCTCTATATGGTGCTTTTGCTTTTTTTCTTTCTTTCAGTACGTGCCAAACCACTGAAGAATGCCAAGGCTAGAGCTCTGAAAGGCGAGACCAAGTAAAGAGTAAGTATGATTCTGTGGCATCATCAGCTGAAAAGTGGCACCTCACAAGCACAAAAGAAAGTGTGACTTTTGAATACAGCTGTACAGTGCTCATCATCCCAGCTCACAGCAGCCCAAGTAGACTGAGTGACTTGCTCATGGGCTCTGACAAATCCTGCTCTGTTTAAGACTTGTCCAAGCCCAGCTTGCCAGGCCTGTGAGAAGGTACTGCAAGCAGCTGGCAAGGCAGAAGGAGACCTGTGCCTGCATTTCAGCCACTCCAGCTGACAACCTGACATGCTATCCTCAGCCAGCAATGAGGGTGGGCTTGCCAGACCCCTGAACTGCTGCAGGAAAAAACTGCTGGGGCAAGGAAGGAAAATGACTTTACTGACCACAGCTCTGGATTAACTGAATAAAAGCCAATTCATGGAAGTCCAATAGGAGGACCCTGATGACCTGCCTCCTGTCTTTACCACAAGTTGAGTCTTCCCTGTAGCCCAGGACAGCACAGCCCCACTTGTACACAGTGCTCCAGCCTTTGCCTTAAAAGGTGACCTTACAAGTTTGCAGCAAGAACCTCTTTCTCTGATGCTGGGCTCCTGTCACTCTTTAAAATTCCTCTTAAAATTGCCCTAGTGTGACACCAGGACACAGTCACTGTCCAACTGGGAACTGTGCTGAAGCATTTATTTTACAAATAGTCCTCCAAACAGGTATCCCAAAAGAATATGTTTAGGATGCTCTTCACATCACAGTCGACAGAGCTATTCACCCAGAAAGACTGCAGCCACCAGCTGAGATACTGCACCAGCTAATGGCTCTGTTTCTTATCCTCACCTCTTCCTTTCACTTGGAAACGCACTCAGTCTTAAAAGCGGCTCAGGAAATTAACATTTCCAGGTATAAAATGCTTCCATGTATGAAATAGCCTAGCATGTGAAAATGGGCTTTATATGAAAAATGTGCAGAATTTTTTAAGTACAACTGGATGAGAAATGGTGAGATAAGAGCTTTTGCTTCAAATTTTCCCATGCCTGTCAAAATGTGGAGATATAGAACTGCACACTTTTTTTTTAATTAATTAGGCTATTTTATTCCTCAAAA
Source organism: Platysteira castanea (assembly GCA_013397175.1). NCBI lineage: Eukaryota > Metazoa > Chordata > Aves > Passeriformes > Platysteira > Platysteira castanea. The sequence goes on from VYXC01003301.1 coordinate 318,301, forward strand.
AAACATCCACACCAAAGGGGCAAAAAACCCCAGCTAATCCACACTTCGTTGGAACTAACTCCTCATTGCATTTTTTGCAAGAAGTGTACATTTCTTCCACAGTCCCACCACTGCAAAAGACAGCATTCAAAAAGACCCATAATCAAAGAAAATGTAAACAGAAACATTAATAAACATGTTAATACACATAATATGAATAAAAAAGCTACAAGAAAGAGCACCACAGCTTTGTCTTGTTCAGAAGCTCAAGAAGCTTTTAGAGACTATGGAATCACATGAAAACTTACTGAAGCAAGATCAGTTTCCCAGTGCCTGCGTTGATAAACAAGTGTCTAATGTCACCTCTGGCCATCTACATTCATAACAATTCCCCCACCCCTCCCAGCCTCCTTGACACTTAGGCTTCTTCTTCCTACAGGTCCTGCTTTTCCCAGCTTCAGCTCAGGGCACACTTTCTTCTAGATCACTTTTAGCCCTTAGTGACTAGAGGGAATAATTGGCCCCTGTCCTCTCTTTATAATAGTCCTTTACAGATTTGCTGTTTGGTTTCCACCCACAGTTATCTTTCCTCTAGACTGAACATGTCTGGCTCTCTCAGCATTTCTTACAGGATTTAGTGTCACTGTCATGTACCCCATCCCCTTGCTTGCTCCCACTCCTGCCTGTAAACTATCTTTTTAAAAACAGTACACCCTGACATGAATGCAACACTACACATTCAGAGACAAAAGGACGGGGGAGAAACTATCTGTAGGTCCGGCAAATCAGAGGGGGAGGACTTTTGTGGGAACACCACATCCTTTCCCTCCTCCCCAGGAGAATTCTGCATACTACTTGTAGCAAAGCTCCAAGAGTCTACCATCACCTCCCTGGAAACAGTACTTTAGCCTCTGCCACATTTCACAGCAGGAGTTGTGCTGTCTATTCAGCGCTTTCCTTTGTTCATTTGCTGCTATTGTTTGGCTGCAGCTAATTCTCAGTCTCTGGTTAGGCTCCTACACAACTCCGGTAGCAGTGCAGAGCAGGCATCTGACCAACAGCCGCTCCAACAGCACTAAACAATCCCTCATTCTACTTCTCTCTCCTCTGTTTACATTCTTAAGCACACACTTTAAGGCAGTCATCACATCTCTCTTTTAATTGTCATTTGGCCAAGCTAAATGTAATTAGTTACTTTAATCTTCCCTCTTAGATCAATCCCTCCAGCATCTTAATCATTTTTGTTGCTCCACTGAATTTGTTCTAATTTGCTGCCATCTTTGGGGCACTAAGTTCTCCAGAAATTAGCCTAGGTACACTCAGATCAGGCACATGAAGAAAACATGACTAGAAACACGTAGAAAACATTTCCTTGCTTCAAGACACAGTTCTGTTTATGCAATCTAGAAATCACATCAGCCTCTTTGCTGCCGCATTGTACTGTGAGTGCATATCTCATTTGCTAACCAGTGTAACCCCAGTGTCATTTCTAGCATTACTGCTTTCCAGGGGTGTACCTCTCATCTCTGCTTTCTTTGTGAGCACGGCCTGATTTTAACTCCTACTATTCAATTTACTACCCACTCTGTTAATCCCCAAATCCTATTCTGAGGTATGACTGCTTAGCTAGCTATGTATCTCAAATCTCTTTGATTTCCAGTGGAAATACTCTCACAAAGCAAAGGCATGGGGCTTGTCATCAGAGTAAAGTCAAGGCACATCCCTAAATTCACAAGACAATATGGATTCTTCACAGACGTGTCCCCATCATCAGTCCCCCACCAAAAATTGCCAAAAGGTTTTCAAGAGCTTCAGTTTGCTTTGGTGGTGACGAATGTTGGGCCACTGTGTGACAGCTCTGCTGCTCTCAGAAAAAGCAGTGGGCCCTGGAGACCCAGGCAAGGCCCTGTGACAGCCACTGGGAGCACTGAGCAGATGCTGCTTAAGCATCACTCCAAGGTACCACTGCTGTGGTACATTTCCGTACACTGCCTTTCCCTGCGCACACCCTCAAAGTGGGCATGGCACCTTCCCAGTAGTCTGAACATCAGCTTCCTCCAAACAGTGGTGCCTAAGCCTTCCCTCCTCCTTCACCCCAAAGAGGGAGGCAGGAGGTTACTTCAAAGCCTTTTTGTGAGACATTACATTTGCGCAAAGCACACCAGATGCTGCCTGAGCATCAAGCAGTCATAGAAGCAGGACTGGGGTGCAAAGAGTACTTTTTAGGATGCAAAAGGAAAAAAACCCTTTCCCTCCTCCAAAACTTGTCCTTCTGAAATCTCCTTCAAAACTCTTCCCCTGCCCCTTCAGCTCCCAGACACTAGAGCCTCCAACAGCTCCCAAAGTAGTTCAAAGGCACTGAGACAGTGGCTCTGCCTCCCCACCTGCAGGACTGCCCTGGCCCTGAATTGGGGCTGATAGACTGAAGCCCAGTTGAGCTTGTCCAGACTGGAGGAGGAAGAAAGAAGATGGAAGAACAAGGGAAAGGTGGGGGTGGGTGGGGAGCCTGCCCTGGGCTGCACTGATTCACAGCCTCCACAGCTGCTGAGCTCCATGGAGGAGATGCTGCTCAGCCCACTCCAGCTTCTGAGAGCCACAGGGCAGCTGTGGCTCAGCAGTGTCTAAATGAAGTGGGGGGTCCTTGACACTACATCTCTGACTGTGCCTGCTCCCCTTCTGCTCTGGGACCCAGATGAAGGGAGCACATCTACCACACCGAGTGGGTTGTAGCATCAGCTTCCCTCTTCCCAGAAAAGAAGTCCAAAATAAAGCAACGGCTACTCCCTTTCCCATGAATATGTACTGTATAGTGTGGGTAAATGTGTCAGCTCTCTCAGTCCCTCATCGTCCAGCTTTTAGCAGGACGAGAATGCAATTTACTGCCAGTGAAAGTCCAACAAGGTGTATAAATCTGTCTTCTGGCCACAACCTATTCTCATAACCCATGTCAGCCCACTTCCTCCTCACCAGCATCAAGAGAAGGTTTTCTGACTAACTTTTTAGACTCAGAAGGGACAAAAGAAGCTTAGCACAACTCTTGTCACTTGAAAAGACACAACATGCGTGAATTGGCTGGATTCACGACAGTCGACAGTCGACAGTCGTTAGCACCGTCACAAAGATGTTTGCAACAGAATCTGTCTGAGCAGAGAAAGAAAACAAAGTAATTTTTGCATAAAAATAGAAAACTCTGTCCGTCCTTTGTATGTTCAGAAAACATGAGATAGCACAGATGCACACAAACACCTTTCCCACACTTTGCACTTACTTGAAGCCCAAGGGTCCTCCTGCAGGAGACCAGTGTGCTTCTAGTTGAAAAGAAAGACCAGACCTATGCATATATCTAAAGCAGAGGAGCTCTATCCACACCACCTGAACGAATCTCCTGGCACAGGCCAAGGATGGCCACTTTCTGCCAAATGCTGACCAGCATACACTAGACCAGCTCAAACAGGATGGAGGTGGTCAGCTTGGCTTCACCCAATAGGGAGCTGACTACAGCCAAGAGAAAGCTTAGTGTGGCTCTTACCTTCCCAGTCTAGCACATCACAAGATGATTCCCAATTATATCTTCTCCAAGCCCTTCAGTTTTGCACTGAGGAACTCCATCCATTCAGCGCACCGCAAGTTCTGCTCAAGGTTCTACAGCTATTCCCCAGAATGTTCTTCTGTTTACTGGTATGAATGTTTCATGTCTCATTTCCAGTTGTAAAAGGCACAGCTTAACCTCCTCCTCCCGAGTGAAGCTTGCCTTCTCTTTACATTGCTGTACTGATCTTTCATGGAACATACTATCTCCAGACGATTTTATCCAAGTTCTGTATTTCTTTAGCTGGTGTAATAAATGTGGCATTTCAGTAAAGCCAAGGTTCAAGCTCAATCTTTTGCGTACAAACTCTTTGAACGCCAAGGCTTCAGCTAAATAACACACATAGGGTTGTCCTATCCAGGAGGAACATTGGATCAAATATTGTCTTCTTGCCACTAATATTTAGACATACTATAAGGAAATCAGAAATTTTACAGGGAATTTAAGTCTTGAATGCTTTTTCTTCCTCTCCCTCTGGATCTCTGACAGTAAAATCAAGTTCTATGATCTCTCCATCAAGTTTTGTCCTGTAACTTTTAAACCCTTTTAGATTACCTTTTCAAAGTAGTTCAGATTATGAGAAAACACAATTATTTTGCTTTAAAAGTCTCAAATTCTGTTCAAGTGGAAATTTCAACTATGGCAAATACAGTAATTTCAAGCAGTTCTACCAAAGAGCATTGATTTTTCTCCCCCAGGTGCAGGCCATCAGGATTTGGGGGAGGAAACTCGACACAAATTAATCTGATCCCAAAACTGTATGTCAACCAGATTCTATACCTACTCCTGTTTCATACTGCAGGAAAAGCAATACATTACATGATCAAGAAAACACCTGAAAACTTACATGGGTAAGAAGTGTTTAAGAATCTGTTGCTACCCTTATAATCATCTCATTTAATGTTCAAGAAACAAGGAAATCATCAAACACAATGACAAAAAAATAGTGCCCTTTGTATTAACATGAAGCATTAATGCAGCATTCACTGCAGGCACCGAAAGAGCCACCTAGACAGTACCTCAGTAGCTCTTTATGATGTTCCTCCAGTAAAAAAGCGAACAAGTTTATAAACAAAAATACTTCAAAATTAAGCTGATTCAAATAAATACTGGAAGCCCTTGCATCTCGTACCCTAGAGCAGACATCCAAATTCAATCCAATCTGATGCTGAGTCCACAACCAATACCAAGATTCCCCACTTCAAAGGAGCAGTGGAGCTGGTCTCTGGGCTGCAGCCGCACCCTTGTACAAGTACACATTGCAATTTGTCCTGCCACACTCGCCGAATTGCAGTATCACGGAAGACTGTCACGTCAGAGAAGACACATGGATGTCTGTATTACCCTGTGCAACTTAAAAGGACATAGACAAAGGACACAGACCGTCAGGGCAAACCTTCTAATTTGCTGTTTTATTTTATTTTTATGCTTCATCATGCAAGCAATATCTTCTTAGGAAAGATATGCCTTGATGGAGATGGGCAATGCTTCTAAATGCATGCAGGAAAAAATGTACAAAGACATATATTAAAATGTCATTCTTAAACTAGCTCCCTCCTGGGACATGGTGGTGATAGAAGCAGCAAGCCCTGGCCATCTCTCCTTAGCCTGTAGCATCCACAGAAACAGGTCTCTGAGGGGTACCACAGATCAGCCCTTTACCTCGTCATGTCAACAGACCTCATGCACCAACTTGACAGTGTCTGGTTCGAAATCAAGGTCTGAGAAATCCATAGATCGTGGCTCAGCTCACCTAATGGGACACTGGTGTTTGTTGCAAACTCAAATCTTGTTTGAGAACCATTTACATCAGACACAGACTGAGGAATCTCCAGGCCTTCGCATTCAAAAAGACATGGACTATCAGGTACCCAGTTTTCTTACAGTGGAAAAACACAAGACAGAGGACCAGACATTAGGAGATTTTAGATTCCTCATGGAATGTGACTGTTTTCCAAACTAAGTGGTGAAAGAGCAATAATTTAATACACCCCTTGTCTTTTCTAGCCCCCAACCCTGTACATCATTAAAATGCATACACACAGAACAAAGGAGATAATTAAAAACTTTTAGAAAGCTTATCTATGTAGGCTACCTTTGTAGTCAGTAGGGATTAGCTTTTCTAGAGGGCAAGCTGGAGCACATCCATGGGGCTCCTGCTCTACACTGCCCTTCGAAGAACCTGGTCTTTTTCCACTGACTTCCTGGAGTTCTTCTGGAAACAAGTCTCCAACAGCTAGTGTTCACTTCTGGAAAAACTCCCCTTTCCGTACAGAAATCAAACATCTCACCAAGCTTTTAAAAGTATAATCGTATAATGAACGATGAGAGGGGATACACCGAGGGATATGAACTGCAGGAATGAAAATCCCAAGTGATTTTAAAGATCTGGAGACAGTTTTAAAGAGCTACCTGCACATTATAGGAAATGATAAAAATTTTCATTGGAGCAGTAACTCTGGTTTCTTGTCACAGAGTCCGTAGTTCTCATCCCTCATCCTTCATTTAAGAGCACTTGCTTGAGGATCAGGTCTTTGTTCCCTGAGAATTCACTTCCTCCTGTCACTCTATTCCCCACCTGGAATCAGCACTGGAGCTCAATGCTAAATGAAACATTTTGTTGTCATGTCACTGGGAAAAAACAAATGCATCCAAAGCAGAACAAGAACAAACCTGCACTGACTAATTTGGAGGAAGAATTAGCTCCCATGTCTCCCATGTCTCAGAGGACTCCACTGCCTCTGGGCTACAGAGCCTGTGCCTCCATTTCTTTCATGCTGAAATCATTTCTCTTTTTATAAGTAATTACTTTATATCGGGCCAAAGAAACAAACTACCTCCACAGCCCAGTCGTTAGAGCACTCCCCTCTCCAGCACAATGAATAGGCATTTATATAAAGTAGAACAGTTCCAACTGGAAAAGTTCCAACTGAGAAAGCATTACTGCAGAGGACCCAGTAGTCTGAGCCCTCATCTTGGCTAGGACAACCTCAGGGACAAGTCCCCACTTCAAAGTATGCAGAATAACGATGCATCACACAAAACCCAGTTAGTTTTCTGCCCACCAGGCTGCTAGCTATTCTCTTCTCTGCTTTTTCATGAAAACACATCAAACACTCTAATTAATCTCAGTGCAGAACTAGCAAAACCTCTGAAATTAATTTTTTTTTTTTTTGTGGGGCAGTTAACCCACTTCCAAACCTCTTCTGTCAAAAACCTTAATCATCATCTCTAACGTCAAAAGCTGAAGTCAGGAATCAATCTGCTCTAACAAAAAAAGAAAATACAAGACTATTAAGGCAAGGCATGTCATTAACCAACACTCATCTTCTACCGTGAATTTCCTGGTTTCTGAAAGTTATTACTCCCTCCAGTAAGAAAAAAGGCCATTGCACAGAAAGGGTTGCTCATGTAAGATACCCGCTGTGCAAATCCAGCTCCTGCTTCAGAGACCACCGAGGTACAGGCACTCAGCTCCTGCAAAGTTCTCTGAGTCCTGAAGTTCATTTACTCTACATAGAAATTGTGCAAATTAAAAATGGTTAACACATGACCCTTGTGATTCTTTCTGAATCCCTGGTTTGAAAGTTCACAAACTTTCAAACCAGGGATTCAAAGAGCTTTCTGCAAGAGCAGCCATCTTTCAAGGCAGCCATCCCACAGCTACCCTATTTTTCTAAGCTACTTAATTTTTCTCTCCTCCTGTTTAGGGTACTGGTGCCCCATCATTTAATGAAATGATTGCAATGTCTTTTCCGGGATTCTGTTTATACTTTCATAGCATTTACCACTGTTACTTTCAGATTGAGTCTTAAAAGCTTCCTCCCAGAAAGACAGTACCACAGACCACATCGACAATGATTTTACACTTTGACTGTCAACATTTGAGGACATTATCTATATAATTTCAATTATATATGATAGTCACCTTCTCAGTAATAAATTAGAGGGTAATTTCGAGTTGCACCAAAAACACAGAGAGCTGAAAGGGAGAGACTGTGAGAACAGATTATGTCATTCTGTCGCTTTCATTAGACTCTCCCTTGGGGACTGTCAGCCTCTGATGTTTCAGCTTGCCTCTGCCGAAACACACGTCTGACAGGAGGGAATCTCCCCTGAGATACTTAGGCCACTGACTACAGCAGCCAGCAATAATAGAGAATTATAGAGGAAGAGAGAGAGGGGTGCAGGGATATGCAGATCCCTCCCACGTGCTTTCCATACAAGTGTATGCCTACGTGCAAGTAGCCGCGAGTTTGTGCATTCTAGTGCATTTCCTCTGCCACAATGCACTTCAAATGCATTTCTAAGCAAAGCCTTGTGACAGAAATTCTCCAGCAATCCAGCTGTGTACAATTAAACAACATCCTGGTTTACCTGGCACAAAGAGATTTACAGCAGCAACCCTTTCTCCCTCCTCCTCCTGGAGCAGCTGGCAGCATCCTGACACCTTTCCATGTAGCAGTGGAGCCACTCTTCTCACTGCACAGGCTTCAAAACCACCTGCCTGCCCCCAGATGCTGTGAAGAGTTGGGACTGCCCTTGGCTTTAGGATCCTAGCAACTCTTCTGCAATTCATTTCCAGGTGGTATTGTTTTAGTACCTTCACTTTCCACATTCCAAACAGCCACAGTGTATCTCCAGTACCTCATTTCCAGATGTGAACACTGGAGCAGCAGAAGTCCCATGTGACACAGGGAAACCACGGTCCCTTGTTAGGGCAGACTTCAGTCTCTAACCTACCTGTGACCCACTGCGTCCTCCTGCTCATGGCCCACAGCCAAGGGTAACAACGCAGGACCCCTGCAATCTTAAACTGTCATGAGGCTATTACGCCTATCACCCGAAAACAGTTTTCTGTTCACTGGGCAATCATCTGTGATGTAGGACATGGTATTTGCACTAGTGCATTATCATCATGTTCATGACACCTGATCTTATCTGCCTCAGCTGGCTCCAAGTAGCCATCTCACCTCCCAGGCTGTTTTGAAGTAGTGAATTTAATGAGTTTTACATTTGTTTCCTTTCGAAAAATCCTCCAAATTCTTCAGAGGTCATACGTGCAAGAAACGACATCCATGTGAGAGAGTTGTATATATTACCTCCCAACAGTGCATGAGATTAGGTGAAGAAGTGAAATAAAATGTTAAATCCAAGTATAATAAAATAGAGAGCATATTGTGTCATTTCCTCCATTTGAGTCTGAGTGTGTCCTGGACACCTGCATAGAAAACTCTTGATTCCTACAAAAAAACACCAGAGGTCAGGATTACATGCTTGTTACTCTTCTTTAAAATAGTGTAATCCACCAGCAGGGCTGCACCGCAGCCACCGCTTCTGCTGATGCACAGGAGGATATACCCTGGCATACGCCTTAGGCCGCAGAGCACGTTCCTGACGCTGGCCCAACTCACAATTTCAAAACAGCCCTTTCAGCCACCTCAGCTACCGGCGGGGGAATTTCTACTGACCCAAGGCAGGATGATCCCTCACAGAACTCACTGGCAGAGCCACTCATCCAAACCCCAACCAGGCACAGGAAGCTCCTCCAAGTCAGAGCACAAAGAGATGTGACTGTGAAGGCTGGCTAGTGAAGCAATGATCCTCAGAAACCACGATGCTCGTGGCTGCCCATATCCCATTTTATCTTCTGAAAGCAGCAAAAAGGAGTAAACAGAAGGTATCAACTGTATCTCATCTTGCAAGACAAAAGAATGACATCATGAAATAGCAAGGTGAGAATTTTCATAGTTCAGTATGTGACGGTAAACCTCCCCTCCCCTTGCAGTATCACGTTTTGGCACACTAGCTATTCAGATGCTGTGGCAGTGTAAAGCCTTGAAAGCCATGGCTACAGACAGGTGAAGCTTCTGAATGAAAGACACATGGTCTCAATCTAAGCAGCCCAACTTATCCCAGGATTCAAGAACTGTGCTTGCAAATGCTAAAGCATCATTCACACAGGACATGTTTCTAAGCCTCTTCTGCCTCATTTCTATACTGCAGCTCTTGCCAGTGTCCTGGACAGCATGAGCTGTCACAATATACCAGAGGTTTTGTAAACCAAGCATCTTTGGGGAGCTTCTGATACGTTCAAGCTGTGCCACCAGTCGACACCATCATTTTGACTCCTACAGGTACCATATGAGATTTGCTGCACAGAGCCAAACACAACACGTTCCTCCAGTGGGACAGTCCCTCCCTCCTGCACACAGGACAAATCAACCTCATTATCTTTCTTCCAAAGTTGTTTGGTTAGGCATGCAAATATCATGATCTGAGGTTCACTGGAGACACACTTTATTAGATACAAAATCCTGATAGTTCAGCACCTACATCTAGCTTTAAATAGTCAGTAGCAGCTAATCTGCCAAATTTATCAGCTCTTCTACTGTCACTAAAACATTAGTACAGTAAACATTTAATTTGATGTTTAATGTGAATTCTCTCTGCTTCATCTTAAAGTCATTTATTTCCTGATCTGTCCTCTGTGACTAATGAGAATAATTGGCCCCTGTCCTCTTTTTGTAACAGTCTTTTATGTATTTGCAGACAGCTAGGGATCCACCCACAGTTGTCTTTTCTCCAGACTGAGCTTCCCTGGCTCTCTCACCCTTTCTTTACAGGTTTTGTCTTCTCTGCTCTGTGATCATTGTCTTAGTTCACTCCCGCACACTCCCCCCAGTCCTTCCCTCTCTTAGAAGTGCTGCCCTCAAACAGAACATAGTTACCTAAGGAGAGCTAAACCACATCTGTAAATAGGTTGTAGACAGATCATTTCACTATTTTGAACAAACGAGGACTGTATACAGAACTACATGGGCTGGACTGTGGGTTTGGAGGAGGATGGTGGTAGCTACACTGCTTCATTTCTTGATGCCTGGTTGAAAATCCAGACTGAAAGTTTAGTAAGCAAGAACTGTTCCCATAACTAAATAGCTACACACAGACAAAGTAGTGTAGGCTGACTGCTACACTGAGAAGTAACTTAAAAGTTTGTCACATGGACAGTTAATTGGAGGTCAGCTCCTACATGCCCAAACTGGCAGGGGTGTGCAGGAGTGACAGAATAATATCCCATGGATTATTCAGGCCAGATAACCTGGTGGCCCTGCAGCTGTTTTAGCAGAGGAGCAATCAGCAGAGATAAGCCTCCAAACGTGAAGATCAAATTCACTTTTTTCCCCTTAGAGTGTTTCTTTCCTATAAATGTTTCAGCACAGCCATGCACACCAATGTTAGTCATACTGTACGTGCTTGGGGAATATAGAAACATCTTCAGTGTTCAGAGCTGGCAACCTAACCTTTTACCTGAGCCACTTCCAGTGACTCTTTTCAGTTCTGAACCTTCCTTGGGGGTGGGGTTTGAGGTATAGGCAGTGAATGCTGCAGAGATCTCAGCCTAGTATCCCTTTCATTTTGAGCCAATAACCACACTCTCATTCAAAATTTCTTTTTACCCCCAGATTTTTAATCAGTTCATCTACATTGATATATATAGATTATATATATAGATATAAAACATGGTCTTCCATTGTTTGTGTTAAAAAGGGAAGAGAACCACCCAGCACACTTTGCAGTCTACAAATACCAGCTGTATTAGGAAGAATGAGCTGGCAGTGAGTCTCAGAACACATACCCAAAGTATTTTTATTCTTCTCACATGAAGCATATTCAATGTATATGTAAAATTTTAATAAAAGAAGTCTGTCCCTTCTCCTGCGCAGAGTCAGTGTTCTCTTCTGTTTCCAGGAAAACACTGAAAAAAAGGCAGCCTTGCCTCAAGAGGTCCCAATTAGCCATGGTTTGAATTGAATTTGAATTTGCGCAGTTTGGACACTGCCTTGTGCCTCACATTTGCTTCTGAGTGCACAGAGATTTTTTTCCCTGTAGCGACCTCAGGCACACATGGAGATTTACTCTTTGGTTTGCACCGATCATCACCCTGCACTTGGTCAACTTTTACACACACCAGTCCACAGCCCAGTGTACAATTCTAGCTGAGAGCTTGGGGTTTGCAGCTTAGGGGACCAATGAGCTCCTGAACAATAAATGGTGGGTTTGGCTGGATTTTTCTTTTTTCCCAGCATTTAACATTTAACCCGACCAGGTCAATTTCCTAGTTCCCAGGCACTTAGCACCACGGCACTAATTTTGCCAGAGCAAGCACCAGTCCACACCTGCCAGGAATGTACTTTCCTGTCTTAAGATAAACAGACAAGCAATAAAGGTAGGTCAGAGGGATGGTGGAGGCCCCTTTGGGGCTGGAGAAATGGGTTTTTTAGTTCCTGTTACAAGGCACTTTGCAGAAGCAGAGACACAAAACTCGTAAGAAGGGACAAGGAGCTGTAGCAGGTGGGTCATGCTTAGCTTCAAATATCTTGTTTTCCTCTGGTTCCCCTTCCACATATTTCAGTGCTGTGATCTTCAAACTGCCATTTCATCTTACACAGGGAGGTACCCAAGGCAGCAGCGAGTCCGTCTGACTGCAGCAAAGTGACAATTAATAAGTTGACTCATTTTGGTGTAAAGAGTTCTTGTGGACGGGTGGGCAGAGGACAGATCAGGGTAATAGCAGATAACTGATCAGCCATGCTTCTCCCAACCACTTCGTGCTTTTCTTTCAAGTATAAATAAATATCAAAGAAAGCTAATCACAGAACTGCAGAAGAGTCAGGCAGGCCTAGAGCCCTGATGTCAGGCAGAGCGGATACTACGAGCATTCCATGGTGGATTAGGCAATCACAATACACTGAGCCATCTTGCTCAGAAAGATCATCTAGTCCATCTTTCCTATTAACTAATCCATTTCTTTGTGATCAACTGCAGCTTACACAAAGGAAATTTTAAAAATTAAAAAAACCCTCTGCATGTTCTCCAGCTGCAAGGTAGATGCCTTTCGCCACTGCCCACCAAACCATGCTGCTGAGTGCAGGCAGAGTAGAGCTGTGGCCTCCCTGAAGACCAAGATTATACTTCTAGGGACCAGTCCTCATAGGCAGCTTTTGGCATGGACTATCTCATAGGCAGCTTTTGTGCATCCTAAGGATGGGAATGTGGAATGGAGCCTATTGCAGATACGAGCAGTGATATCTGTACAGTGTTCCCACCCTCTGCCAGCTTGGGGGAATGAAAAAACAGCACTGGGAATCAAATCCAGACCTCCCACATGGTACTGCAGAGACACCGATTCCTGGTGCCAGCCCAGGCAATGTAAGTCCACTGTGGGAATCCAAGCTCAGCTCCACAGCTCTGGCACCAGAAGTGAGGTCCACTTGCCCTCTTCCAAACCAAGCACAAGAAACAGCCACAGCTGAGCTCCAATAGAAGATGAAATAGAAATTAATTTCATCACCTCTTCCCACTGTAGGTTAGGGTTTGGGGATCAGGTGCTGGTTCGTAAGTTGATAGACTTTTTATACAGGTGGTAAATCCAAAATGAGGATAAAACAAGTCAAAGTGTCAGTCAAACCACTGGGGGATGGCAGGTTGGGATTTTTTCCCCTGTTATGTATTTTCCATCTCTCCGTGATCTCTTGCATGATGTTCTGGCATGCACAGGTGCAACGTAGAACTCAGCCAACAATGCTGGTATCCTGAGACCCTTGCCCAGAACAGGATGGCTGGGTGCCACTGCTGACACCTTCCTTTGTTCAGCAATGGTTTCACTGGCACAGGGATCACAAGGGGCACCAGGACTGACACAGCTGAACTGGCTGGTGCAGCAGGTGTGTGCCAACAGATCAGAGCCCAGGGTCCCTGGGAAGAAGAGTTGTGGCTTTGACCATGCTTCTTTCCTTTTCCCTGCTGAGATCTGCCCCTGTGTAGCAATGGCTGAGCCAAGAGGAAGCTGAAGCAGATCTCACCACCCTCAGGCTGTTTCCTGACTCTGCCCTCAACCTGTTCTATCGTGTCCCAGCCTTCTGGGACGTCCACCCAGGACTGGGAGACAGGCAGGTGTGGTGAGGTACCAAAGAAAAGCAGGATATATGGAGGCGACAAGCTGCTGCTTTGGGGCGGCGTGGGTGAGCACTTGAAAATCGCCCATACCCACACCTCTCCTCTTGCAGAGCACCCTGCACCCACGCACAAACTGCTGCTCTCTACAGAGCTGCAGCTGGGGCACACCAGGTCAGCCGACACAGCAGGGTTCTGTGTCCCTGCTCTGCTCCCCAAGGCCTTGGGGAGTGGGACAGCACTAGCACCCCATGAGCCAGGGGTGTTGCATACCCAGCCCTCCCTGCCTGCCCAAGGGGCAGCTCAGGAGGGATCAGCTGCCTCCATACACTGCTTGCAAAGCCTGAGGCACCTGTGCTTGATGGTGCGGAAAGCAATGTTAGTGAGCACCTCCTTTTGCCCATACTGGAGCTTGCAGAGAAGATGAGGAAAAGTCACAGGTAAAGGTAGCACCAAGAGAGACTGGGCAGTAAAGAGGAGTGAGGATGTGGGCCGGTGCTCCCGGCCCCCACTGCTGAGCATCAATGCTTTAAGACCCCTCCCCAGGTCCCACCTGCCCTGCTCCACCTCTGCACAAACCTGGCCCCGGTCATGGCTAGGAAGGGCTGTGGCAGGGATGCGGCAACCCGCTCGGGTCGGGTGCCCTGCTGGCAGGGCTGGCGGCTGTGGCAAGCAGCGGGCAGGCAGGGCTGGGTGCCGCTGTCCAGGGGAGCGGACAGCCTGGCCCTGCCGCCAAGGGCTGCCGTCCTGGCCAGGTACCCACGGAAACCTTCCCCTCTGTACCTGCAAAAAACCTTCTCCCCGTCCGATGTGCCTGCAAAACCCAGAGCAGCAGGCAAAGGGGCAGGGACTGAGCCCACCTTCCCCTTTCCGTGCATCCCCTCCGGGGCTCGCCCTTTTAGGGGCTCTCAGGGGAAAATGATGGCCGATGAAGAGGGCTACAATCCCCCAGCCGTTCGGTGCTGGGGTCCTCAGTAGACCTGGGAGCTGCGAGGCCTGAGAAATTCCTTCGGAAAACGGGGGAAAGGCTCCCACACGCCCTCCTCCCCGCACAGGTAAACTTTCTACTCCCACTTGCGGCGAGGGAGGGAGAGCTCAGGCAGGGAGGATCCAGGCGCGGATAAACGCTGGGAAGCCTTAGATATTTATAGAAGCACTGCCAGAATATGTCAGGAAAGGTGGCTCTCAACCCCTTCACGCGGAACCGCTCCTAGTTTTTAACAATAGGCCGACAAAACCCCCTCAGAAATGTGGCAAGGAGCTACTGGAAAGATGCAGGCAAAGGAGGCGGTGGGAAAGGCGCGCCCCCGCCTTAGCATGCTCCGGATGCCTCAAGGGCTGAGGGTGCCTCAAGGCTGCCTCACCCCGCAGCAGGGCTGGAGGGTGACCCCCCTTTCTCCTCCCTGCTCTGGGGTGCGCCTCTCGCTCCTCTTGCCGCCCCCCGCCCACTGCCAGGCTTCCGGTCTGGAAGGGAGAGGCGGCTCGGGGGGAGCCTGGGCGGGGGGCTGGCGATGCGGGTAAGGGTGGTGGGGGTCCGCCCCCAGGGGGGCTGTGCAGCAGCTCGCCCCTGCCGCCGCCTCTCCCGGCGTGGGGGCGCGCAGACCCACGCGTGGCGGGCGAAGCGGCGCGGCGGGCACGGGCTGAGGCTTAAAATAACCCCGAGACGTTCAACACCTTGTGCCCGGCGCTCCCGCACCCCCCGGTGGCTCCGCTCCCTTTGTCTTGCCACCATCTTACGGAAAGACTCACATGTCACGTTACGGTCGGGATGCACCGGTATCTCTCGCGTATCTACAGCCGAGCGGCACGATAGCCATTTTGCATCCTCTCCCGAGTGGGCTGGGGTAGGGGCTGCCTGCGTGGGGACACGGGGTGCAAGGCGCGGTGGATGGCGGGGGGAAGGATGGGGCGCGGCGGAGAGGGGCCACGATGCCCGCTGATAGCACGGGGGGACGGGGATAAATTAAAACACGTGAAGTTGCCTGAATACAGCGCCTCGTAGGTTCAGGCTAAGTCGCTTGACGTGCTTGGACTTAAAATAGCCCTCCACCTCCACGCAAGCAGGCGCACTCGCCCCGGCTCTGGGCGGGCCCCTGCCGCGGTGCCAGGGGCGGCCCCGGCCACCCCCCGGGCCCCGGCCCCGGCCCCCGCGTTAGGCCGCTCACGACCGAGAGGCCGGCGTGGGTTTTCAGTAATGCACCACCCTCCTCGGCAACAAGCGGGTTTCTACGTCCTGTTGTTCCTAACGAGCTCTGCTTTCACATCAAAGCATGGCAAGGAGCCGCTGGACCAGTGAAAACCAGGAGGCAATTTGCGGGTGGGTGGATGCATGAAAATTATTTTCGTTTTCACCCCTTTCCAAAGCCGTGTTCCTCCTCCCGTGTCTCCACCGACCCCACCTGCCCAC